>OX465120.1:1777036-1857036 GCA_949987565.1 Luidia sarsii | reverse complement strand
CGACAGTGGCCTGGATGTCATCGCTATCGGGTCTGACACAAGAAGTACGCCAATATCCAGTGCACCGCTTCTTTTGTTAATCAAATTCTTAAATCTTAAAATTTAGTGGGCCTGACGTTTCGATCCTAGCAGGACCTTTCTCAAAGACAGAGTGACAAGGACAACACAGATACATGTACACGGAGGAAGGGGGAAGAGAGCGAATAGGACACGGATGAGAAACAAAGGACAAAGAGTGAAGCTGGTAGGGTGAGATAAAAGGGAAGGGCAAGGAGTAGGGTAGGGATTAGTGAGAAGAGGGGGAAAGATCAAAGAGAGAAGTGTGAAGAAGTGAACACAAAAGAAGGATTATCAGAAAGCTGCATGGTGTTAGTCATTACCCTCCTGAATGTTGAGACCACGTGGTTGAATAGTCCGAAGACACTTCATCCACATTTTCTCACGGCTAAGACGGACAGCATTACTACGGTGACCAAGGGATTCTATGCCCAGTACACTCATATCTGATATCGAATGATCAGGGAGATTGAAGTGATACCCAACAGGGGTGTCCATTTTATCGGTTTTGATTGTAGACCTATGGCCATAATACGTTTTTTGAGGGTATTTTTGGTCTCGCCAACATACTGAACATTACAAATTCTACATGATTGTTTAAAGTTTGCCTTTCATAGAGGCACCGCTGCGTTCAAAACGTCAGCCATTTGCATGTTCCGTGGAATCTGCGATAATTATATGGATGAGACGCGTGGAAGATAGGTTCCACAAGAACTATAATCCCTTGACGTATCTGACATGAAAATCCAGAGGAGACTTCTAGGAATCGCAATGGAAACAGAAGAGAACAAACGAATCTGTCAGGGAAGAAATGAAAGAAAAGTGCGGCCGTCTAGATCCTCTATACCAAACATCGTGAAAACAGAAAGAAAGTTGGCCTACTTTGGTCATGTCATAAGGTCAAAAAAAAAACTCAATAGCGAAGGACGTAACACGGGGTAACAGAGGGTCAAAACAAGAGGCAGACCCGGGAGACAGTGGCTGGATGATATAAGGGAATGGACCAACACCCCCATATACGACCTGATAGGGAAGACCAAGGTTAGGGGATAGTGGAGGAGGTTCGTGCATCGGTGCACACAACGGTCGGTGAGACTACACGGCGGCCTTTTTTCTTTTAGCTTTTCCGCCTCTTCAGCGAAGCGAAAAAAAGTTATTGTTTTTGTTCTGATTTTTTCTTCTTCTTCTTCTTGGCGAAATCCCATAGACTTTGTGCAGGGGTTTTGTGAAAGCCACTTTTGCCATTGAACATTGAAATCCGGGAGCAGTTTGCAAATTTTTTTTCCCATTACTCTGATACACAAACTGTTACTGTAACACCTTGAATACTGACGTATCCAATCTCGTAGCTAACCGCTTGACAGTGTTCTCGACCGCCAGTTTACCAGTTTCGATGGTAGGTTCCTTGTTCTTTTTGTTTTCCCTGTCAGATGTGGAGGGGAAAATTCTGGGCCTGAGCACGGCCTTCGTGCAGGCCGGCCGGGTGAGCCTGTGGGGGCCGGAGGCGCGCGAGCCCCCGGCGGCCGACCGGCCGAGGCGCGCTGCCCGCCGCCCGTCGTCTCTTCTGGCGTCGCTGGAGGGGGACCGGTCGCTGGGGCGGTTCGGGCAGAGCCTGCACGCGGGGGACTTGACCGGGGACGGAGTCGGTGAGTAGTCGGCGGACAAAGGCACGCCGGAAGAGCCCCGCCAATAAAAAAGGGTCGAGTTCGGCCCGCGCAGCTTCGGAACATTAGTGCCGCCGCACACGAGAGCTATCTGCTGCGCCAAAAAGTCTCTCGAGGTCGTTAGCTCAGCACGTAGCTCACCGTGTGCGCTGAACTTTTGGTGAGATTTCTGCCTCAAGAGGCCGTGTGACTTCGAACTCGACTAGAGTGACAGAGAGAACGAGAGTGACAGAGAAAGAGACGGCGACAGATAGAGATACATAGATGCTTATACGGTACAGAGAGAGATATGGATTGAAATCAGGAAAATGAAAAATAGACAGACGGACACAGAAAGAGACTGGTATAGAGACAATGTACACGAAACGTTGAGTTACAGAGCCATTTGCCTACTTGTAACCAAGGACGAGCTATAGTACCCCTGCATACGTCACCTCTTTGAGTCATCATAACTGGTTTTCCGATTCCCGATTTAAAATGCGTGTATTGAGAAGGGCGCCAGTGATAGACGCCCTCAACGGTGGGGACTTCGACAGCTTTTCATTTCTCTACAATTCCGGGATGAAATCGTGGATTTTTATTGTGAAAATAAAGTACCATTCAGATTGTTTTTTTGGGGGGTCGTATTTATGTTATGATGGTGTCATTTGGATGCATGAATACATTATGCAATCGCAAAATCAATTGGTCGAAACCCGTTTTATGTTTCACCGCAAACCTCCTAGTACTTGGTATTTCCACCATGCAAAACTTCATGATCTTATCCGAGCACACCTCATAATTATTTCTAGGTCAAATCAAACTAGTTTTTCGATCTTTTCTTCCCTTTTTTTGTAGATGATTTGGCTATCGGGGCACCGTTGCGGATCAAGGACGTTACCGAGGAGTTGGTTGGAGGTATACATGTCATTTTATTCTGCATCTGAAATGTGTACGAGCTTGAGGCTTTCAAATAGAGAGGTAGAGACTTGGAGTGACAACGAGACAGACAGAGCCAGACATCGATGCAGAGATAGAGACAGAGAGAAACCGAGAATATCAGAGAGACAGATCTGAGGCAGATCGAGAAACGAAGAGATGGCGACAGAGTGACAGAGCCAGATATCGATGCAGAGATAGAGACAGAGAGGAACCGGTAATATCAGAGAGACAGATAGAGACAGAGATATAGACAGAAACAGGCAAATGGAGAGACAAAAAAAATGGCGACAGAGTGACAGAGCCAGATATCGGTGCAGAGATAGAGACAGAGAAAAACCGGGATTAACAGAGAGACAGATAAAGACAGAGATGTAGACAGAAACTGAGGTAGATAGAGAGAGGAAGAGATGGCGACAGAGTGTCAGAGAGGCCGATAGAGACACGAAGATATAGTGACCGAGAGAGATTAAGAGTAACGGATCGGATCGAGAATGAGAGGGAGGGAACAGAGATAGACAGAGAAGGAGGAGAGGGATACATTGGGAGAGAGAGAGACAGGGGGAGAGGGAGGGATAGAGAAAGAGGGGAGTGGAGACAGAAAGGAAGAGAGAGATGGGAAGAGAGAGGGGGAGATGGGTAGAGAGAGGGGAAGATGGGAAGAGGGAAGAGAGAGGGGGAGATGGGAAGAGGTGGAAGAGAAATAGAGGGAGATGGGAAGAGAGGGAAGAGAGATGGAGGGAGATGGGAAGAGAGAGGGGGAGATGGGAAGAGAGGGAAGAGAGAGGGGGAGATGGGAAGAGAGGGAGAAGGGAAGAGAGAGGAGAGAGACAGAGAGGAGAGACGGAGAGGAGAGAGACACAGAGGAGAAAAAAAAGGAGAGAGATAGAAGGAGAGAGGGAACAGAGAGAGACACATGGAAAAGTAGATGGAGACAGGAAGGGAGAGAGACGAGAGAGGAAAGTCGCCCTCTCGAAGCCAACTTGCATACGGCATAACCCAGAAACAATCGAACTCTCCGTAGCTGTGTCATCATGACGCTCTAAAAAAAAGGTTTCTCTGATCGCGGCTGTTACGCCTTTGCCACCTCCTCCCCCATCCCCTTCCTCCGCCACTCAGGCGAGCAGGGAGCCGTGTACGTGTTCCGTGGCGGCCGCTCTTTCCCCAGGGGGAATGTCACCGCAGACTGTGACCTCCTGCACAGTGCCATCCAGCCCTGTCCCGCGCAGAAGGTGGGTCCGAGGTTTTCTGAGATTTGTTTTGTTGTTCGCCCTCGCTCTCCGATCGAAAATAAACATTATTAAAAATGTCACCAAATGTCAGGTGAAATACACAGTCGTTTTAATATCTGAAACCAGAAATGGCGATTTTGTTAATTTTTTTTAAGGTGCTCATCTGTAAAAATGTCTAATAATCACTGTATATTCATTTTTTAATTTTTTTTTTTTTGCAAACTGCTCACTGACTAAGAATGGATGACCTGCAATACATTAATCTCAAAAAGTTAGAGGGCCTGACGTTTCGATCCTAGCGGGACCTTTCTCAAAGGCAATTTTGAAAAATGGTTAAGACATTTTGACTGGACTGGGACTTGAACCAGAGACCTCTGGTTTTGCGCACCAGCGCTCTTACCATCTGAGCTGTCCAGTCCTTAGATGGCGGCCTCTCTGAATAGTCGACCAGTCTTTGTTGGGGTTGGGGGCGCCAGTCAGAAGCATTCAACCATTAACTGCCGTTATCTCCAGTATAATTATGAGTGTCTCAGATTTCCATCTTAAAATACCCCTTTTTCAACGACAAAAGCTTTGGAGAAAGGATCTTCTAGGATCGAAACTTGAGGCCCTCTTACTTTTCTTTCAGATTTGTATTTCTTCGGTCGTTCTTGTAAATAAACGAACGGTAAGGAAAAAGGGAAAAAGAGTATTCTTTGATAAGCCGCTCAATTAATTCTGAAAGATTTTGAGGGTCACAAGGTTTTGAATCCTTCAGAAAAAAATTCTCCAAGAGCGGAATGCCGTAAGGAACAAATCAATCTTGTTTCTCACGGGGAACTCTTCCGTGTCTGTCCACCAAGCCTTCCTTCCTTTCTTCCACCTTCCCTGGTCCGTATCTTAAAGGGATAACGCAGCATTGGTCGAGGTCAAAGAGTTAGCATCCATACGGTGTCTGCTCCAACATATGCATGAAATAGCACACCTGTGAACATTTCAGCTCAATCCGCCAACCGAGTCTCGAGAAAATCGTGAAAACCGCTTCATTTTGTTTCGCGAAAATGCAGCATTCAACGAATTGTTCCGAAAAATCGTTTAGATCTAGGTGAGACGTAAGCGATTTCTTGTACTCTTTTCTAAAAAAAAAAATACAGCATTTTAGACAGAGATATTTCAGTGCGAGGTTTCTACTATAACCATCTTCAAACTGTATAAGTTTCATGTAAATCTATGAATATGTCTGTTTTTCGATCTTACCAATTATTGTGTAGGGGCTTCCTTGCTCTCTCCGCCTATTCTGTGTTGTTCTTGTCGTTCTGCCAATTAAAAAGATTCCTCTTGGATCGAAACGCCAGCCAGGCACTCGCATTTTCCTTGGCAATTGTTCTCCCTTTTTCCCGAAATCAAATTAGACCAGGATTATTTTCGTCCGGGTCAGGTTTAACCGATACTAGGGCAGCCCCATCAAAATTACCCCCATTTCTCTGTGTTCTTTTAAGCAGACCCATCTCCCGACAAAAAAATATCATTAAATTTCAGACGATCTGGTAATTTTTGTCACAGGCAATGGCTGTCGTCTACGCGTCTGAGGTGAGTGTCTCGTCCCAGCCATGGGGTTTTTTTGTCGGTCATGGTCTTTTTTTTTTTTTATTATTTTGTGTTCTGTAATGTGTTTACTTTCCTTTTACTTTCACAAATACGAAAACAAATGTCATATTGAATTGAATTGAATTGAATCAAATCGAATTGAATCGAATGGAATCAAATCGAAATTGAATGAAATCTAATCGAATCGAATCAGATCAAATCAAATCGATTCAAATCGAATCAAATCAAAATTGAATGAAATCCAATCGAATCGAATCAGATCAAATCAAATCGATTCAAATCGAATCAAATCAAAATTGAATGAAATCCAATCGAATCGAATCAGATCAAATCAAATCGATTCAAATCGAATCAAATCAAAATTGAATGAAATCTAATCGAAGCGAATCAGATCAAATCGATTCAAATGGATTTGATTCGAATCGAATCAAACCGAATCAAATTGAATTGAATGAAATCGATTCAAATCGAATGCAATCGAATTGAATCGAATCAAATCAATTCAAATAAAATAAAATTAAATTAAATTGATTCAAATCGATTCAAATCAATTCAAATCGATTCAAATTGAATCAAATCGAATCAAATCGAATTGCATTGATTTAAATTAATTCATGCATTTTTCCTTGAATGGTCATTTTTGTCCGATGTAGTCGGGGTCACGATTTGGACATCAGATCACCACGTGGAAGAATGGGAAGGTATGAAGAACCTGATTGCTACGGAGCCCCTAAGGGGACAAACAACGATTTTGTTTTATTTCGTTCCCTCTAATTATCATTTCGTCCCCTCGAATTATCTTTTCGTTCCCTCAAAATCATCGCGTTCCCTCGAAGGTATTCCGTTCCCCCATTTCAAAATTATTTTTTGAGGGAACGAAATAATTTTTCGAGGGAACGAAAATAAAACCTAATCATTGTGCCTGTCCCCTTATGGGCTCCGTAGATTTAGTTGCCGCTGCGGTGTCTTGTTTGTGTCTGTGCGTTTTCTTCCCCTTTCTTGACCTCGTCTTCAAGATCTCTTTCAAAATTAATTGAATCTGGCAGACCTCTCCCCCCCCCCCCTCCGTGGGAGAGGCAGCCCAAATCTATTTCCCTTCGACGGGATGCCCGTGACGGCCGCCAGAAATAGAAAGTTGTTCGAAGTACTCCCTTTTGTGCTCGTAGTTCGGTCAGCCCCTTTCTTAGGGAGAATGTTTCTCCTTTGGGAGTTTTTTTGTGCCTGCAATCGAATCTCCGATTCCGGGTGGTTTTGTTCGGGTCCACATCGATTAAAGACGGGCAATTTCATTGATTTTATTCTTCGCTTTCTCTCTCCTTCCTCTCTCCCTCTCTCCCTCTCTCCCTCTCTCCCTCTCTCCCTCTCTCCCTCTCTCCCTCTCTCCCTCTCTCCCTCTCTCCCTCTCTCCCTCTCTCCCTCTCTCCCTCTCTCCCTCTCTCCCTCTCTCTCTCTCCCTCTCTCCCTCTCTCCCTCTCTCTCTCTCCCTCTCTCCCTCTCTCCCTCTCCCCCCCTCTCCGTCTCTCCCCCTCTCCCTCTCTCTCTCCCTCTCTCCCTTTCTCCCTCTCTCCCCCTCTCTATCTCTCTCCCTCTCTCCCTTCCCCTCTATCTCTCCCTTCCCTTCGTTCTCTCTCTCCCCCTTTCCATCTCCCTCTCCCTCCCCCTCTCCCTCTCCCTCCCTCCCCCCCTCTCTCTCTCTCTTTCTCCCCATCTCTCTCTCCCCCCTCTCCATTTATCTTTCCCCTTCACTCAAATGGCTCGCGACCTTCACGTCTTCTTTCAGAGTTGTGCTTGACCTTCCAGGAAATGTAATTGAAAAGCTTGTTGTGCTGACAGCTGTGCATCTGTCGCGATCTAAGAATCGAGCGAAGTGCTTTTTTGGAGAACGTCGGCGCAATCACAAATTAGACAGTGGCCCAGTTCCTGTACAGACGGTCGCACACGACTGTAATAAGGGAAATAAGCTAGCAAGCGGCTTCCATGGACTCGTGTGTTATTCGAAGTCGTAACCATTGACTTATGGCAGCGGAATGGTCGGAAATGAATCCAAAGTGTTCAGTGATGGTCCAGTGGGTCAGATGTGTGGGTTTTTGTTTATCTTTTGGAAAGTCTTGGGTTCGAATCCAACCCATTCTGCCTCTTTGTAGAGTTGCTTGGTTTTGTGTTGGTCGGTTGGTTGATTTGTTTGTTAGTCTCCTGTCCTGTCCTGTCCTGTCCTGTCCTGTCCTGTCCTGTCCTGTCCTGTCCTGTCCTGTCCTGCCCTGCCCTGCCCTGCCCTCTCCTCTCCTCTCCTCTCCTGTCCTCTCCTGTCCTCTCCTCTCCTCTCCTCTCCTCTCCTCTCCTGTCCTCTCCTCTCCTCTCCTCTCCTCTCCTCTCCTCTCCTCTCCTCTCCTCTCCTCTCCTCTCCTCTCCTCTCCTCTCCTCTCCTCTCCTCTCCTCTCCTCTCCTCTCCTCTCCTCTCCTCTCCTCTCCTCTCCTCTCCTCTCCTCTCCTCTCCTCTCCTCTCCTCTCTCCCCTCCCCTCCCCTCCTCTCCTCTCCTCTCCTCTCCTCTCCTCTCCTCTCCTCTCCTCTCCTCTCTCCTCTACTCTCCTATCCTCTCCTCTCCTCTCCTCTCCTCTCCTCTCCTCTCCTCTCCTCTCCTCTCCTCTCCTCTCCTCTCCTCTCCTCTCCTCTCCTCTCCCCACCTCACCTCTCCTCTCCCCCACCTCATCTCCCCTCCCCTCCTCTCGTCTCGCCTGTGCTCTCCTCTCCTATTCTGTCCCCACCTCTTTGTTCTCTCCTCCCCTCCCCTGTCCTCATCAGCGCATGACGTCAGCAAGATGCCGTCCAGTAGAATGTCCAAACAAACCACATCACGGTCTCTTTGTTTTCTCACCCCAACTCCAGCGGACGTTCCTAGTCGTCTCAGCGCCGAGAAACAGCAAGGCGGGGTGGATGTCGGGCGCTTTATTCCTCTTCTCAAATTTCAAGTAAAATTCGTACAAAAGACGCACTCCTGCGATGTTCCCAAAAGGTAACTCCCGTAACCGCCGGCTGAATTGTATTTTTTGAGTCCGGAAATTCTGACCAAACATTGTCCCCTTTAACTCGACCTCAAGGGTCGGTTTTGTTGTTGTTTTGTAATCGGGTATGGAGCGTTCTTCAACTAATTAGCCTACGGCAAACCCTCATTGAATGACATTCTCACCGAGGCAAATCAGCAGGCAGTCGGGTAAAGCACTGAGCATACAGTGCTGACGGCACGTCGGGGAAGGGCAAACCCTCATTGAATGACATTCTCACCGACGCAAATCAGCAGGCAATCGGGCAAAGCACTGAGCATACAGCGCTGACTACACGTCGGGGAAGGACAAACCCTCAGTGAATGACATTCTCACCGACGCAAATCACCAGGCAATGTGGCAAAGCACTGAGCATACAGTGCTGACTACACGTCGGGGAAGAGCAAACCCTCATTGAATGACATTCTCACCGAGGCAAATCAGCAGGCAATCGGGCAAAGCACTGAGCATACAGTGCTGACTACACGTCGGTGAAGGGCAAACCCTCATTGAATGACATTCTCACTGATGCAAATCACCAGGCAATCGGGCAAAGCACTGAGCATACAGTGCTGACTACACGTCGGGGAAGGGCAAACCCTCATTGAATGACATTCTCACCGACGCAAATCACCATGCAATCGGGCAAAGCACTGAGCATACAGTGCTGACTACAAGTCGCTGAAGGGCAAACCCTCATTGAATGACATTCTCACCGACGCAAATCACCAGGCAATCGGGCAAAGCACTGAGCACACAGTGCCGACTACACGTCGGGGAAGGGAAAACCCTTATTGAATGACATTCTCACCGACGCAAATCACCAGGCAATCGGGCAAAGCACTGAGCATACAGTGCTGACTACAAATCGGTGAAGGGCAAACCCTCATTGAATGACATTCTCACCGACGCAAATCACCAGGCAATCGGGCAAAGCACTGAGCATGCAGTGCTGACTACACGTCGGGGAAGGGCAAACCCTCATTGAATGACATTCTCACCGACGTAAATCAGCAGGCAATCGGGCAAAGCACTGAGCATGCAGTGCTGACTTCACGTCGGGGAAGGGCAAACCCTCATTGAATGACATTCTCACCGAGGCAAATCAGCAGGCAATCGGGCAAAGCACTGAGCATGCAGTGCTGACTACACGTCGGGGAAGGGCAAACCCTCATTAAATGACATTCTCACTGATGCAAATCAGCAGGCAATCGGGCAAAGCACTGAGCATACAGTGCTGACTTCACGTCGGGGAAGGGCAAACCCTCATTGAATGACATTCTCACCGACGTAAATCAGCAGGCAATCGGGCAAAGCACTGAGCATGCAGTGCTGACTTCACGTCGGGGAAGGGCAAACCCTCATTGAATGACATTCTCACCGAGGCAAATCAGCAGGCAATCGGGCAAAGCACTGAGCATGCAGTGCTGACTACACGTCGGGGAAGGGCAAACCCTCATTGAATGACATTCTCACTGACGCAAATCACCAGGCAATCGGGCAAAGCACTGACTACGCGTCCGGAAAATGGGCAAGCTCTCACGGCGCACGGCTGAGTTCTCTTTAGCGATCTTTCTTCCTCCGCTCGCAAAATCTTCAAATCTGCACAATTCTCGCAAATCTTCACCAATTTACGGGTTTGATAAAAGGGACCCTTTATCGTCCCTGTGTTAATTTGTGTATTTCGGAAGTACCGTCTTTTTCTTAAGAGGCTTTTCTACTAATTGATTCGATTTGGAATAAATACAATCTCTATTATATTGCAAAACACTTCATTAATTGTTTTGGAACGTGATATACTAAAAAATGTTTGAAACTGCTGACTGACTAAAATTACCAAAATGCAAATCTTAAGAGTTAGTGGGCCTGACGTTTCGATCCTAGCAGGACCTTTCTCAAAGGCAGATGTTTCGGAACGTTGTTGACTATCAACAGAAAACATTGCCTGCGTACAATCGGATCACTATCCATTGAATCATTGGTCGATTTTATCCCAGTTTGTTTTTCGGGTTTTTTTTGTGGTAGAGGTGACCTGATGATACGAAAAGTACATTGTGTGGTTAATCTACAGCGCCCTCTTGCGGCGCGCCAAAGGAGGCAGCTCATTGGTCAATGCATGCAGCGCGCTGCGCGTTCTTGAACATGGCAGCCAAATCGTTCCATTCCATAATTGGAATCCCGTCTTTGTGTGCAAGGCTCGTTGTTGCTTGCGTTTGCTCCACGTATGGCCTTCCGGGTCTCTCTGCCTCTGACTCTCAGTCTGTCTCCGTTTCTCTTCCCTCTCTAACCCTCTCGCTGCCTCTGCCTCCCTGTCTCTGTCGATGTCTCTCTCTACCTGTCTGTCTCTCTCTCTTCCTCCGTCATTCTTTCTGTCTCTCTCTCTTCCTCCTCCTCTCTCTCTCCCTCTCTCCCTCTCTTTCTCTCTACCCCTTCTCTTTTTTGTCCCTCTCCTTTTCTCTCTCTGTCTCTCACCTCTCTCCCCCTTCCTCCCTCTCTTTCTTTCTCTCCCTTTCTGTCTCTCTATTTTTCTTTCTGACTCCCCATCTCTTTCTCTGTCTCTCCTTCTGGCTTTCGGCTTATAATATGCCTCTCCTCCCTCTCCCCATCTCTCCCTTTCTGTCTCTATCTCTCCCCCTTTCTGTCCGTCTCTTTATCCCTCCCTCTGTCTATCTCTCTCTCTATTTCTGTCTCTCTCTATCTCTCTATCTCTCAATCTCTCTGTCTCTTTCTTTCTCTCTCTCTCTCCCTCTATCTCTCTGTCTGTCTGTCTCTTTCTTTCTCTCCCCTTAACGAGATGGAGGCCATTGAAACCGTGTAGCATACACGTCGTCTGCTAATGACGCATGTCCGAGTTTTTATATTTCGAACACGAATAGGAACTGCCTTGCCCGTGATTAAGATGGAGTTCGAAAGGGAGAGGGGAGAAGAGAGAGATAGGAGAGAGGGGGAAAGTGAGGGGGAGAGAGAATGAGAGAGGGAGATAGAGGAGAGAGAAAGAGAGGGGAGAAGAGAGAGATAGGAGAGAGGGGGAAAGTGAAGGGGAGAGAGGGGAGAGAGAATGGGAGAGAGGGAGAGAGAGGGGGAGAGGTGGAGAGAGAGGGAGAGAGAATGAGAGAGGGAGAGAGAAAGAGAATGGGGAGATAGAGGAGAGTGAAAGAGGGAAAAGAGAGAGGGGAGGGGGAAGAGAGGGAGAAAGAGGGGAGAGAGGAAGAGAAAGGGAAGAGATGGAGAGAGGAGAGTGAAAGTAAAAAGGGGTGAGAAAGAGGATAGAAAGAGAAGGGGAGAGAAAGAGAAGGGAGAGAAAAGGAGAGAGGGGAGAGAGAGAGAAGAGAGAAAGAGAGGGGAGGGAGAGAGAGGGAAGGGAGAGAGAGAGAGAGAGGAGAGAGAAAGAGAGGGGAGGAAGAAAGATGGGGGAAGAGAGAGAGAAGAGAGACGGCGCTGGTTAGAATCTCGTCACTAATGGATCCCCGATTTAAAAACAGGTCGTCTAAATAATTGCAGCTATACTGTAAGGGTTCGGCTCCGCAACCTTGTGGGGGAGACAGGACTCGCGTTCAAAATGTTCCCAGTCACGTCTCTCCTAATATTTGTCTGACATAGATTAACAGAAATGCCGCATCCAATTTGTATGATCCCCGAGCTGCTGTAGCCAGGTTTACAACAGTCGGGTTTTTTTTTTGCATCTGAATGAAATTAGGGGCGTGATCCTTAGAGATGCACGATAATGAATGGTCAAAATGCGCCCCCAACCCCGGCAAAGACTAGTTTACTATTTTTGAAAGGCCTCGATCTAAGGGTGGGACAGCTCAGATGCTTAAAATGCCGGTATTTTTAAACCAGAGGTATCTGGTTCAAATTTTTCAAAATGTTTCAGAATTTATGAAAACGCAGTGGCTGTTGTTACGGCAGTCGTCCGTGTGGTTCCCTGACTTGGTTGTATTTTCGTCAGCATTGCAGGCTGGTTGAACCAGTCTATTAGCTGATAGTCTGGTTCCAAGAGCTAAACATCCTGACAAATACTGTGAAGTCAGGGAACCACACGGACGACTGCCGTAACAACAGCCACTGCGTTATGAAAAAGTATTGCTACAGGAAAACACACACACAAGCCCACGTAGAGTTTATTAGTGCATTTGATGTTTTTTTTTTTATTATTTTGTGCTCTTGATTGGAAAATGTTATCATTCAGTTTGGTTTGGACCCCAAGATGGGTGTATGTAGCAATCTGAAGGTTCGACGTTCTAGAGCCATTTTTTACTGAAAAGCCCACGAACAGACGACAATCTCCTCACCGTAATTCCGACAAAACCCCATAAAATTATAACCAACAAACAAAAAGTGCTATACAAAAATGTTGCAAGCTGCTCACTGACTAACATTACCGAAATGCAAAATCTCAAAATTTAGTGGGCCTGACGTTTCGATCCTAGCTGGACCTTTCTCAAAGTGTATCTGAGTGTATCTGAGTGTTTTGTCCTTGTCACTCTGCCTTTGAGAAAGGTCCTGCTAGGCTCGAAACGTCAGGCCAACAATCTAACAAGTTATGTAGAAATGGTGCGAACGGCTTACTGACTAAGGTGACCAAATTGCGACTTTTCAAAATTAGGAGGGCCTGACGTTTCGATCCCGGCTCGGCCATTCTGAAACCAAACAAGCAAACAAATCCCCAACGAATGCAGATAAACACACAAACGCACATAGCCATGCAGTGAACGCGCCAACCGGAAGTCCGATAGGCCTACGCTATTAACCAACTAAACAACTCGCAAACCAACCAACCAAACTAGGGAAGCGACCAACCAACGAACAATAAAATATATATATCTATTTAGGAGCAGAGCGTACCATTTTGGGGAAGGTCAGATATAGAGAGTCTTTCCCTCAAAGACTAAGCCTAGAGGGGCGACCCATTCTGAGGAGAATCGTAGGCCGTGTCCGAAACGGGCGTCTAGAGCTAGGTCTAGGTCTTCCCCCTGTTGGAAATACACAGAGATGCGAAGACAGTAGCCCTAGCCGTAGCTCTGGAAGCCCGTTTCAGACACGGCCTTACTATACCGACTTCACGATGGCTTGGGTGATTCCGTTCTTATTGTGTTGCTTTTTTTCCTTCCTCTTCTTGTCTCGAAGTTCCGTACACTTTGTACAGCATGACTCTCGGTGACTATTTTGTTGGTACCGTTTGAAGGCCGCTCTGCGTTAAACTCGGCCCAATCCAAGTCCCTAATTCCCAAGCTACGATCAAGTATAATAAACCAACGCGCACGTCACGATGACGTCATCGGGGTCACCCGACAGCTCCCCCAAAGGGACACTCATCACGTGATTTATAGTGGGTAGTTCCGGTGAAGGTCTCGGGTTCAAACTCCGGAATATTCTTCACAGAATTCGAGAAAGAAAAGCCTCGATCGAACAACCAAGTGCAACAAATCATCGTGTACTTTACAAGAGCGGCACATTGATACGGGAGCCGCCATGTTTGCTGATTGTTTGATACCCAGGTCAGCTGACGTATAGGGCGCAACAAGTCAATACGTGGTATCCGGTAATGATGACCCGAGGTCCATTTCTAAACCCTGGGGCCCCACCACAGCGCCCTCTACGGCGAGCCTAAGGTTTTAAACCCTTTGATATCCAGAATCAATAATGGGGATGTAAAACTATAAAGACGTTCACAAACGTGTTCACATTAATACAATTTCGCCATGAGATGCAAAGAATATGTCATTCGTGTATGTAATACAATACTATCAAGGTGATATACAAAAATGTTGCAAACTGCTTACTGACTTAAATTACCAAAATGCAAATCTTAAAATTTAGTGGGCCTGACGTTTCGATTCTAGCAGAACCTAGCAGGATCCTAAGTTCCTGCTAGGATCGAAACATCAGGCCCACTAAACTTAACAATACTATCGAACGACAAAAGAATGCCTTTTGTTATTGGAATTGACACAAAACACAAAACATTTTAGGGGTACTTTTCGAACAAAATTCAGTATTACGACCTAAATAATAGTTTGTACTTGTGAACAAATGCAGCTTCACGATAATAGGTTGGCTCTCTTGTGCGCATGCAACCATTCTTTAGAGATTATGTCTTGTTTTATGTGAACCGAATACCCTGTGATATTATTATTGAAACCAATACGGGCGATTCACAATAGTGCGCCCTCAAGAGTTTGCAGTGCGTTGACCAGTCAGAATGCGTTTGACTCGACCTTCCAAGTCACAAAGGTGTGAATCAGAAACGTGTTGCTGTTGTTGTTGTTTTTGTTGTTGTTGATGTTTTTTGTTGTTGTTGTTGTTGCTGTTGTTGCTGTTGTTGTTGTTGTTGTTGTTGTTGTTGTTGTTGTTGTTGATCTTGTTCTCGTTCTTGTTCTCGTTCTCGTTCTCGTTCTCGTTCTCGTTCTCGTTCTCGTTCTTGATGTTCTCGTTCTCGTTCTTGTTCTTGTTGTTCTTGTTGTTCTTGTTCTTGTTCTTGTTGTTCTTGTTGTTCTTGTTGTTCTTGTTCTTGTTCTTGTTGTTCTTGCTGTTCTTGTTGTTCTTGTTGTTCTTGTTGTTCTTGTTGTTCTTGTTGTTCTTGTTGTTCTTGTTGTTCTTGTTGTTCTTGTTGTTCTTGTTGTTCTTGTTGTTCGTGTTGTTCTTGTTGTTCGTGTTGTTCTTGTTGTTCTTGTTCTTGTTCTTGTTGTTCTTGTTGTTCTTGTTGTTCTTGTTGTTCTTGTTGTTCTTGTTGTTCTTGTTGTTCGTGTTGTTCTTGTTGTTCGTGTTGTTCTTGTTGTTCGTGTTGTTCTTGCTGTTCGTGTTGTTCGTGTTGTTCTTGTTGTTCTTGTTGTTCTTGTTGTTCTTGTTGTTCTTGTTGTTCGTGTTGTTCTTGTTCTTGTCGTTCTTGATGTTCTTGTTCTTGTTCGAGTTGTTGTTGTTGTTGTTCAGACTCGCCCCGGGGGACAAGAACTCGAATATAATTATTTGTTGTCCGTGTGGTGGTTCCTCTCTGATGCTGACGGTCGTTAACCCCTGGCGGCGATGGAGTTGACTTCGGTGGTGGTCTCCGCAGCTTGGCTTTTGCAGAGGCGGCCGCCGGACAGCGAGCGCACCAGACTCCTGTAGCCGTTGCGGAAGGACGCGTTCATGATGCCGTAGACGATGCTGGGGAGGTGAGGGGAGGGGGGGACAGCGAGATGAGAATAGCAAAAATAAGCCCGGCCTCATTAGGCGAGTGAAGGCTGACAGGCTTCCGTGAATGGTCGACATTTGGACTAGTTTTCAGCCTGATAGAAACCGTAGACTCTCAAAATTGACAGCAGGCCTTTGATCCCTGTTGTTTATCAGTTGTTTTTTTCTGGGTCATCGTATAATTGCAGTTTTAATGTTTTCTTTTCTGAGAAGGCTCTTCGTGGGGGGGGGGGTTGAGATTGGTTGATGTTCGACTGGCTTCCCGCCCCTTGAAGCCATCGCTGATTGAATTTCCTCTGTGACATTAGTTGCGTCAAAGAGCACGTGTTCCATTCAGGGGGAGGAGAGAGAGAAGGGAGGAGAGAGAACTTCAAGGAAGAGAGGGAAAGAAAGAGAAAGAAGGAAGAGGGAAATGAAAAATGGAAGGAAAGAGAAAGAGACGGAAGATGGGAAGGAGAAAGAAGGAAGATGGGAAGGAGAAAGGGAAGGAAAGAGAAAGAAGGAAGATGGGAAGGAGAAAGAAGGAAGATGGGAAAGAGAAAGGGGAGGAAAGAGAAAGAAGGAAGATGGGAAGGAGAAAGAAGGAAGATGGGAAGGAGACATGGAAGGAAAGAGAAAGAAGGAAGATGGGAAGGAAATAGAAAGAAGGAAGATGGGAAGGAGAAATGGAAGGAAAGAGAAAGAAGGAAGATGGGAAGGAGAGGGGGAAGGAAATAGAAAGAAGGAAGATGGGAAGGAGAAAGGGAAGGAAAGAAAAAGAAGGAAGAGGGGAATGAGAAATGGAAGGAAAAAGAAAGAAGGAAGATGTGAAGGAGAAAGGGAAGGAAAGATGAAGAGAAGGAAGGAGAAAGAAGGAAGATGGGAAGGAGAAATGGAAGGAAAGAGAAAGAAGGAAGAGGGGAAGGAAAAAGGGAAGAAAAGATAAGGAAGGAGAAAGAGTGAAGAGAGGGAACGAGAAAGGGAAGGAAATAGAAAGAGAAGGAAGGAGAAAGGGGGAAGAGGAGAATGAGAAAGGGAATGAAAGAGAAGGAGAAGGAAAGAGAAAGAGGAAGAGAAGGGAGGAGAAAGGTGAGGAAAGGAGAAAGGAATAGAAAGAGAAGGTATGGGAAATAGAAGTCAGGAGAAAGAGGAGACAGTAATTATACATACCTATTCATGCTAGAGTTGGCGTGGGCAATGACGATGGCAAAGACATAGAGCTCGTCCGGGTAGGAGTTGGTGGTGTCCGAAAGCACGATGATGGTGTAGGGCGTCCAGCACACGGTGAAGACGATGAAGATGACGACCACGGTCTTCAGGAGCCGGGTGTCCACGGGCTTGGGCCCGGCCGGGGTGAGCGCTGCGCCGCCCCCGCCTGGCCCGTCCTGCCTCCACGCTTCGACCTAGACACCGCCACGAAACCAAGAGGTGTATATGTTACCGAGCTGGTGAAAATTTGAAAATTTTAATCAAGGAAATAGAAGTTGGGGAATAAGTAGACCCAAAGAGCGATAATTTAAGGGCAAACGAAAAAAAGAAAGAGTTGTCACAAAAAGAATCAGATAGGGACTAAACAAAACAGTCAAACGACTTCCGAAAGAAATTACATAAAAGAGTCGGTGTATTACCAAAAAAATTACAAAAAGGAACGACAGTCAATCGGTGGCAGAATCACCTGAAAGTTGTAAAGGCATGGAAGCAAAATTAATTGACATATTTTAAAGAACCATTATTAAGAAATTGATACTAAACTCCAAAAAATCCTTCGGCCGGAGTAGTAGCCTCTCCAGGCCTTTGAAGGAGAAAGTGTAAACAAAAGGGATAGTGATTGTCTCCACCTTCAGACTTTTGCCAAGCCATCAAAAGAATACAAATAGAAAATAGGGAGGGCGTTTCTTCCCGGAAGAAGACAAGTTTTGTAAATTAAGGGACCGGAAGACCAACGGAAGGATCGGGTCAAACTGGTCACATATAGCAATTAGCGGTCAGACGTGTGGGGGAGACACAGGGCAGAACCACGGTACGTCGAGGATCTCAACTCGGCATTCGCGTTGTGCGTTGGTGCTGTGCACCCATTGAAACGTGTAGGTTTGGTTCCTCGAAGTGGAGCTTGATACGACTGCTCTTGTATGTAAATTCGCCCCAAACAAGACACTATAACATGTTTATACATAATGTTTTAAAATTGTTCACTGGGAAAACAATATTTTCATGCTATTTTCAGCAGGACAATCAGAAATCGAATCGAATCTAATCTATATAGCCACTAAAGGTTAAAGGCTAAGGAAAGGAGATAGAGAGGGAATCAGGAAGGCTGGAGATAGGAATTGACATTCCTCTTAAAAAAGGGCAAGATCTTAGGCAGGGGGAAAACATGAACCAGGAAGGGAATTCCAGAGAGAGGCTGAACGAGGGAAGAAGCTGTTCTGATATATACCTCTTTGCTCTTCACCTCTTCCTTATTGTCAAAGAACATGAATCAGGAAGGGAATTCCAGAGAGAGGCAGAACGAGGGAATAAGCTGTCCTGATACCTCTTTGCTTTCCACCTCTTCCTTATTGTCAAAGAACATGAACCAGGAAGGGAATTCCAGAGAGAGGCTGAACGAGGGAGGAAGCTGTTCTGATATATACCTCTTTGCTCTTCACCTCTTCCTTATTGTCAAAGAACATGAATCAGAAAGGGAATTCCAGAGAGAGGCTGAACGAGGGAAGAAGCTGTCCTGATAAACCTCTTTGCTCTTCACCTCTTTGTTATTGTCAAAGAACATGAACCAGGAATGGAATTTCAGAGAGAGGCTGAACGAGGGAGGAAGCTGTCCTGATATATACCTCTTTGCTCTTCACCTCTTCCTTGTCAAAGAACATGAACCAGGAAGGGAGATCCAGAGAGAGGCTGAACGAGGGAAGAAGCTGTTCTGATACCTCTTTGTTCTTCACCTCTTTGTTATTGTCAAAGAACATGAACCAGGAAGGGAATTCCAGAGAGAGGCAGAACGAGGTAAGAAGCTGTTCTGATATATACCTCTTTGCTCTTCACCTCTTCCTTATTGTCAAAGAACATAAACCAGGAAGGGAGATCCAGAGAGAGGCTGAACGAGGGAAGAAGCTGTCCTGGTACCTCTTTGCTCTACACATCTCTATTATTGAGTTTCTGACGCACCTATCCAAGCGGTTTCAACACATCTTTGAGAGATTCCCCGATTTTCGGACCAGGCACCCACCTTCAATTTGTGGGCCCGCACGAAGAGGAACGTCTTCACGTAGCAGACGATGACCACGGTCATGGGGGTGGCCACTCCCACCCCGATGAAGTAGAGCGTGTAGCCGTAGTGGCCCAGCCGGTCGAATGAGCAGCCGCGCTTCTTGCGGTCGAAGACGTGCGCACCCAGCCCCACGTAGTTGGGCAGGTCGATGGCCAGGCACAGGAGCCACAGCCCGCCGGCCATCAGCAGCGTGTTGCGCCGGGTGTAGAGCCGGCCGTAGAGGGCGCCCTTGGCCACCCGCACGTAGCGGTTCAGGCTGATGGCGGTGATACTCCAGAGGGAGCATGTGCAGCTCACGATGCAGACGGCGGCCGCCACGCTGCACAGAGCCTTGTTGTTCATCAGGAGGCCCGGGATCAGGTTACCTGCCAGACAGCCCAACAATCATTTTCTGTTACTGATGGCACAAAGGGGACTCCGTAGACTTCCGCCTTTTCACCAACACGTTCACCTCTTTCGTGACCTTTTCGAAAACTCGGCTTTGTCGTTTTTGTTCTTCTATCTTTCGTTCCTTTTTTTTTTAAGTGCAAGGAATGAAAAGCAGGATTTGTTCCCGGATGAGGCCGGCGATCCGGACTAGCTTCCCGGACATCCGTTCCCGGACCCCATTCCTGGACCCAGATCCCATTGCCGTATCACAGATCCCATTCCCGTATCACAGATCCCATTCCTGTACCCAGATCCCATTCCCGTATCTCAGATCCCATTCCCGTACCCAGATCCTATTGCCGTACCCAGATCCCATTCCCGTATATCCCAGATCCCATTGCCGTACCCAGATCCCACTCCCGTACCCAGATCCCATTCCCGTACCCAGATCCCATTCCCGTACCCAGACCCCATTCCCGTATATCCCAGATCACATTCCTGTACCCAGATCCCATTCCCGTATATCCCAGATCCCATTCCCGTACCCAGATCACATTCCCGTACCCAGATCCCATTCCCGTACCCAGATCCTACTCCCGTACCCAGATCCCACTCCCGTACCCAGATCCCACTCCCGTAGCCAGATTCCATTCCCGTACCCAGATCCCATTCCCGTACCCAGATCCCATTCCCGTACCCAGATCCCATTCCCATACCCAGATCCCATTCCCATACCCAGATCCCATTCCCATACCCAGATCCCGTACCCAGATCCCATTCCCATACCCAGATCCCATTCCCGTATATCCCAGATCCCATTCCTGTACCCAGATCCCATTCCCGTACCCAGATCCCACTCCCGTACCCAGATCCCATTCCCGTATATCCCAGATCCCATTCCCGTACCCAGATCCCACTCCCGTACCCAGATTCCATTCACGTACCCAGATCCCATTCCCGTACCCAAATTCCATTCCTGTACCCAGACCCCATTCCCGTATATCCCAGATCCCATTCCCGTACCCAGATCCCATTCTTGGACCAGGACCCCATTCTCGGACCAGGACCCCATTCTCGGACCTTTATCCCATTTACGGACCCAGCACACCCCCATTCCCGGAACACCCCCCTCCTTCCCCCCTCACCCAGCACGTAGGAGAGATCCACGAAGGAGGTGACGCAGAAGTCGGCCAGGGCCAGGTTCACGATGAAGATGTTGGCGGCGTTCCGACGGAGCTTGGGCTGCGTCAGCACGGTGGCCACCACCAGCGGGTTTCCCACGTTGCCCCAGGCCATGGACACCACGAAGAAGGCCACGAGCACCGCGCGGAAGCCCACCGGCCCGCCGTCCTCCAGCGCCGAGCCGCCGGCCGAGCCCGGCCACTCCTGCCCGCTGGTCAGGTTGCTCATCGTCGACCCCCCGGTCGCGGCTAGCTGGATGTTGGGCCCGGCGAGGTCACCGGAGAACCGCGGACGCTATGATCTCCGTGACTGTCCAGTTACCCGGCCTCTCCTTGGCTTGCCTCGACCTGAGATTTGAATCGGTTTTCATGGTGAGAGAGAAAGTTTCATGAAGGAAAAAAAAAACATGAAGTAAATAGCAAGGTATACCTTCGTTTGTTGCGTGAGATGTTTAAGTGCTGCTTAGGCTATTAATGTCTAAAATGACATTGAAAGGGTTCATCCTTAGCAAAATCCACTCAAGGTCGGGCTGAGGACAGAAGGAAGGCTGGAGATATGAATAAAGGGCAAGATCGTAGGCTGTCCTGAAGCTGTCCTGATATCTCTTTGCTCCGCACCTCTTTGTTGTTGTCAAAGAACAGGAAGCAGGAAGGGAATTCCAGAGAGAGGCAGAACGAGGGAGGAAGCTGTTCTGATACCTCTTTTCTCTACACCTCTTTGTTGTTGTCAAAGAACATGAAGCAGGAAGGGAATTCCAGAGAGAGGCAGAACGAGGGAATAAGCTGTTCTGATACCTCTTTGCCTTGCACCTCTTTGTTATTGTCAAAGAACATGAACCAGGAAGGGAATTCCAGAGAGTGGCAGAACGAGGGAATAAGCTGTTCTGATACCTCTTTGTAATTGTCCAAGGTTTGCGGTAACACCATGCAAGATTCTCTTTTGTGGGTGTATCGTTTGGTTCTGAACGAGGGCCACCTTTATTTGAGCATTATTTGACCAACGCAAAATATTATGAATCCAGCACTCTCCTATAAGGACGAGCAGAGTACACTGTTCGAAACGTCGAGTTCCTCCAGTTCTTTCTAGAACCACACATACACCATGTACTCATAAAAGAGAATTTTGCATGGTGTTACCGCAAACCTATTACTTCTTTTGCCTCGACCGATAAAACAAAACGAGAGAGGGGGTATAGTGTACTAGACTTACATTGGTAAAGTGGTTGAAAGAACCGCCAGAGACACGCATTGAGCATAAATCAACCACGAATGACTCCCAAGTGCTTGATTAGAAAGCTTTGGATGGGAATGAATGATTGTGAAAACCATTGCCCCCCTCGTCCGAACATCGCCACAATACCCGGCTATTGAGATTAATATCCCTCATTAGTTAACTGCACACACTTCAACCACTTTGCTCTCGCTATTTGCCGGACATGCACGCTACGTAACCAATCATACTCAACCCCGGATACAACACTGTACACCGCAGCATTCGAATTGGACTATCGCGTTGAGGATTCTTAGTGGCGTGTGAAAGAAAATGGCACACTCTTATAAATGTGACCTGGCATAGCGACATGAGGAATATCCCACCAAAACACTTTTCGAGTAAACAACGCCTGAGGTCATAGTATCTTCTCAATTCTCTAAAAAAAAAAATTGTATTTTCGGAAAGTTAATGTATTGGAGGATATTATGGCCAAAGGATTTTTCCGAAATCCGTCTCTAAATGTTGAAAAAACGAGGATTTCGGGGGAGTGTTTGTGTACTGTTTTCATGAAAATGTTAAGTTCCTGCCTTTTTGAATGGCCGCTTTCGAGGAGTTAGAATGGCGCTGCTGTATTGTGTCTGGTACCAAATGAACGAGCGAAGTCCCCTTGTACTATTTACAACAAAGTTCACCCGGAAATAATTTTGATATCATTTGAAAGCTAATGGTATACTCTTTCACATCATTAGAAAATCTCAAAATCTCAAAAGTGGGGGTTATTCCTCATTACGCTGTGCCGGGTCACAAATGCTGGTTGTAAAAGGGTTTAGGCCTCTTGTCAAAAAGATCATCGGTTGGGTATCAGATGATTTGACCCGTCCGATGTCGTTTCCACCGGATAGCCATCGTGATTTTTTCACCCCAGAGTCCAGTACAATCGGCTTTCTACCGGGGCAAATTGTATCGGTCGGATGAATTCAACCGGCACTCAACCGATGATTTTTTTGACAAGAGACCTTACGTGTGCGTTATATTTTGTGTGCGGCTATTTTTGTCAAGATCGGGTAGGGCGTGTGATGAGGTGTTAATCTTAATCAAACTACTTTTAACACTCGTTCTATCTGGGGGTGTATTTGCAAGCTTTCAGTTTTATGCTTGTAAGAATTGAAATATTCATGAGCAAAATTGTAATGTCATCACAGGATCATGTAACAGAAACTCATTTTGGTTGTGTACACAAATTTCCGAAAATGTTTTTTTTTTTCCTGCAGACCTATCCCTAAACCAGTTGATCTACTGTCAAAATGTGTGCTTCATAATCATTTAGTAAAGGATTTTTTTTCATCAAACTTAACCCAGAGGGATTAAATTGCAATTAAAATGTGTTTTTTTCTTTTCTTTATTTTAACTGTTGGTTCCTGACATAAACTTTCAATAGCGCCCTCATTTTTATAAGGATATTTTTAAAGGGATAAAATGAGACCAATTTCTGACTCCACTAAGAAAAAGAAGCTTGCCATATTATGTCTGTACACTTCAGTTCTCTCGATGACAGCAGAAAATGAGCTTGACTATGATATTTATAGCAGAGACCCTCAAAGACCTTGCCCCTTTTCGGTTTCTTAAATCAAATTTCAAACTGGATCAGATTTGAGTGGAGGTGGAAGGTGCTGCACACCATCTTATCGCGTTTCATATAATTTTGTAACACCGTTATGTTGGACCTATAATTATGATAATCATACTACGGGCCAGTTATCATATTAATTTCAAGTCGGGGGCTAATTTTTACACAGCTGCTTGAAACATGAAACGCCTCGCTGAATACAATCAGGTTGTCTTCCAAAGTTCCGCTTGTATTGTATGCTATTGCACCCATGATTGGAATACAAAGTATAGAGTTCAGCAAGCAGCGAGTGAAATACGACTGATGTGCAATCTTGTATTCAACAAAGACAGATTAATGTTCATGCTAGGCAGGTTTTCTTGCTTAAAGGGGAATGAAACCTAGAGAAAAAAATGTTGCCTTATCTGATTGGGTGTTAAAAACAACCTACAATTACCTATGTGCGACTCACCTACGAGTTTCATAAAGAGGGAGAAATCATGGAATTCGCGTTCCCGCAAACCGCCATATTTTCGAATGGCCCGCCAGTCACTGCGGGGGTATGACATCGCAACGGAAAACTCCCGCATGGGCCCTGACGGATGTACCCCTACTACATGTATATACTGCGTGCAGTTATACACTCGCGAGCTGAACGATGGTGTACTGCCAGGCTTTTGGATGTCAAACAGGTCTCTTATTGTCCTTGTTGGGAACTGCATGGAAATATTTCCCCAGTTTTTTCCCGCTGACATTTTGACATCCAAAAGCCTGGCAGTACACAATCATTCAGCTCGCGGGTGTATAACTGCGCGCGGTATATACATGTAGTAGGGGTACATCCGTTCGGGCCCATGCGGGAGTTTTCCGTTGCGACGTCATACCCCCCGCAGTGACTGGCGGGCCATTCGAAAATATGGCGGTTTGCGGGAACGCGAATTCGACCACCGAATACCATGATTTTTCCCTCTTTATGAAACTCGTAGGTGAATAGCACATAGGTAATTGTAGGTTGTTTTTAGCACCCAATCAGAAAAGCCAACATGTTTCTCTGGGTTTCATTCCCCTTTAAATGACTCTGAAATTGAGCCCTGGTTTGTGATTTGTAGACAGGCAATGATGCGGTTAGAAACAGTCTGTCCAATGTTATACAAAAATACATCACTATTATGATGCACAATTTGAGCTCGAGGTTTTTAAGACACTCGTCGTGTAGCGCTACACAAACCCTACACAACTGGTATCCTGCTTGAGCGTTTAGTGCAATGTATTTCCGTGTTACCAACGATTTCTGGCAGAGAAATCAGGACACTGTTGCGTAGCGCTACACAAACCCTACACAACTGGTATCCTGCTTGAGCGTGTAGTGCAATGTGTTCCGTGTTACCAACGATTTCTGGCAGAGAATCAGGACACTGTTGCGTAGCGCTACACAAACCCTACACAACTGGTATCCTGCTTGAGCGTTTAGTGCAATGTGTTTCCGTGTTACCAACGATTTCTGGCAGAGAATCAGGACACTGTTGCGTAGCGCTACACAAACCCTACACAACTGGTATCCTGCTTGAGCGTGTAGTGCAATGTATTTCCGTGTTACCAACGATTTCTGGCAGAGAACCAGGACACTGTTGCGTAGCGCTACACAAACCCTACACAACTGGTATCCTGCTTGAGCGTTTAGTGCAATGTGTTTCCGTGTTACCAACGATTTCTGGCAGAGAAATCAGGACACTGTTGCGTAGCACTACACAAACCCTACACAACTGGTATCCTGCTTGAGCATGTAGTGCAATGTGTTTCCGTGTTACCAACGATTTCTGGCAGAGAAATCAGGACACTGTTGCGTAGCGCTACACAAACCCTACACAACTGGTATCCTGCTTGAGCGTGTAGTGCAATGTGTTTCCGTGTTACCAACGATTTCTGGCAGAGAAATCAGGACAC
Source organism: Luidia sarsii (assembly GCA_949987565.1). Taxonomy (NCBI): domain Eukaryota; kingdom Metazoa; phylum Echinodermata; class Asteroidea; order Paxillosida; family Luidiidae; genus Luidia; species Luidia sarsii. The sequence goes on along the minus strand of OX465120.1, from coordinate 1,831,809 downwards.
TGTTGCGTAGCGCTACACAAACCCTACACAACTGGTATCCTGCTTGAGTGTGCAGTGCAATGTATTTCCGTGTTACCAACGATTTCACGCCGAGAATTCAGGCCATATTGTACATGTGAAGCGCTATACACAAACTCTACTATACATAACTGGTATCCTGCTTTTGAGCGTGTAGTGCAATGTATTTCCGCGTTACCAGTGAATGTTCTGCCTCAAATCATTCTGCGTATGAAGTAAGACAGATTGTATTCTTCATCACTCAGTGCAGCTCCGACTTAAATGGAATTACCCGGGGATATTTTCAGTGGATTAGTCGTCGAAACCAATTCTCGGCAGCGCCCGCTGAAACGATCCCGTACGTAATCATACCCGAAGCCCGTGCAGTCTGGTTCCCCGTGTCGATTCCGTGCTTGCCGAACGACGGACCTGACCGAGACTCAGACTTAACAAAGTGGCGAACCAGACGAGCTGGTGTAGTTTGTAGTTTACGGCGGCGATTTTTTTTTTTTTTTTTTTTTTTTTTTTTGGGGGGGGGGTCTCCCAATTTTACGAAAAGCCTGCCCCAATGCTAAGCCAGGTTTTCGTTATTCACTGGAGGGGGAGGAGAGGGAATTTAAGACCGGGCATTACCGACTGAGCCTTTGCCTGGGTTGTCCCTACCTCTAGGGTCACGTACGTAAGCGCGTACGTCAGCAGCGCCAAAGAGTAATGCCCTTGCAAGAGAATCGGGTCTGGATGATATGCCGGTCTGGAAAATAGTAGTCACCCTCTCTCTCTCCCTTTCACTTTCTCTTACTAAGCATCTATCTCATAATATAAATCTTTTCCTGTATCCTTGCCGTCCTGTCTCACACTCTCTAATCTGCCTCTTCCTGTTTCATCTGCGTCTCGCTTTGTCTGTCTGTCTGTCTTTCTTTCTCTTCGACTCTCAGTCTCTCCCTCTGTCTCACTCTCTGACTTTGTCTCCCTGTGGCTTTCTATTTCTAATTCCCCTTTCCGTCTCACCGTCTGTCTCTCTGTCTCGTTGTGTTTCTGTGTGTCACTGCCTCTCTGTCCCTTTGACTCTCCCTGTCACTTGTCCTACCTCTCTTTCCCACCTTCTGTTTCTCCTTTCCTCTCTCCTCAACTTCTCTAATCTTCTATCTGTCCTCTTCTATTTCTCCCTCTCTCTCACCTTCCCTTTTGCCTCGCCTCTCTCCTTCTCACTCTCTCTCTCGACTTCTGTCTCTCCTCTCTCCTCTCTTCCCCCTCTCTCTAACCTATCTTTCCTCTCTCCTATCTCCCTCTCTTCCTCTCCCCCTCCCCTCTCTCATCTTCTGTTTCTCCTCTCTCCCTCTCACCCGTCTCCCTTTCTCCCTCCCTCTCTCTCACCCGCCTCTCCTCCCTCACTCTCTCTTGCCTTCTGTTTCTCTTCTCTCCTCTCTTCCACCCTCTCTCTCACCTTCTATCTTTCCTCTCCTATCTCCCTCTCCCTCTCTCCCTCTCTCCCTCTCCCCCTCTTTCCCTCTCTACCTCCCCCATAATTATTCTGTCTCCTCTCTCCCTCTCACCTGTCTCCCTCTCTCCCTCCCTCTCTCACCTGTCTCTGCTCTCTCTCGTCCCCTATCTCTCACTCATTCTCTCCCTGTCTCCCCCTTTTTTCCCCAACCTCTCGTTCTCTCCTCTATATTTCGTTTCCAGCTGGTTCTGAACGAACCCCTCCCCCCGAAAATAAATAGATAAAATCTAAAACAAACAGGACACAAGTTGGTCTGCCTATTTCTCGATCCTTTCGGATGAGCGATTTGTCCGGTGGCCTGCTGAAAAAAAATACAGACACCTCGGGCAGGGGTCGAACCCGCGACACCGGCCGACGTCTGCTCTAGAAAGCAGGAGTCGCGGGTTTTGAATCCCGTCCGAGTTGCCTGTATTTAAAAAAACCCACCAAATTAGCCGGCAATCGGGCAAAGCACTGATATGCACGCGGTGCCTGTTGTACGTCGAGCAGGGGCAAACCCCCTTCATTGAGTGTCGACTTCTTACCTTCAGTCCGAGGTTAAGAGACGGCGCGACCCAACGCACGGTACCTCGCGGTGGTCGAGTTCGGTCGCGTTAATAACGCGTTCTCGGCCGGCGCTGTTGCGTGATGAACAACCCTGGCGAAGAGGTGGCTGTACGTGCGACGCTGTTCCGAGTGCGGCTGCGTTCTTTGGGGGGTCGTTTTCGTGTTGGTTTCGAGCGCTGAGAACGAGGGTGAGCGCTGACCGGAGAATCAACAGACCGACCCGAACTCGACCTACAGGTCGTCCCAAGCGGTCCGTGTGTACCCGGGATTCACCGAGAGACGACGTGACGGGTAGCAATTGCAGCTATAACATGCACAGTTCTGAAATTTCAGTGAGTGAATTCAGCCGACGTGTAGACCGCGGCGTTCCTTGTCGAAAGACGTCGCCTCCCGATCTGAACCCCGTTCGTGCGGGTCACCCAGACACATAGTGTGGGTATTGACGTCGGCGCCTTTTTTTAAGTCCAGCTATCCTTGCACGGGTGGGGGCGCCCTTCATCACGCATCCCGGCAATCGCTGCCGCGAGTACAGTTGCTGCGTTCCAATCACGTCGTGTTTATGGTGTTCACGACCAGTATTTCCCAGTTCACGAGTGGGCTGCATTCCAATGCTACTCACCAACACCACACCAACACGCACATTGCGCAAGCGCAAAGACCGAATAGTAATGCTAGTTGCTACGCGGCTGGTTTTCACTAACGTACGCGAGTCGGACAACTCGTACGACGTCGACTCGCAGCTAATGTATTTGGAATTATCCTGAAATATGCGTGTAGAACAGCGTATTAAATTCCTGGTAAATTCACCTTTTCGTTCCTGGCTACAGAAGCCGCCACCGTATGTATCTTATTGTAACTCATGCATGCATCGATGTTGGTCAAAACTGTTTGCCCTTTGACCTCCTGACTCCATTTTGTTTCCAAGTCGTGAACTGGAGACAAGATGTCTGCATTCAGTTCACGACTGGTGACCACGAGTTACCAGACGATTGGAACGCCTCTTCACGACTAGTGAACTCGTGAACACGGTAATCACGACGCGATTGGAACGCGGCATGTATTCTACAGGGGTCACGCCGCCCGCCCACATCGAGGCTGCGAGAGACAGTACGCGTAGAAGTGCGCCCTCTTCGACAAACATTGGCGGTCAACGTCCGGGTTGTCTGCTGCCACCAAGCGGCCACAAACAGTCCTATTCTTTCGCTGGTTTCCGGCGCAATCGTAGGCCCTTTCTTTTCAAAACCCAGCTTAGGCTTCGGCTCCGGCTTCGGCTCCGGCTTCGTCTCTGTCCCCCGAAAGCTGAAAACACAGGTTAGATTTTTTGGGGGGTGAAGTTGAAGCTTTGAATGGATTATTTTTCAAAAGGCTGGTGTGTATCATTCAAAACCGAAGCCTAGGGCCTCCCATTTCCATGCCTTGAACTTGTACCAAGTCGAGTTTTGGAAAATTGCATTAAAATATTTATTCGAATCTCTAGCAGCGGCTTTTTATTACACACGACTTCGATTGAAAGAAAACGTACGCTGACGGTTCAAATTATTTGGTGTTTTTATTTATTTATTTATTTACAAAAAAAATAATGCTATTCCCAAGGCACTGCTATGTTCCCGAATACAATTACATCGCTCTTACGTACTGAAAAATATGGCAAAAGTAATGGTCGAATCGGAGCAGGAAGAATCAATAATTGACCGAATAGGAAGAGATGAGATAGACAATGATTTAGTACACAAATTAATACACACAATTATCACACTGTCATGATACATGACGCCTACGGCCTACTGTTACTAACCTGAGAATGTGTAAGTGTTTTTTTAAAGGCCCAACACAACATTTGGAAGATCGGAAAACATAGATGTCCACAGCTTTCCTTCTAATTTACACAGTCTGTAGATGGTCATGATAGAATCCTCATGTTGAAATCTTACGGTCTGGGATGCTGTATTTCTCGAGAAATCTTCACTTAAACATCGACAAACAATTTAGTACTTACAGAACGGTGCGTAAATCGTGACGGTTTTTTTTGCCTTATTCTACTTTCTCAGATTACCATTTGAGCTAAAAACCTTCGCAGGATTTCTTTTTTTGGAATGTGATTAAACACACAAACTGTGGCAATCTTTTGACCATTACCAATTATGTATAGGCCCTGCACATTGGTAACCAAGTTCATCGAGCAGCAAGATCTAGTGGCAAACAGACCGTGCATTATTCTATGGGCAATAACTTGTGGTTAATTTGTATATAATTATTTCACTTCGTTAATATCAATTAAATATCCTGAAGTTTTAGAATTCAGGTTAGGAGTGGATCCTCGGTAAATGTGCTCTCCTGTGTGTTCTCCGGTCCTTTGATACACTACAGAGAAAATGCCATAGAATGTTCCCCGACACCCCTTGGAGCCCCAACTCCGTTGTGACGTAGCAGGCCTCTCCATCGTACACCAGGAAGCCCATAGATAGTCCTTGCGAGTAACATCGTCCTCAGACATAGTTTCCATCAACACACAAGGTCAGTGCGCAGCTAGCACTATGAACATCTAAACCGTGAAAGAGGGGTGAAAATGTCATTTCGCCGTGAAACTAAAAAGTGATTTCACGGTGCATTTTACAGTGAATTCACGTGAAAATAATCACTTCTCTGACCTGATTAGGACATCTTCAGGTCACTAAAGAGACCCTAAAAAAACGTGAATATCTAAGGCAGCAAGCCCCAGCCTTGAGGGATGGCTAATTCAATTACCAGTAGGGACCACCAGCCCCAATAGAGTTACTGTATTGTGTCCTTGTAACTGTCACTCCCGGATACTTCTAAATTGCCTCTAGCCATTTACCACCAGGAATGTGGCCCTGGAGACCACTGGTGAAAACACATTGAACATGACTTGCCCAATTGTGTGCCATGAAATAGGGGTGAAAACACGGTGAATTTTCTTTTCACGGCTAAATGACATTTTCACCCCATTTTCACGGTTTAGATGTTCATAGTGTAGTTCTGTACGGGACCATCACTTTTACTATAAGACCAGCGTTATCCAGAACTGCAAGTCATCAGCGATCTTATTCCGTGCTACACACCACTTTATAACTCTATCGTGGGGGATTACGAGGCCTGAGAAATTCAGGCAGTCTTCGACTAGACACCATTTCAGTTCGGTGTGAGACTCATTCTGAGTCTCATCCCCAGCTATCCCTGGAATAAACATCGCAAAGTAATACAAAAAATCCATTGTCTTAATCTGCTGGCAGCTGTCCAATTGTTGCGTAATTATTTTAAGAACACCTCCCTGCCACGGTGGAATACTGATGGCACGGCTATAGTTCTTTACCAATCCATGTATCGGACAAAACCTGAAAATCCAGGTTATGGTTTATCGTCCAATTTGAAGAAGGTATTTGCTCGGTAAGACTACGTCTTGAAGGTTTGTGTGGTTGAAATACGAAGTGTGGAAGGTTTGCGGTGTACACCGTATAACACTTCTCTTTCGAGAAGGAGTGTGGCTCTGAAAGGAGAGCCGGTATTAACTCAACGTTTCGGGCAGTGTGTACTCTGCCCGTCGTCAGTGTGTTCACCAAGAAACAGGGGCCAAACGCTTGTTTGTAGCTGTCCGTGGCATTATAATAGGTAAGAGAAATGCGACCAAAGCCTAAGCCCGAACCTAGGCCTACATTATTTTCATAAACAGCCTATGGCGAAGGGCCGGCTGGTTGAAGCCAGTGTCCGCCATCTTGGCAACGGGTTGACCGGTCTTGTTCCCAGGGTTCCCCCTTGGTAAAGCACGGTAGCTACGTCAGCTGCACCAATACGGCAATTTCTGGCGTCAGTTTCGCACGGAATAGCCATTAGCAAAAAAAAAAAAGGTACCAGAGTCTACTATGAAACCTGCGTACCCTACAGAATTAACGCTATACAGTTGGTGCAAGGTTTATCCTAACTGTTTCTCAATGTATATAATAGCATTTACATATTAATACCAGTATTCACACGTCATTTTAATAATTATTACCAAATCAATATGATCTGTGCTGAAGACAAAGGGAAAGAAATTATCATAATATTCTCGCTAGATCTAGAGTAAATAAAGTTTGTCATTATCTATGATAAATTACTACAATTATTGGCTGTGATTTTGCACAATGCTCTCGGAAATGTTGTAACTACGTAAAATACTGTACATTGTGTAATCTATTTTTTAATATCTGTCTCATTATCATCAAATATTTCTTTTTAAAAGAGATGTTGCAATTTTGCAGCAATGTGCTGCTATATATTGTACATAGCTGGGAGTCATCGTATACCAAGCCCTTTGTATACCCACACCAGGTGACTGAATAAAGTTGGTAGACAGGGTCATCACACATCAACCCTTTGTCTACCCACACCAGGTGACTGAATGCAATTGGTAGACAGGGTCATTGCACACCAACCTTTTGCCTACCCACACCAGGTGACTGAATATAAATGGTAGACAGTGTCATCACACACCAACCCTTTGTCTTCCCGCACCAGGTGACTGAATACAATTTGTAGACAATGTCATCACGCACCAACCCTTTGTCTACCCGCACCAGGTGACTGGATACAATTGGTAGACAGGGTCATTGCACATCAACCCTTTGTCTACCCACACCAGGTAACAGAGTAACAAAATTGTACTCCAAGGTCGGTATATGTCAGTACCCCCAAAGCTATTGCAACTAGCAAAGAGATTCATTTGAATCGTATAAATGGATACCATTCGGATGCACGTTCCCCAAGACTTCATCGACTATTCTTGTGAAGAAAAAAAAAAGCCCGTATCTTTCAACACCATATCTTTCTAAAAAAAAAAAATGACCTTGCGCGTCGAACTCGCTCATAATATATTCACAAACGGGAACGAAACAATAATACGAAAGTGGTTCTGACAGTAGTAAAACTTACCTCCGCTAACTCGGCTGATATCTTTTTGGAATCAATTTATCAGTGGGTAAAAATGTAACGTTTGCCGCGTTTCCTGCTTCAGCTCCTGGGTGAACTCTTGGAGAGTTTGGCTTCGAACGAGAAAGCGATTCACTCACTGATTCGGCTTAGCGCCCTCTCGTGTTGAAGGTGATTGCTTTCAGAACACCGTCGTCATACTCGTATAGCTAAGTATTGTGGAATGTGTGGAACAGCTGTCGTGTGCTCGAATTGAAATTGAGACCTTTTTTTTGTTTGGAGTACCCGGATCTCCTTGACGAAAGGCCCGCATGCAGTGAGTCATTATAAACTGTCTTTGGTATTTCTGTGAGCTCGAATGGGGTCGACAATGGACAGTCGCTCTGTACACTTTTTTTTCCATAGGGGATAGAACAATAGCGGTATTGTTGCCACGAAATCACATTCCACGGTTCAGTTGATGGTACCCTTGATTTTCCTTTGATTTTGAAGTCGGGGTCGATTCGAAAATTGGCAGGACTTTGAATATCGAGGTTTGAATCAAATGTGGTTCAGACAACAGAAATTGCGTTTGCACAATGGAGACACCAACTTGTTTGTTATTGTGGTGGGATAAGCGTTGATGGTACAGAGGTAATAAGGCTAGTAGGTTTTTTTCTCCGTGCAATCGTCTGCAAACATTGGCCATTTTCAAACATTGCAGGGCAACCGAGTTGATATCTTATTATCTTAGTCAATGGATAAGCGACTGGCAACGTTGACAAGATTTTTGACGAGAAACAAAATTTGCAAAAGAAGTTTTTTTTTCATCGTGGCGAATGATGCTACTTGACAATAATAACGTTCGAGGGTGATAAGTGCACAGAAAGATTGCCTTCATGCGTCTCCCCCTTTTCGTAACTCGGTTTTGGAGTTTTGATTTCGCTGGTGTCCGGCGGGGGGGGGGGTTGAAAGTTTATAGGCGAAAAGGAAGATGGCTTCATCAATTCATGATCAACCCTTGAGTCTCTCCCGTGCGTTTCGCTGCTGGCACCCGTCCATCCAGCTCCGGATCTGGCGCAGTCGCTGGCCCAACATCTGCGCGTGGCGGTGGATGCCGGCCAGCGACGGGAAGGCGCCCCCGGCGTCCGGGTCCGCGCGCCGGACGCGCTCTGTCAGGAGCCGGGCCGGCTCCGGGTGCTCGAGCAGCGCCCGCACGCGGTCGCCGGTGGAGCGGCGGAAGAGGCAGAGCATGCCCAGCATCTCTTCGTGGAGGAGACCCTGCAGGAGGCTGTCGTCGCTGCCGTCCACCAGGAGGTAGGAGTAGCCGTCCAGTAGACCGCTCTCGTTGTCCACGATCCACAGCTGCTTGGTGGCCGGGTCGCGGACCAGGTTGTGCACCTGGGAGCGGAGGAGGCCCGTGTCGTTGTAGTAGCGCACGCTGGATAGATTGATAGTGAACCTAGGAAGGACGACACAAGACCGGATCGGTTAAATTCTATACAGGGCTTTACGTCGACGCCATTTTGGGCGAGGAGACATTGCAGCCCGACTGTGGTTTTTTGTTTTTGTTCCCGGTGTCACGATCTGAAGTGGGTGGCCGTGCTGAAATGGGTGGGCGACGTCACCACCCATCTGAGCACGTAGCGACAACCTGCTGAAATAGCCGAAATAGGCGGCGTGCTAATTAAGATGGGTGGGTGAACTGAGCGCGTGCGGGCGCCCTTTACGCTAACCTGATTGCCCATAATTATATGGCAGCCCACCCATTTGATCATGCCACCCATTTTAGACTGTCACACCGGTGCCGGAAATGGGGAGACCTGTCCGACACGAGATATGGGACCGGAAGGACTGTGGCTCACAATGTCAAAGGTCAACTACAGGGACGGTACCTCGGTGTGCGGTCTGTCGGGATCGAGTCGGGATGACATCTTGTGGACTGGCAGGTTCACAGTGGGAGACCACACGGATAATCGTATGAAAGTGTGGCAATCATCGCTGGATAGCACACGCGGTGTCTGCTGCCACCAAGAGGCCACAAGGTGTCCAGGGCTTTACGATTAACCTCATGCGTACACCATAATGCATTGACGTCATCACGCCGCCGCCTGGGAGGCGGGGAGATGACGAAACAAAGGTCGACGCCCTCTGTGCACGAGTGCTCGTACCACAGGCATGTCCAATATTGCAGTCATTTACCACCAATAAAATGGGCAGGAATAGAACCACTGATAACAAATCACCTTGAAAATCTGACATGAATTTTCTTTTCAATTTCTTTTTCAATGTTTTGTTCGCTTGATTTTCAGGCTATTGATGTTCACGGTGTGAGATGACCCCGAGGATCCCCGGCCGAGGGCGCCCTCTAGGAATGACGTCACGGACACCAAAGGGCGCCCGCAAGAGCCACTCACCTGTCGAAATGGGCGATCAGATAGTCGAAGAGAATGAGGTCGCTCCACTGCAGCAGGTAGGTTAGTTCCGTCATGTTCAGGGACCTCAGTCGCCGAGTGTGCGAGCCGATGGGATACGGTCCCTGAACGAGTGTTTCGGGGAGGTAGGCCCTTCGATTAAGGAAAAAGGATAGAAAAACGAGGAAAAATCGGCCGTCAAAATCGAGCATTCTTGTCAAAAGCGTCGGTTTTTGGCGTCTTTTTTTGATTGCAGCCGCGCATGCGCAAACTGCTGCTATGACTGGCTGTGACGTAGCACCCATGGCCCTAACGTGCGCGGTAGAGTCGTTTTCAATAGGGCAGGATCTCTCATGTAGCAGGATCTCTCCTTGTGTAGGGATCGAAACATTTTAGTTTTACAATATTGGTCCTATCAGCCTGGAAAAGAACTTGGTACCACTTAGTATTTCCACCATGCAAACCTTCAAGTCTTGTCTAACTTGGTACCACTTCATAATCATTATTTGCCTTGTGGTTTCGTTTACTTACAGTATTAAGTAAGACTAATTTCTTTTCACAAAAACAAATGCCCTTTCTTTTTTCAATCCTTTGCTCTATTTTGCCACTATTGAGAAAGGTCCTGCCAGGATCGAAACTTCAGGCAAACCTTCCCTCGTATACGATCTTAACATACCCGCCCGTCGCTTATACTACGACAACAGGGCCGGCGAGCAGACTCGCATAGCAACCGCCGCTTGAGGGCGCGCTCGTCATCAACCCCAAACGCGCCTCGACGCTAGCGGCGCCCCACACTCACTTGTCCAGTCCCGCGATCCACTTGGTGAGTAGGACCGGTCGCCCGTCCTCCCAGCCGGCCTCTTGGAAGTTGGCGGTCTGGTCGCGCCAGAAGCTGCCGTTGGTGGTCGCCATGGAGACGTGCAATGGCGGCAGGTTGGTGATGCCGAGCATGCGCGCTAGGTGGTAGCTGTACAGCTCGCCTGGGTGCAACAATGATTGGGATGACGTCTTTGAGAATCATCCTCAAAACAATGATCGTCATTACGCTCACCCCGGAGTTCATTCGAATGTTTTAACCCCCAAATGCTAATGGACGATAATGTACATTATCTAACTACACGTCGGGGTAGGGCAAAATCCTCATGGAATGACATTCTCACCGACGCAAATCAACAGGAAAACGGGCAAAGCACTGAGCATACAGTGCTGACTACACGTCGGGAAAGGGCAAACCCTCATTGAATGACATTCTCACCGACGCAAATCAACAGGAAAACGGGCAAAGCACTGAGCATACATTGCTGACTACACGTCGGGGTAGGGCAAAACCCTCATTGAATGACATTCTCACCGAGGCAAATCACCAGGCAATCGGGCAAAGCACTGAGCATACAGTGCTGACTACACGTCGGGGAAGGGCAAAACCCTCATTGAATGACATTCTCACCGAGGCAAATCACCAGGCAATCGGGTAAAGCACTGAGAACACAGTGCTGACTACACGTCGGGGAAGGGCAAAACTTTCATTGAATGACATTCACACCGACGCAAATCACCAGGCAATGTGGCAAAGCACTGAGCATACAGTGCTGACTACACGTCGGGGAAGGGCAAACCCTCATTGAATGACCTTCTCACTGACGCAAATCACCAGGCAACCCGGGAAAGCACTGAGCATACAGTGCCGACTACACGTCGGGGAAGGGCAAACCCTCATTGAATGACCTTCTCACTGACGCAAATCACCAGGCAACCCGGGAAAGCACTGAGCATACAGTGCTGACAACAAGTCGGTGAAGGGCAAACCCTCATTGAATGACATTCTCACCGACGCAAATCACCAGGCAATCGGGAAAAGCAGTGAGCATACAGTGCAGACTACACGTCGGGGAAGGGCAAACCCTCATTGAATGACCTTCTCACCGCCGCAAATCACCAGGCAATCTTGCAAAGCAATGCGAACTCAATATCGAGTGGCTGGCAAATCCTTATTGAATGTCAACGCACACCAGGAGTCGGTTATTCGGAATCGAATATCGCCCCCTTACGGCACTCACCCGTCATGCTGGTGATGAGCGGGTATCGATACCGGACGCAGAGTTTCGAGCCGTCGTCGAGCACGATGAATCGATTCTTGTCCCGCCCGCACTTGGTGAAGCTGCCGGGTTCGAAGGAGCGGACGTGTTGCTCAGAGAGCTGCGTCTTCCACTCGTCCAACTCTGCCTGCGAAAACCCTGCACAGAAAACACGTACAAAACAATGGATTGAGCCTAGGCCTACATTGCATAAACGGCCTATGGTGACGGGCCGGCTGGTTGAAGCCAGTGTCCGCCATCTTGGCAACGGGTTGACCAGTCTTGTTCCCAGGGTTTCCCCGTCGTAATGCACAGTAGCCGCGACAGCTGCACCAATACGGCAATTTCTGGCGTCAGTTTCGCACGGAATATCCAATACAACAAAAATAGGTACCAGTCTACTATGAAACCTGCGTACCCTGCAGAATTAACGCTATACAGTTTGTGCAAGGTTTATCCTAACCACTGTTTCAAATATTAATACCTGTATTCATAGCTGCATCATCAATGGCTGCCTCCACTTTGTGTGATCCCCGAGCTGCCGTAGCCAGGTTTACAAACAATTATTGGTTGTTTGCATCTGAATGAAAGCGGGGGTATGATCCCTGGAGATATACGGCAGTTAATGGCTGAATTGCTTCTGATTGGCGCCCCACCCCAGCAAAGACTAGTTGACTATTAGGGAAGGCCACCATCACTATAAAATTATTTCATTCAGATACAGTGCTGGAGAGCACTGTTAGAGGTCTCGGGTTCAAATCCCGTTCCAGTAAATTTTGGGGTTTTTTTGCCATTTTTTTTTTCAATTTCCAGACAGTCAGCCAACCAGTCAGTTGGCCAACTTCAATTTCAATTTCAATTTCAATTTTCAGACGAATACAGGACACTTTTTGAAACGTCGAGTGAAACCCTTCGGTTCTTCTCAGAACCACGCTCACTCACAAAAGAGCAACCCTGTATTATGCGAAGTGTCAACACAAACCTCGTAAAATTATCAGTACTTCCACCATGCACACAGAGCCTAAAGCTCTATGCAACACGAATTGATCATTATACCAAAAAAGGTCATCCAAATTTGATACATAGACAAAATATAACCAATGACGAACTCCCTGATTTACCAACCCCGTCAAAGCACGGACGAATTACAACCGCGAAGTAATAATCACAAAAACCGTTGCAAAACTGCTCACTGACTAAAAAGACCTGCAATACATCAATCTCGAAAGTTAGAGGGCCTGACGTACGATCCTAGCAGGACCTTTCCCAAAGGCAAAATTAAAGTGACATTGCCTTTGAGAAAGGTCCTACTATAAGGATCGAAACGTCAGAATTTTGAGAATGACTACCACAATAAATTATCTCTTTAATTTCCGCAGTTTTTTTTTTCACCCGGCTTAAAATCTGGCCCAGGCAGGTCGGGTCACACCAGTCTTCTCTGTTGTTGGGGGGAAAAAATCCTCCCGAACGTTCAACAACAACAAAAAAACTGACAAACGCGAATCAAAATATTTAGGTTAATCCCACACCAGAGGTGTTATTCGATTTGGGAAAGCGTGCCGGCACAACATGAGTACGTGACTGGGTCAATGGAAGGTGTGGAAGGTGAGGGGTGAAGTGATGGAGAATGGTTTAAGCCAACCCCAAGGTGGAATTCCCCCCCCCAAAAAAAAGGGCTCTGCCCCAGACCTTCAGACGTGTCATCCAAAGGTCACGTTTGTTTGCGGTTTGTTTGTTTTTCAGATTATTTTCTGGGGGTAGGTCGGATTCTTTGCTGCGTAGATTTTGGAGTCGTAGGTTCGAGTGCAGCCCGAACTGCCTCTGGTTTGTGGTTGTGTATTGCTGTTGTTCTGGGAAGTTTTGCGTGAATTCTGTTTTTCTTTAGTTTGTTGTGTGTGTGCTGGTCGGTTGGCTGGCTGGTTGGCTGGTCGGTTGGCTGGCTGGTTGGCTGGCTGGTTGGCTGGCTGGTTGGCAGGCTGATTAGCTGGCTGGTTGGCTGGCTGGTTGGTTGGATGGATAGCTAGTTTGTTGGCTGGCTGGATGGCTGGCTGGTTGGCTGGCTGGTTGGTTGGATGGATAGCTGGTTGGCTGGCTGGCTGGCTGGATGGCTGGCTGGCTGGCTGGCTGGATGGCTGGCTGGTTGGCTGGCTGGTTGGTTGGATGGATAGCTGGTTGGCTGGCTGGCTGGCTGGCTGGCTGGATGGATGGCTGGCTGGCTGGATGGATGGCTGGCTGGCTGGTTGGTTGGATGGATAGCTGGTTGGCTGGCTGGCTGGCTGGCTGGTTGGCTGGCTGGCTGGTTGGGAGAATTGGCTGACTGGCTGGCTGGCTGACTGGTTAGCTGGTTAGCTGGCTGGTTGGCTGGCTAGCTGGCTGGCTGGCTGGTTGACTGACTGGCTGACTGGCTGGCTGGTTGGTTGGATGGATAGCTAGTTAGTTGGCTGACTGGTTAGCTGGCTGGTTGGCTGGCTGGCTGGCTGGCTGGTTGACTGACTGGCTGACTGGCTGGCTGGCTGACAGGTTTGCTGGTTTGCTGGCTGGCTGGCTGGCTTGTTTATCGGTTGATTAGTCGTGTGTGTTGCTTTGTGCCTGGTTGAAAGGCTTGTTAGGCGTTTTTGTATTGCTTTGTTTGTTTGTGTTCACCTTTTCGTCAGGAGTTGTCAGGTATAGGTTTCGACACAGCTGTCAATACTCACACTGATGGCTGTAACTTCTGACCCCCAAGAAAAAATAGCAACCGAATAGAAACGATGAGAGGAGGAGGAGGAAGAGAGAGAGAGAGAAGCCAATGATCTCACCTTTGGGAGTGGCAGCCTCGACCTCAGCCGACCAGTACAGATCCTCCTCGATGATCGGCACTCCGTCCTCGTTAAAGACCCGTCCGCCGTCGGGCGCGTCGACGACCGGCGGGCGGCCCGCCGATTGGCCGGCCGCCGTCACGTGGGAGTCGGGGGCCTCCCCGATTGGCCGCTGGCTTGTATCCCTGCCGACGGCCGTGGCCGCTTCACCGCCGCCAACACCTCCGCCACCAGAGCCACCGCCCGTCATCGGCGGGCTGACATCGCGGGGAAGACCCGACCTCGGCTCCGGCGGAGAGGAGCCGGGTTCTGCCGGCTTCGCTCCGTCCGTCTCCGGGCTCTCGCCTCGGCAAATGTCGCCGCTGGCGGCGCTGTGACAGTGCTGCTTCTGCTTCCCGCCGGCGACGTCATCATCATCAGAGGCGGCGCCCTCTTGCCTAGCAACGCCGTATCTGTCCCCGACAGCGCCCCCAACGTGGGCTGCGCCGTCGGCGTCGTGTGACTGGCTCCCGACGCCGGCACCAGCTGCAGCGGCGGCTGAGGCTGAGGCGCCGCTGGTGCCCGGCGCCAGCGCGTAGTCCCTCCTCGCCAGGTTGGCCAGCGCCACGAAGCCGGCCTCCTCCAGCCGCTGGACCACCTTCTGGTCGGCCTCGGGCAGCGCTTCCTCGGCGTCGTCCAGGTAGGCGGCGGCGGAGGCGGCCGCGGAGGAGCCTCCCAGCACCCCGTTCAGGAGCCCCTTGTAGATGGTCCGGTTGAGCTTCTCCTGGAGGGCGGGGTCGCCGCCGGTGTCCAGCACCTGGGTCACCGCCTTCACCGTCCGGTCGAACTCGTCCTGCAGGTTGACGTACAGGCAGACCCGGCCCCGGGCCGCGTAGCTGCCGCCGGGCCCGGTGTGGGGAGTCTGGGCGCCAGACCAGCCGGCCAGCGCGGCCACGATGGAGCAGAGGGTGACTCTGAAAAGCCCGCCAAAACTCGACCGTCTGCCCATCTTTCTGGCTTTCTATCTCTCCTATCTCTCTCCTTCCCTCCCTCCCTCTCTCTCTCTCTCTGTCTGTTCGTCTGTCTCTCTCCCTCTTTCCCTCCCTCCCTTCGTCTCTCTCTGTCTTTATGTCTATCTGTCTCTCTCCCTCCTTCCCTCCCCCTCTCTCTATATATATATTTCTCTCTCTTCCTGTTTCTCTGCCTCTCTTTGTGTCTATGTCTCTCTCTGCCTCTGTCTCTCTGGCTCTCTCTCTCTCTCTGTCTCTCTCTGTCTCTCTTTGTCTCTCTGTGTCTCTATCTGCCTCTCTGTCTCTCTGGCTCTCTCTCTCTCTCTCCCTCTCTCTCTCTGTCTCTCGATATATCTCTCTGTCTCTCTGTGAGTCTCTTTCTCTTCCGTTGCTCTCTAGCTTCGATGCTCGTCCTCACAGAGTGTAGCTCCTCTATCCAACACACAGATCAGAAGTCATCTAGCCGGCTCCGACGGTACACGACTTGCGGCTAGCCGCACACCCTGGAAGAAAACGCAATTGAAAAGGAAAAAAAAGTCTCAAAGTCTATTGACAATTCACAATATTCTAGACGGACAAATAAAAAACCCAGATGCCCGGTAGTCGGATGGGTGTCACCGTGACCTCAATACTTCCCAGGGCCCTCGAACAATGACACGCCAGGCGGTCGACTGACGTCACGGTCCGTAGAGCCAACAAACCCCCCAAAAGCCACCTCGTTGGCAGTAGACGTTGGTATCGGGATGTGCGTTTCCACTTCGTTGTAATTGTGTGTCTGTAGGTGTTGATCGCCTGAGTCATCGGTTAACTTTTTTCCCCTTCCCTACACACTATTGGCAGGGGTCTTAGAAACGTCCACACTTTGTCTAATCCAGCATCATGCATGAAATATCACGCCTGTGGAAGTTTCAGCTCAATCCGTCCACCATGGCGAGAGAAAATGGTGAAAAAAGTGGCTCATTTTTTCCCCATCGAACTGTGTCAGCTTAGTCAACGATCTTTCACTCTCTTCCCCCTTCCTTCGTGTACATGTATCTGTTTTGTCCCTGTCATTCTGCCTTTGAGAAAGGTCCTGCTAGGATCGAAACGTCAGGCCCACTAGATTTTGAGATACATCAAGAATCGTAAGATGCACCTAGCAGAATCCTCAATAGCACGACCGTGCGTTTCAACCGGAAAAATTGCGCCTAAACTCTCGAAACAGCCATCGGAATTGCGAGCATGTGCACGCACATGTACATGTACTGTGCATGCGCAAACGGACTATCATGAATAATTCATCATGCGCGGAGAAAACCAACCAATAGCTAACGTCAATGTTGTCGATGGCCTTTCCCGTGCTGGGAAACAAAAGGACGCCATCGGGCAAAGTGGTAGAGACGAAGTTGTCTGACCTGACCTTACCCGATTCGCAGTTACGTCAATGTTATCCCAAAACTCACAATGACAATAGGGGAGGGGAGGGAAAGGTAGGGGGGGCTAGGGTTCAGAGAGGAAAAAACGAAATCTTAGCACCCTCCCACCATAACAGACGAACAAAGACAGCCTTTGTCCCACGTTTATTTACGCTTTTCACGAAACTTTCAGCGTGACATGTTTAGCAAAGCCACGTCGTGCCGCTCTCCAAAAAAATAAATAATAAAAGGTGCAGAGAGGGGAAAAAAAGGCGTTTTAAAGAGACAAGGGAGTTTGCACAGTCACACACACGGTACAGACACCAAAAAAACCCAGTTGACATGCACCGGCAAAAGTCAATATCCATTCTAAACAAAATGAGGGACCATAGTACAGATGATTGTCTTCGCAAACCCTTTATTTTGTGCGTTGTTCGCCGTGTGAGATGACATGTGAATGACGCATGCACTTCTGCGCGGTGGGATTGAAAGAGGAATACACAGAAACTGGTTTTGGAGAACCCGTGATTGTGTTTGTCTCCGGAACAGAAGTCCAAGTTGAGGAGGGCATACGCTGTAAATGTTTACCCAGTCAGTGCTGAGTCAATACAGCCGTTGGATGACTTTCGGGGGTCACAATGAGTCCAATCTTCGTCTTATAATGTTTTATTTTGGTCAAAATTGTGGAGACATTGCTTTGTTCTCGTGCACTATACAACCGAGTGAGAAAGGATGTTTTAAAACTGCTCCCGTTTCAACCACATTCACTTTACTGGGAAGAAATTTAGACCGTATGTCCCTTATATACACTTTGAGACGGATTTCTTACCTATCACAGATTTTCAGATTTTGAGTTATTTTCAAATACCACTTTCGTGAAAACCTCGTGGAGACCTATACACCTTTACAATTTCCCTGTGGAGACCTATTCTATCTGTATCTCTGCACCTCTCTCTCTCTCTCTCTCTCTCGCTCTCTCTCTCTTTATATCTCTCCCTCTCCCTTCCTCTCTCTCCCTCTCCCTCTCCCTCTCCCTCTCCCTCTCCCTCTCCCTCTCTCTCTCTCTCTCATTCTTTCTCTCTCTCTCTTTCTCTCTATCTCTCTCTATCTATCTCTCTCTCCCTCTCTCTCTCCCTCTCCCTCTCCCTCTCCCTCTCCCCCTCTCTCTCTCTCTCTCATTCTTTCTCTCTCTCTTTCTCTCTCTCTATCTATCTCTCTCTCCCTCTCCCTCTCCCTCTCCCTCTCCCTCTCCCTCTCCCTCTCCCTCTCCCTCTCCCTCTCCCTCTCCCTCTCCCTCTCCCTCTCTCTCTCTCTCAAATTCTTTCTCTCTCTCTCTCTTTCTCCCTCTCTCCCTCTCTCTCCCTCTCTATCTCTCTCTATCTCTCTCTATCTCTCTCTATCCCTCTCTCCCTATCTCTCTCTCTTTCTCTCTCACTCTCCTGTCTCTGACCCATGTGCCTCTCTTCTGTTTCTCCGTCTCCCTCTCTGTCTCTTTCGTTCTTTCGTTCTCTCTCTCTCCACCCACTTGCGTCTACAGGTGACCTACGACACGCTGACGTCACACCATGCCCCCCCAAAAAAAACTACCCGCCCCCTCTTCAACGGGGCAATGACATGCTCACTGATTGGGACGCGAAACCCCTTGACGGTCGACGGCGTCCGAATTTTAATTAACATGGCCTTGAGTGCGTATAGAAATGTATCCTCAGTGGAATTAATAGGACAATTATTATCGTTGCCGACGGGCACCGGTTCGAGTGCCTTTTGCAGCGCCAGATATCAATCATTTAGTCGGGAATAAAATGCCTCTTTCTAGTCCCTTTGAACGATGTTCCTATTCTGATTTGCCGCCCGAGTGGACGCAATGTTGGCTCCGTCCTTGGAGTGAAAGTCCGCATACACACGGTGGGAAAAATGCAGAGCTCTCTCCATTCTCGTTCCCCTCCCTCTGTCTGTTTTTCTCTCTTTCTCGTGATCTATCTCTCCCCATATCTATCTCCACATTTTATTTTCTCCCTCTCCCCTCTCTCTCCCTCTCTGTCTCTCTCTCTCCTGTCTCTCTCTCCCCTCTCTTTCTCTCTCCCTCTCTCTCCTCTCTCTCATATCTCCTCTCTCTCTCCCTGTCTCTCTCCCTCTCTCTCCCTCTCTCTCTCTCCCTCATCTCTCTCTCTCTCCCTCTCTCTCTGTCCCTTCCCCCTCTCTCTCTCCCTCTCTCTTTCTCTCGTTCTATCTCCACATCTCTATCTCTCTCTCTCTCTCCCTCTCTTTCACCTCCCTCCCCCTCTTTCTCCCTCTGCCTCTGCCTCTGCCTCACCCCGTCCCCTTCTCTCTCTCTCTCTCGTTTTAAAATATGAAAGTAAGATCCGTTTAGCACCTGACCTAGTCACCGTAAACTACTCATGCACCACTTTATTGACCCTCTTCGCTGTTTAAAAAAAAGAATCCTTTCACCATGAACTTTAGCAAAAGTACGGTCCTGCAGACTACAAAACCAGATCCCAAAAAAATAACGATGATGATTTTTTTTTTGAGCAAAACTTGCCTCGTATTGTCAACAGATGTCAGCGTCTATTTATCGATCCACAACCCTCCCGGTGCCTCAATAGAATGATTATATCGGCGGCTTTTCCTTTGAAAGCGGGGTACAATCGAGTGCCGTTGAACCGATTTCTGTGCGTGACTTCAGCCCACTTTCCCATCAAATCCCAACAATAATCGTCACTTCCCTTAAAAAAAATCCATGCCAGAGTGAGTTTTTCGGGGGGGGGGGTTGGAGTGTGAAACGAGACGTACGCGCATTTTGCAGGGCTAAGAAGAAAAAACCAGCATGCGTGCTTCATGATAATAATAATAATAATAATAATAATAATAACGGTTGTACATTTTTGGGACACCTCGAATATCGTTCGCTCTAACCGTTCGCTTCCGCCGGAAAAACAACAATAACAACAACAACAACAATAACGTGTGACTGGGGATTTCACACTATAGGTAGCACGGCGGGGTTGTCAAAACTTTATTTTGCCCCCCTGCCGTGTCCTCCTAAAAAAAATATATAAATTTCCCTCCCCCCTCTCCCGCTGTTTCTTTGTATCGCAAAACTGCCGCTCAAAGTTCAGACATCAAACAGCCGTAGGCTGTTATTATTTTGCGATATGGACCGTCGACAATATCGCTCTGATTTCATTGTTTTGTTCTCTTTATTCAAGCGGCTATTATGCGTGGGGCCGGCTTGAAGCCACAAAATATTAAGGCGGTGACAAAAAAGTGACCCTCTTTTATTTGGGGGGAGTAGGGGGGAGGCAAAAGGGATTAACGCCTTAAATCTGGTTTCTGGAAGTTGACTCAATAAAGTTTGTGCAAACGGCGAGATCTCTCCCCCCCCCCCTCTCCTCCTCACGGCCTGTCCCGCCCCCTGCCTTTGTCGTCTGCTCTATAGACTGTTATAGAGTGTGCGTGCAGGAATGGACGTTTCGTATTCATCACATTGTCGTGAACCTTGCTGCTGTGCAATTCTCGGCATGACTTGGCAATGATACCCATCAGCGTTGATGACAATTTTCCCATCGTTCACAGATCGCACGTATACATGCCTCAAAGTCAAACCATGGAGACACACGGTCAGGGATCGAGGCGGGGGAGAGAGACGGACAGACAGAAACATAGAGAGGGGAGACAGACAGACAGACAGACAGACAGACAAGCAAACAAGTCTGGAGCAGAGATGGAGATTATGTAGATAATAAGTAGAAAGACAGATAGATAGACAGACAGACAGGCAGGCAGGAACAGAAACAGAGAAAGACGCCCAGGTGAAAATAGAGACAGAAACACAGAGAGGAGAGACAGACAGACAAACAGACAGACAAGCAAACATGTCTGGAGCAGAGATGGAGATATGCAGATGATTAGTAGATAGACAGACAGACAGGTAGACAGAAACAGTAAAAGAGAGAAAGACATAAAAAAGGGAGACAGACAGACAGACAGACAAGCAGATATTGAGACAATTACCGTTAGTATAATATAGACAGATGGACAGACATACTGACAGACTGAAATAGAAACTAAGAGAGAAGAACACACAAACAGGGAGACAGCAAGACAGAGAGATACAGACAGGGTGAGACAGAGAGACAGAGAGATACGTACAGAGTCACACGAAACGACAATATACGCCAGACTGACCGGCAGACAAGCAGAAAGACAGAGACAGGCAAACAAACAGACATACAGACAGGCGGACAGACAGGCGTATACAGACCGACAGAGAGACAGGCAGAGGTTTAGCTGTAGGCTGGGAGACAAGCGGACAAACAGCCAGGCAGTAAGACTGCCATGTAGTCAGACAGACAGACAGAGGTTTAGCTATAGGCTGGGAGACAAGCGGACAAACAGCCAGGCAGTAAGACTGCCATGTAGTCAGACAGACAGACAGAGGTTTAGCTGTAGGCTGGGAGACAAGCGGACAAACAGCCAGGCAGTAAGACTGCCATGTAGTCAGACAGACAGACAGTGGTTTAGCTGTAGGCTGGGAGACAAGCGGACAAACAGCCAGGCAGTAAGACTGCCATGTAGTCAGACAGACAGACAGTGGTTTAGCTGTAGGCTGGGAGACAAGCGGACAAACAGCCAGGCAGTAAGACTGCCATGTAGTCAGACAGACAGACAGAGGTTTAGCTGTAGGCTGGGAGACAAGCGGACAAACAGCCAGGCAGTAAGACTGCCATGTAGTCAGACAGACAGACAGAGGTTTAGCTGTAGGCTGGGAGACAAGCGGACAAACAGCCAGGCAGTAAGACTGTCATGTAGTCAGACAGACAGACAGAGGTTTAGCTAAAGCTAGCTGGGAGACAAGCGGACAGACAGCCAGGCAGTAAGACTGTCATAGCCAGACAAACAGACCAGACAGTCAGACCAGACAGCTCGAACATTACGTAATGATATCCAGGGTCCCACTGCTGCCAAAAGTGCATTAATCTCTTCATACTCATTGTGCCAGAAGAACCATTCGTTCAATCAAAAAGAATCTCGCCCCCTGCCGAGAACATAACAATTCTGACAGCGTGTCAGCTCCTCCATTGAGCTGACAACCTCGGCTACCGTGAAGTCAGTCAAACAACGGCTTAACAAGACCACCAAGGCCACCTCTACCGTCACAGGCAGACCCTTGGGTAGACCCACTTTTTACCCCTGGAGGGAGAGGTACGAAGCAGTACTAATAGGGACAAAACAAAAATCGTAGTCGTACGTATGACTTATACTAGGCTGAGCCTATCTCGTTCGTAACAACTTATGAATAATGTCCCATGCGTATACGATTTCACTTGTAAACTGTACTATGATGATTGTACGAGTTAAATTTTCTATCTTCTATCTGGTACGTACGACTTATAAATTATGAATACAATCCCGTGGGAACATGGCTTACCTCGTACGTGCGTACGAGATATACGGTAAGTCGTACGAACGGCATACAAGTCGTGCATAGGGCATTTATATCGTATGCACGACTTGTATGCCGTACGTACGACGTATCATGTCGTACGAACGACGTATCATGTCGTACGTACGACTTATATCTCGTACAGACGAGTTAAGTCGCGTACTCGTGGGACATTTTTTATAAGTCGTGTACGTACGAGACATAAGTCGTATACGTACGAGACATAAGTTGTACCCTGCGTATACGTACGAGACATAAGTCGTACGTACGAGATATAAGTCGTACGTACGAGATATAACTCGTACGTACGAGATATAAGTCGTACGTACGAGATATAACTCGTACGTACGAGATATAAGTCGTACGTACGAGATATAAGTCGTACGTACGAGATATAAGTCGTACGTACGAGATATAAGTCGTACGTACGATATATAAGTCGTTCGTACGAGATATAAGTCGTACGTACGAGACTGAGTCGTACGAACGAGATATAAGTCGTACGAACGATCGAGATATAATTCGTTCGGACGATACAGATGTCGTACGTACGGTATGAGAGTTTTTTTTTCGACTTTTCCCTAATACAGGTTCGTACAGAGGCGCAATGATAATGATACAATAACCGTGCCCCCATAATAACGCTCCTAAGCACATGTTAACCCCCCGGGGTGAATAAGGCCGTGACTGCATTGTGTATTGTGTAACCATGATGTAAGCAATGTATACGATAACATGACAGACTCGTGAATGCCCGTCCACAACATGACGACCTCGCACATTCAACAGGAGGTCCCAGGTTCCCTTACTCGTGGGGGGGGGGGCGGAGAGGGACAGATCCCTGGGAAGGTATGTTGAATTCCATGCATTGAATAACTGGACGCAAACACAATGCTATATCTAGAAATAGACTTCTTCTTTTTTACCTTGGATGCGCTGGCTTGAAGTTCCACAGACGTTTACCCCCTCCGAGAAAGTTTCTAGTGATAGCCTACTTCAGGATGGAAGCGTGGACCCTCTTTTCCGTGTATTCGATTTTCCCTTCTGCTCAGTCTGCACAACGATGTTCTACACAGCAAAGGCACACACAGAAAGAAAGAAACATGACCTTGAAAGAAAGAAAAGAATCCTCGGCTAAATAAGCAGGCCGACACAACAGATCGAAAATCCGCGGATTTCGACGAGCGACCGTCGCGCGCTCGATCGATCGCGCACCTAGATCTGAAGCGGCGCCGTTCCGATGACAGATTAAATCCCTTTTTTGTAACATTTTTGTAAGATCGAAAAACAGAAACGTTCACAGATTTACATGAAACTTATACAGGTTGAAGATGGTTATACATGTAGTAGAAACCTCTCACCGAATTACTTCTGCTTAGAATGGTGTATTTTGGGAGAAATGAGTAAAAGAAATAGTTTACGTCTCACCGAGATCTAAACTACTTTTCGGAACAGTACGACGTCGAAATTGAATGCTGCATTTTCGCGAAACAAAATGAAGCGGTTTTCACGATTCTCTCGAGACTCGTTTGGCGGATTAAGCTGACATAATATGTTGGATCAGACAACGTATGAATGCTATTCTTTGACCTCGATCAGTGTTGTGTATAGGGGCTTTCAACCAGACGAGGAAGAAGAAGACAAAACAAAAAAACAGGTATAGCGGTGATGATGACGTGGTCCGAAATTCGCGGCGTGAGAAGCAGTCTGTCCGGCCGACACCTCAAGGACGTTCCCAAGGTGTATGCAAACAATTTAGACCCGTTTAACACCCGCTCCCGACATAATTACGGGGGGGGGGGGAGGGGGTCCCCTTTTTGGGGGGGGGGGATGCTGAGGGGTGCAGAACACTAAATCGAGCTATCATTGAATACTGTACAGAAACAGTCACTTTTGAAGCCAATTATCCCACACCCAAAAGTTTCTCACTTCTCGTAGATATATACACTGAATAATATTGTAGTTTGGACCTTCATCTCTCAGGTTCTTTTCAATTTTAGTGGCCTTAGCCGATTAGAGTTTTTGCTAATGTGACAGACATAATGTATTGCGTTTATTTAAATTAATTGCAAGGCGCCCTCTTGTGTTCGTTTTCGAATTTCGCGGGCCTTGGGAAAAACGTCATCACTCTGTTACGTGCCGAAGACTGAATGCGTCGTGTGTTATTTTTCCCATCGTCACTAACAGAAATAGAGACAACAGAATCAAACCAAAACTGGGAGAGTCCCCGTTTCCCTCAGTGGCTAGCGTCACACTAATTACCCCCCAAGGAAAAATAAAATACCCCTCTTAGTCTCTGTCTAGTGTTTGTTTTGTGCGCGCGTAGATTAATTAACATTAACTATTAATTATCTATAAAGGCCCAGAAATCATACTCTCTGTGAATAATCCACTCGCTCTGAGATTGCAAATTCCTCAAGAAAACCACTGTAAAAAGGAGTGGAAACTGCGAAGAACACCACTCTATAAGAAGCCATACGGAGGACAACTTTTTCTTTTTTTTCGAGTGGTCCTCCATATGGCTTCTTTCAAGAGTGGGATTTCACTCCACTCTGACTGTTTTCACATCTTGCACAGCGTTTTTCACTCTTCTTGAGCGGTTCTGGCATTTTTGGAGCGGTTTTCACCCCTAGTCAATTATTCACTCTTGAGGTTGTATAATAAATTGAGAAACCTGCGGTAATGAATGAATGGAAATTAAATCGTAACGGGCGAACAATGAGACGGGCAATCGATTTGACGAATTCTAGCACCCCGAAGTCGCTGGTCCGTGCGCTATCAATCAAAATCGATTTGGGCACATCACTCCCCCCCCCCCCCCAAAAAAAAAAAAAAAAAAAAAAAAACATCTAAAGGACCAGACGTTTGGATCCTCACAGCGGGATGCCTTTCTCGGACCCAGGGTTCCTTAGAGAGAGATAAATCGGGGATCGAAACGTCTGGCCCGCTAATTTTGTTTTCCTCTTCTTGAATCAAATAAAGGAAGGATACTGGTTCCTTTTTTGAAGAACACTTTTAAATAAGCCCCTACACAACATTGGTCGAGGTCAAAGAATAGCATCCATACGTTGTCTGATCCAACATAATGAATGAAATAGCACACCTGTGAAAATTTCAGCTCAATCCGCCAACCGAGTCTCGAGAAATTCGTGAAAACCACTTCATTTCTTTTTCACGAAAATGCAGCATTCAATGCCGTACTGTACCGAAAAATAGTTTAGATCTCGGTGAGACGTAAACTTTTTCTTTTACTCATTTCTCCCAAAATACAACATTTTATGCAGAAATATTTCAGTGAGAGGTTTCTACTATAACCAACTTCAAACTGTATGAGTTTCATGTAAATCTGAGAACATTTTCTGTTTTTCGATCTTACCAATGTTGTGTAGGGGCTTTAAAGGGCCTTTTTGAAACTTTTTTTTTTAAACCCCACCAAATTCGCTTTAAAATGATTTCCCAAACTCCTTTAAAACTGCTGAACCAATTTGAACTAACGTGTGTCCGTTTGAAGTTAATACAAAAAAAAAACTTAAAGTGATATACAAAAATGTTGCAAACTGCTTACTGACTAAAATTACCAAAATGTAAATCTTAAAATTTAGTGGGCCTGACGTTTCGATCCTAGCAGGACCTTTCTCAAAGGCAAAGTGACAAGTACAACACAGATACATGTACACGAAGGAAGGAGGAAGAGAGTGAATAGGACACGGATGAGAAACAATTAAGGACAAAGAGTAAAGCTGGTAGGGAGAGATCAAAGGGAAAAAAAATGTTGCAAACTGCTCACCGACTAAGACGACCCGCAATACATAAAACTCAAAAAGTTTGAGGGCCTGACGTTTCGATCCTAGCAGAACCTTTCTCAAAGGCAAAGTCCGTTTGGAGAGAGAAAACAAATGGTTTTCTCAAAAGGAGAACAAATCCCAACACTCACCACATATCGAACTGGTCCAGTACTATTCGTAAACAGGGATCGAGATCTGTACTCCAAACATTGTTTGCTGCGTTTGACGGTGGTCTCGCACGTCCTATACAACCGTGTGTGTGTGTGTGTGCGTTTTGGGAAGGGATTTCGGATCTTGACCAGAGGGTATATTGGCCGTGCATCACGGCTGTGTCATCAGGAGGTTCTTTGGCTCAGCAAATATAACCACTCGCCTATGTCCACCCTGCAATTATAAGCGTCCGCAAGAATACTTGCGCTGGATTCGTGTTTGGTCTTTCAATAGCGCTGCCGAACTTTTTTTCAGGTCATTAACACTTTGGGGACCGTTTGTCTTTCTTCTCTTTCTCTGAAAGTTTTAAAGGGGGACTTGTTTTTCGCCCCAAGGTGAGGAGAGTAAACATCGACTTTGCCTCCGCCTCACTCCGTGTATTTGGGATATTTTTTTTCCTGGATCCTTTTTTGTTTTGTCTTCGTTAAGTACGTGCGGTCGAGGTTGTTTGACTTGCAGCTCCGAAGTCTGACGGGCGAAGACTGGAAGACTAGGAGACAACGCCGTGGGATGGGAATGTCTAATCTAGGCCTCCGTAGACAATATTGTGACAATAAAGGGGCGTAATGTTGCGTAATAGTTCGGACCGTTGTAAAGCGATGGAGATGGGGGGCTATTTGTCCGGTCGTTCACTGTGTGAGGGCAATACGATAGAGTCACAATAGCGTTGGGCCACTCGTAAAACCATGACTCACATTAGTTTGCCTGTGGGTATATAGTGTATACGTGTGGTCTTGCGATGGGCAAACCTTGCTCAAACACTCCATCTTTAGTGGGAGGGTTAATGGTTAATCGACCTTAAATGGATCGAAACGTCATGCTATCCTCATTTGTGCATTTTGAGTTTTGGTCTTTTTTTTGTCACTAGGCAGTTTGCACCATTTTCGGCCTAATGATTATTACGACCTTGCAGGCCGTCAATACAAAAAACAACAACAAGTGTCGAGAGAAAAACGCAGGTATCATGATGGAGCAACGCGTGGCAGTACTCTTTAAAACTCGGAAGTCCTCTGACATTAATTTTACAGGCATATTTCTCGCTATTATCCCCACCCTTTTGTGAAATGTTTTCCCTTTGACCCCCCCCCCTTCCCCTGGTTTACATCTGCAACCCACTCCCTTCCCTTTTTTTGTCCTTCCTCTGTCGTGTGTGTCAGGGCTTTCCTTCCCCTGACTGTCTGTGTATGCCCTTGTCAGTCTGCCTTTGATTAAAATCCTGCTAGGATCGAAACGCCAGGCCCTCTAACGTTTGTTGTGTGATATACAAAAATAATAATACACAATAACAAACCCTCATATTATCTGGGTAACCAATGTCAACACGGATGACTAACATGTTTTTTTTTTCCAGGAATGTAATGGTATTGTCCGTGATCTGGTTTTATACAAGTCGGATACTGAAAATACTCATGACATCACCAATGTGGTGAACCCATTAATATCGTATACTACGTATGTTGTGTATGCGTATAGTTTAACAATACAAATGTTGGCTATCGTATGACGCATACAATAATGAAGAGTCGACCAGGGGGGTAAAGTATACCCCTTAGTTCGCCCGAAATTCGGTGGATATTGGTCCCCGATTATCATTTTCACAGATCAATAAGAAAGAAAAATAGTCGCCCGCTACTTTTGTGCCCCTGTGTGAAAAAAAACCGCAATCCGTGCAGAATGCGAGCATATTATACTGCGTTGGATTTATATGAAACGTGCTCCATGCTTGGCTATTAGGCTGCACTGTACAGTACATGTACACACACTCAACAATTAAAAGCGCTACAGACTCATGATCAACACGGACGTGACGTTACGGTGGCAGCTAGCTCAAGGCGCCTTCCCTACGGGACAGGACGTTTCTCAGTCTGTCTTTGGAGTAGGGTCTGGTATAATAGGAGAGTAACCACTGCACGCCGAGCCCTTATAAGACTCCGTGTGATCTCGGAGTTGTCAGTCGATTTTTTTTTTGAGTCTGCAACTTTACTTTAGTTATGGTTAGGAGACGGAGAAGGAGGGGGAGAGGAAGAAGGAGAAGGAGAGGGGAGAGGAGGAGAAGGAGGAGGGGAAGGAGGAGAAGGGGAGAGAAGGAGAAGGAGGAGGAGAAAGAGGAGGAGGAGGAGAGGGAAGGAGAAAGAGGAAGAGGAGAGGGAGAAGGGGAAGGAGAAGGAGAAGGGGGAGAGGGTGAAGGAGATAAGGAAAGGGGAATGAGAAGGGGAAGGGAGGGAGGAGGAGAAGGAGAAAGGGAAAGGGAAGGAGGAGAGGAAGGAGGAGGAGAGGGAGAAGGAGAAAGGGGAGAGGGAGAGAGGGAGAAGAAGAAGGAGCCGGAAGGAAAAGTAGAAGGAGACGGAAGGAAAAGGAGAAGGAGACGGCGAAGGAGAAGGAGACGGAAGGAGAGGGAGAAGGGGTAGGAGAATGAGAAATAGAAGGAGGAGAAGGAGTAGTGGAAGAGAAGGAGGACGAGAAGGAAACGAAGGAGAAGAAGATGAGAAGGAGGAGGAGACGAAGGATTCAGGACTGGCCATCTTCCCTCCTCAGACGTTTAACGGGTGGCCCAGTGGGCAGCTACACCTCTAGGTCTTACCTGCCAGTCAGCGTCCACAGTTTCGTATGGGCTGGGAGTGGTTGAAAACGGTCGTTCCGTGCTGCACGCCACGTCAGGCAAACGGCAAGAAGTGACCCGCTGGCCCGCCAAACGATTCCTCGGTCAGATCTCTCTTTCTCTTCTTCTTCTTCTTCCTCCTCTTTGTAATCGAAACTTCCTCGGGTCTCGCTCTGCTTCGAGGCAGTTCGAGACCGAAGGGAATCACCAGACTAGTACACACGTTTGTGTTGAGAGGACAGCCGTCTACATTATGCGGAGGATCACACGGGTAACCCCCTATCTCTCTCTCATCCACCACCGCTATACAACCACCGCCACCACCACACCACCACCGTCAACCATCCAAACAAAACACACAGCCGGCGTGACACGTTACCTTTGTGGGCTTTGTTGGAGTCCGTCGACCGGACGAAGGGGATCCTAGACTTCGTCCCAGTCCCTCCGCTTCTCTACGACCCGGTCCAGACAGAACTGACAATTATTAATTCACCCAGTCTTTTATTGTTCAACTCCCACTTTTTCTATATAGTACAGCTAACAATTCTCCTTCCCATAAATTATACATCGCATGACAAAAACACGCCTGAATGTTAAACTAACTGCGAGTAAACATGCGTTTTCTTTTGAAAAGAGAACGAACTCGGCTAGATAGAATAGAAAAAACCTCTCTAAGTCCTTCAGAACTACGATATTCAGTCGTTCACGACAGCAACCAGTTTCATTTTTTTTCGTTGGGGAACAATTACTTTATTGCGAAGACAGTTTCATCAGGGTTTTAGAGCTCCTAGAACTTCGCGCGGGCTGGACTGGTGGCCAGTCTAGGCTAAGTAATTATTCATTGAAGCGTATTGTTCAAACGCCGCACTGTTAGCGTACGCAGTGTGCGCACTGTCGCGCGGCCCATTGTACTGTCTCCCGGGGTCTTTTTTTCTTTCTCAAGGCCTTCCCCTTCCAACTAATATTCATCCCCTGATGCACTCGGTCGCTCATTAACGGCCCGTGTCATTACACACGGTTTATACGGGTGCTGCAAAGTTCTGCTCTGCTTGGATTTTTTTTTAATTTTTTTTTTTAAGGGGGGCACCGCTTCTTCTGCTCAGTTGAAATTGAATGAAGAGCGCCGGAAAGTTCCGCCTTTTGAAGCTAACGCTAAATAACAGAACAGGTTTTCAATCGACCGTTCTCTTTAACCGACGGCTGTTCGGTGGACGTTCGGCCACCGTTTGATCAGAATGTTAGCCGTTGTGACACCGTATGCGTTATCTTCTTTTTTTTGGAGGGAGTGTGTGGCTCTGAGAAGAGCCGTTGACTTGACCAAAGGTTTGAGGTGCACAGCGGATCGTTCACGATTCGCCCGTCTAGGGCGGAGAATGCTTCATTGTGATGACTGAAGACGGTGCCCTATTGCAAGAATCGCATCGAGTACAAAGCAGGTTCTTAAAAGAGTTACTTAAGACTCGTGTGGTAATTTACAGGCAATGTGTTTCAAGGAGGAGTCCTTTTTTATAATGGCAGCCAGACAGACATAACAGAGACATACCGACAGACAAACAGATACACAGACAGACACAGACACACAGATAGAGAGACAGAAAGAAGATATTAGGTTTGCAGACAGTCATACATACACACAGGTAACAGGTAGACATTATAATACCCAGACGGACGAACAGGCGGGCAAACTTGCAGGCAGGCAAAAAGCCAAACAGTCATAATAGACTGGCAAACAGATTGGCAACAAGACAGACAGATAGACAGTGTAAGCGCGTAGCGTTTCCCGAATCGAAGAAGCGGCCAATAGACTAACACATAGTCAGACAGACAGACAGACAGACAGACAGACAGACAGACAGACAGACAGACACAGACAACCAGACAGACAGGGTTCGGGTTTAGAGAAACCTTAAAGCTACACGCAATACAGTCGCTCGCCTCCAATTCAGTTGCCTGCCTTGAAAACAACTTAAAGAAAAAACACCAAGAATCTTTTGTCATAAGAAAAAGACCCATGCCTTATACTAAATAAGATCAAAACAAATTTAGAAGAACGACATCTGAAGGTTTGCATGATGGTGAGCATAGCAGGATAATTAGGTTTGCGGTGTCACCATGTAAATTCTCTTTTGTGAGTATTAAGCGTGGTTCTGAAAAGAACCGTAGGAACACGACGTTTCGATCAGTGTACTCTCTGTTCGTCTTCAGGAGACGAAGAACGATAATAACTAGCTGGGGGGTAAGGGTGAGCACGAAAGGTTTCTCGATAGTTCCTTTTTTCTGAAAACAAGGAGCCAGGTTTGACGAGCTCGGGCCTGGTGTGGCTTGGACGAGGAAAGAGGGGAGCTGGGAGCGGGGTTGGGGGAGAGGGGGAGAGGGGGGGGGAGGGGGGGGGGACAGCCTGAATTGTATACGGGACCGAACGGCCGACGAGCTCGTGCGTGGTTGCCCGATTGCGGCACCCCGAAACTCACTGATCGTGAGCCAGCCATCAATCGCAGGACGATGGGTGATACGCGCAGCACGAAATCACAACGCATGGACTGCGGCCCCCCCCCTTACGATGGGTGCCCATAATTATCTGCAGACAGGCAGACGGACCGCTGGCAGATAGACAGACGGACAGTCTTGGAGGCAAGGAGGCAGACAGATAGACAGACAAACATGCTTGCCGAGAGACACCGTAAGATGAGTTCCCATCTGCAGACAGGCAGACGGACCGCCAGCAGATAGACTGGCGGACAGTCTTGGAGGCAAGGAGAACGACAGGCAGACACAACCAGACAGACAGACAGATAGACAGACAAACATGCTTGCAGACAGACACCGTAAGATGAGTTCCCATCTGCAGACAGGCAGACGGACCGCCAGCAGATAGACTGGCGGACAGTCTTGGAGGAGAGGAGAACGACAGGCAGACACAGCCAGACAAACAGACAGACAGATAGACAGACAAACATGCTTGCAGACAGACACCGTAAGATGAGTTCCCATCTGCAGACAGGCAGACGGACCGCCGGCAGATAGACTGGCGGACAGTCTTGGAGGAGAGGAGAACGGCAGGCAGTGAGACAAACAGACAGCAGACGAACAGGCTTCCAGACAGGCAGACAGACACCGTACGATGGGTTCCCATCTGCAGACAGGCAGACAGGTCTATCTGCAGGCAAGGAGAACGATAGGCAGACAGACAAACAGATAGCAGACGACTTATAAAAAAAAATTATGTTTGTTCGCCGGTCTATCTGCCGGCGGTCAGTCTTGGGGGCAAACAGAACGGCAGGCAGAGACAGACAGACAGACAGACAGACAGACAGATAGCAAACGAACAGGCTTGCAGACAGGCAGACAGACACGTACTACGGATTCCCATCTAATCTGCAGACAGGCAGACAGACCGCCGGCAGACAGACCGGCGGACAATCATGCAAGCAAACAGAACGGCAGACAGATCACAGATAGATAAATAGACAGACAAACGGCTTGCAGACAAACAGACAGACAATAGGTATAACAGGTAGACAGACGGACAGGCCTGCAGACAGGCAGACATAGGTAACAGGTAGACAGACGGATAGGCTTGCAGACAGGCAGACAGACAGACATAGGTATAACGGGTAAAGACAGGCACCCAGACAAGTTGACGATTAGAAACCGACTTCTTTCGAGGACTGGTCACAAAGGATCATCTAACCCCGGCCTGGACCCCGACGGGATTACGTTACGTCCCGGCCAGCATGGCCTGACCACGTTGCCGACGAGTGTTATCCCCAGCGCTTCCTGTTATAACTGTGTTAGCAAGAGAAGGGGGGACCTCAAAGGGCCATCTAGAATACAATGACCTTAATTCATTGGGATGTAGCCGATATAACGGCCTCTACTGATCTGTTGGGCATACAGGTAAACAGCGTGCTGAGCCCTCTATTGTTCGAGCCCGATAATGTATGATGGGACCGCGTCCCCTTTCGTCCCCCCGACTAAGTCGGTGTGAGGGGGGGGGGCGTCCAAAGGTCTTGGTGTACGGGGAGGTAATGCTGCAAGGCTGCCAAACGTGGCGGACATAAACCGATGTGACGTCTCTGTGAGTAGTAGGGTGGAGTGGTGGTCATGGTTGGCTTATACACGGCAGAATGTTGGGTGGTGGTTTTTTTTTCCCGAAATCTGAAACTGAAACGACACGACTATTAATTGTCAGTACCGTAACTAATTGTCGGTGTTGTGAGTAACGGACGCCTGCAGTGGCTGACGTTTCGGAACGAGCGCATGTTAAGTTTGGTCTGCACTCTGTTTTCTGTCTGTCTGTCTGTCTGTCTGTAGGTTTGCCTGTTAGTCTGTCAGTCTGTCAGTCCGTCTGTCTGTCAGTCTGTCAGTCTGTCAGTCTGTCAGTCTGTCAGTCTGCCAGTCTGTCAGTCTGTCAGTCAGTCAGTCTGTCTGTCTGTCAGTCTGTCAGTCTGTCAGTCTGTTAGTCTGTCTGTCTGTCAGTCTGTCAGTCTGTTAGTCTGTCAGTCTGTTAGTCTGTCAGTCTGTCGATCAGTCTGTCAGTATGTCTGTCTGTCTGTCTGTCGGTCTGTCAGTCCGTCAGTCCGTCAGTCTGTCAGTCTGTCAGTCTGTCAGTCTGTCAGTCTGTAGGTCTGTCTGTCTGTCTGTCAGTCTGTCAGTCTGTAGGTCTGTCTGTCTGTCTGTCAGTCTGTCAGTCTGTCAGTCTGTTAGTCTGTCAGTGTGTCAGTCTGTCAGTCTGTCAGTCTGTCAGTCTGTCAGTCTGTCAGTCTGTCAGTCTGTCAGCCTGTCAGTCTGTCAGTCTGTCAGTCTGTCAGTCTGTCAGTTTGTCTGTCTGTCTGTCAGTCTGTCTGTCAGTCAGTCTGTCTGTCTGTCTGCCTAGCTCTCTGCTTGCCTGCGATCGAGTCACTGTTTATTACCATGGCCGTTTGGAAAACCGCAACTGAACGCAGGCTGTCCGTTACCAGTGAACCATTCTCCATGTACACTTCCTTAGTATTAATCGTACGCCACAAACCCAACATTGTAGGTTAAAGTACCCAAAGAAACTTCTAGAAAGCCTTTGGTTGGGAGGATAGTCATAAACCGACGCAGCCACGGCCAACATGTCGCGCCAGAGCATCCCGGTTGTCCAGAGCGTCATTTAAGTAGGGCGCCCTCTGTTGGCTTTCAGAGGAAAGTGGCTCGTTCTTTGGGCCCGGGCCCATGGAGATAATTCTAACTCTAAGGAAGTCTACGTGGCTGCAGCCCGTAACCCCATAGACTTGTGTGTTAGGGCCTGGCCAAATTCATTGGCTGCGGCTTCGAATTGCACACGTGTCTATGGAATAGTGGCTGATCAAAATTATTGTCCGTAGCCACTGCCCGATCGAGCCAAAAGATAATTTATGCGCACTGTGCCAAGGCAAACATTTCTTGACTTTTACTACATTAATCACATTCAAGCACGGAGAAGTATAGCTCTAAATCTCACTCACATGCACTCGTGTCATTTTACGCACGAGTCTATGGAAGTCGCCAATTATGTGACCCGGCACAGCATAATGAGGAATAACCCCACTTTTGATATTTTGAGATTTTCTAATGATGTGAAAGAGTGTATCATTAGCTTTCAAATGATATCAAAGTTTCCTCCAATACTTAAAATTTCCGAAAATTAACAAAAAAGAAAATTGATTTGTAATCGAATTGTGAAGATACTTTAATTACTTAAGGCGTTGTTTACTCAAAAAGTGTTTTGGTGGGATATTCCTCATGTCGTTGTGCCGGTGCACATTTTTACGCGTATAGTCACAATAATGAAAAAAAATTGTGGGGCCCTTTCTCTTTCCCAAACTCCGACTTAGGCTCAGGCTTTTTCATACTTCTTTCATACTTTTTTTAAGTACAAGACATGAAACCGGAGGCCTTTGGATTCGTTTTTTTTTAATGTTATACTGCGTTTTGAAAAAAATAGAATCCAAAGCTTTAGCTTCAACAAAGAACTCTAACCTGTGTTTTCAGCTTCTGGATAACAGAGACGAAGCCGGAGCCGAAGCCTAAGCCGGGTTTTGGAAAAGGCCCATCGGATTCGATAATAATACGCAGTGGCTGTTGTTACGGCAGTCGTCCGTGTGGTTCCCTGACTTCACAGTATTTGTCAGGATGTTCAGCTCTTGGAACCAGACTATCAGCTAATAGAATGGTTCAACCAGCCTGCAATGCTGACGAAATACAATCAAGTCAGGGAACCATACGGACGACTGCCGTAACAACAGCCACTGCGATAATAATAATGCATTGAGCAGCGCAACTTTTTTTTTCAATCGTTGAGCAACAGAGGGCGTCCCATAACTCCACCATGTAGCCAATTACGTAAGTGACCTTCAAAGAAAAGTGCCAGATGTCGAGGAAACAACGTGGCAGATTGATTCATATTATATTTATAGTCCTGGAATCGAAAGTTGCCGGTGGACCAGATGCATACAATCATCATGGGGAAGAAAACCGGGTGTGGCTGCTTTGTTGGCAGATATTTTTTTTTTTTAAGAAAAAAATGTATAATGTGCTTTGTCTGTGTGTTGGTTGGTCCACTTGTCTCTCTGTCTCTCCCTTCTTGAAAAAGTTCTGATTTTATTTCTCCATTGGGCGATTTTTAGTGGTTTGGGATGAGATCATAGTAATTGTGGTTGGTCTGCAATGCTTTCGTAATGAATCATAACAAAAGGCATGGATCAGCCGTCGGATCTGTGTAGGTCGATTTCATTTTTAATAAAGGGGTGCTGTATTTGTCTTCACTAATTAAAGTTCGTAAAAACATAAATATTTGGTTGATTGAATAAATAAATTTGATTGCTGAGTAGGTTTTACTTATTTTTATATGAATTTGAATTGTATTTTGAGATCTATTAGGTATTTATTATTTCATATTAGGTTTCATGGTAATTTGTTACCACCCCTATGGAGATATTGGTATCTTCCACACATCAAAACTGAACGAGTACGACGTTCTGGAGAAAGTCCACAGGAAGGTATCTCGACTCCTCTCGAAATGTGAGTATTTTGCAGATCTGTAAAAAAAAACATGTGGTCGAACTGACAGCTTTTCCACGTCCACACTTGTGATTTATCTGATGGGGAGGAAGGCAGGGTGTGGTGGAAGCTAGGCACCATTATTTCGAGAGGTTTATTGGCCGGCCAGCGGTGGCCCAGTTTCCGGACGCGTGCTCTCCGCACGAATGATTGATTACCCAACAACAATAATTAATTAATTAATGTTGTTGATGTTGTTTTGAATAGTTAATGGTCTGTAAATTTGACACTCAAATACACAGAGGGTTTGTTATCTCATCGGTATGCGAAGCAGATGGTTATTTTACGTGTTTAATTTGATGTACGAGTTATAATGACAAATTTAATTAATTTAATGCCAATAAATAATGGTGCGATTACTGTGTTTACTTAAATTACTGTTACACTATACCCAGTATATGTATGTACAGCAATGTAGTACTACTTCTTTTGTACTAGGCCTACATGTAGTTTGTACATCATGGATTGTACTTGTAGGCTTTCCTGCACTCTAAAATAAGCTAGTTATAATTATTATTTACTCATTTTTGTACACTTCTTTTTCATTTTGATTGTCTCAAAAATGGTTTAAAAAAAAAAGGATTACAAGTTAGAACTAGACCTAGGGTTCCTGGTAAATGTAGTTTATATACTGTAGCCTGGCTAGCTATAGCTTGAAACATGCTGTAACTTGTAAGGCCAAATAAAACTATACTTCGAGTTTGATACTTTTTTATCCAGTTTCCCGGCCGACCCCATTTTGACGCCATGATTAACCCTAAAGTTTGTTTGGG
Organism: Luidia sarsii; assembly: GCA_949987565.1. Taxonomy (NCBI): domain Eukaryota; kingdom Metazoa; phylum Echinodermata; class Asteroidea; order Paxillosida; family Luidiidae; genus Luidia; species Luidia sarsii. Next base: position 1,795,315 of record OX465120.1, on the reverse strand, counting down.
GGAAAGTGTGTTTCCAACTTTCCTGACACCTTATGTTGATGGCGCAACGAGTGATTCAATCAACGAGATGTACAGTGTGTAGATCAATGATCAATCAATTTGGTTTAGATCAATGATCAATCAATGTGGTTTAGATCAATGATCAATCAACGTGATGTAGATCAATGATCAATCAATGTGGTTTAGATCAATGATCAATCAATTTGGTTTAGATCAATGATCAATCAATGTGGTTTAGATCAATGATCAATCAATGTGGTTTAGATCAATGATCAATCAACGTGATGTAGATCAATGATCAATCAATGTGGTTTAGATCAATGATCAATCAATGTGGTTTAGATCAGTTATCAATCAATGTGGTTTAGATCAATGATCAATCAATGTGGTTTAGATCAATGATCAATCAATGTGAATTAGACCAATGATCAATCAATGTGGTTTAGATCAATGATCAATCAATGTGGTTTAGATCAATGATCAATCAATTTGGTTTAGATCAATGATCAATCAATGTGGTTTAGATCAATGATCAATCAATGTGGTTTAGATCAATGATCAATCAACGTGATGTAGATCAATGATCAATCAATGTGGTTTAGATCAATGATCAATCAATGGTGTTTAGATCAATAATCAATCAATGGTGTTTAGATCAATAATCAATCAATGTGGTTTAGATCAATGATCAATCAACGTGGTTTAGATCAATGATCAATCAACTTGATTTAGATCAATGATCAATCGACCCTGCATTCATGATACACGTGTATGATAGAAAATCATGTTTATGTTGGCTTGAGTAACCATTTATGTTGTCAATAGGGTAAGTGCAGATATTTTCGACCAGGAAGGGAATTCGACCAGCTGTATACAAAAAGCAAACAGCTGGTCAAATTTTTGGCTTTTCTTAAACGGTCGAATACCCTATAGTGTACTGGTACATGTGTACATTTATACAGGTACATCATGCATTATGTATGACTCAGCATAAAAAAATTTAAAAACCCAATTTTACAGTACATGTACATGTCCATGTACATGTACACCCTATTTTCAGAGGCCATATACCGGTAATACTAAATAGGAAGCACAACTATTTGTTTTAGGGGGGCTACATAATTAATTTACTAAATACTAATGATTTAAATCTATGTAGTGCATCATTAATCATATTATGAAATTTTCCAATTCTTCATAATACAGTATACCGGAAAAATAATAAAGGCCAGATGGTAGCTTATAAAGTTCGTTTTCCTTGCTCATTATTAATTGATTAAAAAAGAAGTTGTCAGCTTCCTGGTTAAAAAATAAAAAGATGATTTATTATGACAGTTTTATATACTGTACACTGTTAAATCCTTCTTTTGATGAATTTGATCCTCTCATTAATCCCGTCTCCACTGCTTGCCCTTCCCTTTGGTCTCACCCTGGTCTGTCTACCAGCTTTCCTCCTTTGATCCCTTCCCTACTGCTTGCCCTTCCCTTTGATCTCACCCTGGTCTGTCTACCAGCTTTCCTCCTTTGATCCCTTCCCCACTGCTTGCCCTGCAAGGGAAAGGTCCTGCTACATATGATTAAATCACCAGTCCCTCTTAAAGATTTGTTTTCAGCAAACTAATTTAGGAAACCAAGGCAGTAAGCAATCTTCAAGATAATTACTTGACAAGTAAAATGCTCGTTAAGCCGCCTGTGTACATATACCCACACTCTTCTTTAAGTGCATGTACGTACATGCACATGTACATTACCTACGTAAATCATGTCCGGTGCATTCGTGCGTCACAGACCCGCTATTCAGAATGGGCCTTTTGTACTGAATAAGGTGGGCGCAGAAATGCGCGCAAAATGCCAAATGCTCATGTAAACAGGCAGTGCGCTCCGCGGACGTCCAGTGTAAACAACATTAGTGTCATCCGTCGGTGGGCGATTGGGAAGAGAGGGGGGGGGGGGTGGGAAAAAAAATTAATGGTCGGACTGACGATGTTTGGCAGTTGGATGCCAGATTGAACTGAGCACTAGTTAAAAATGTTGATTAATTAATTAATTAATGTGTCCCCCACCCAAAGATACGTACACGATGTAATTGACTCTTTTGGGAAGACCACCACCATCTAATAGCTGGATAGCTCAGATGGGAGAGCGCCGGTACGTCGATCCAGAGGTCTCGGGTTCAAGTCCCGGGCTGGATTTCTCAAAGCCTTTTTTAATGTGCATCGTAACTTGACTTATGATTGATACTAACCCATCGTAAGTTGCGATAGGCCGCATTGTTTCTTTGCATCGCTCATCGTCATGCCGATTGACTGTGAGCTACAATGTACGATGAGTCAAATGGTGAAATCAATGTCCGGTCAAGTGACTACAGTCCAAGATTTTCGTTGCCATTTTTTTTCAATCGTTTACAACTCGGTCATAGCTACATGTAATTAAAAAGCGCATCTTCTTAACGAGTCTTGATTGTTTGTCTGCATTTTATTTTTAATCTTGTTTTTTTTTCTCTCCCAATTGCAGCTTAATCTTCAGGCACTGCGACTGATTGATCCTTCGCGTCGTCAATTGGATCGTTGTTGACATTTTTTTTCCGACGGGTTTTTGGTTTTTTTCGTCGTCAGAAATGGATTCGCAGGACGAACATGATCGTGAGGTTGCCAACATCGTGGTAAGTGCTTGGGGTGTTTTCTGTCCTTAACTGGACGGTTTAGAAATAGGTATACAGTGACACACTTTACGGTCATGTACATGTACATTATGAGCAGTGTACAATGTATGTTGCATTAACCTGTAGTGTTAACTGTATTGAGATGGATACATGTACATGTATACTATGCCCACCAGCACTGTACCTGTACATGTACATGTACATGTGTACACTGTACATACCTGAATCTGTATCCTTGTGGAGACGTGGCTTTGCATTATGCACTACACAACTGTGTGAGAAACTACATGTATGTTTTAAAAATGCTCCCATTTCAACCACATTCACTTTCCTGTGTAGAAATTTGGACCGTATGTCCCTTTTAGATAATTCTTACCCATCACAAATTTCCAGTTTTTTACTCATTTCCAAAAATCAGTTTCGTGAAAACTTCATGAAGACCTACTGTACCCAGTATATACACCTTTACAATTTCCCTGTGGAGACCTATTCAACCTACTGTAGATTATCTTACATAATGTAGGTCTCCACAAGGCACTAGATTTGCCGCTCTGTACTACATGTACATGTATAATGTACACTGTACATTGTACAACTATGTGTACATTGTGTGTACATACTGGTACATGTACAGTAAATGTACATGTACACGTTCATGTACATGTACATGTACACATGGCGTGTACATGTACACTGTATGCATTGTGCATTGTATGGTAGGCCTACAGATGTGTATGTGTTTACATGTACAATACATGTACATGTACAGTACAGTACATATGCATGTACTGTACGTGAAGCACATGCAATAGTACAGTACATGTAGTACATATGTACATGTACACGTATGTATTTGGTCATTGTCGATTGACTTTCATGTAGAGTAGTTAATGGAGCATTCTTGGACATGTATACAATGTATGGGACACACCTTCCACATGTACTGTACATGTTTATAAAAATACATGCGTGGGACGTGCATGGGTGTGCACGGTGATGGGGGACTAAATATGCACAGGTTGTATGTAAATCCATTTTATTTGGGGATGATTGTATTGGGCTGACTCATCACCCATGCCTGGGTTGGATTGAAACCCATTCACCCCGAATAAATCCAGAGAGGGGGAGAGACAGACACAGAGAGACAGAGAGAGAGAGAGGCAGAGACATAGAGAGACAGACATCTAGAGAGACGGACAGGGAGAGGCGAGACAGACAGAGACAGAGACAGACATCTAGAGAGACAGACAGAGAGAGGCAGAGACAGACAGAGACATCTAGACAGACATCTAGAGAGACTGAGAGCCAGAGAAAGGGAGAGAGACAGAGACAGAAGGAGAGACAGGCAGACAGACAGGGAGAGACAGAGACAGAGAAAAACAGAGGCATAGAGAGACAGAGAAAGGTAGAGCTCTAGACAGATAGACAGACAGAGATGAACAGAGAGAGGCAGATAGAGACAGACATGACAGAGAGCAATAGAAAGAGACAGAGAGAGAGAGGCAGACATAGTGAGAGAGAGAGAGAGAGAGAGAGAGAGAGAGAGAGAGGGAGAGAGAGAGAGAGAGAGAGAGAGAGAGAGAGAGGGAGAGAGAGACAGAGAGAGAGAGGCAGACATAGTGAGAGAGAGAGAGAGAGAGAGAGAGAGGGGAGAGAGAGAGAGAGAGAGAGAGAGAGAGAGAGAGAGAGAGAGAGAGAGAGAAACAGACAGACAGAAAGAGACTGAGAAACCCATGGAGAGACCAAGAGGATGATATTATGTACGTGTACACACAATGTAAATGTACATGAAGGGACAGAGACAGAGACAGACTCGGAGTAAGAGAGAGGTGAAACAGACAGAGAACAAGAATGAAACCGAGAGAGAGAGACGGAACAGAATTGTTCACACCCTTGAACAGTGTATCATTAGTGTACAGCGAATGCAAGCAGTAATTCTATATACTCGGTGTCTAGTGTTGCATGAACAATTGTACAAACAATATCACTAGCAGTTGTACTACATGTACATGTAACTTAGTACAGTATGCCTCCTACATGTACTAAGTATAGCAATTTTTGTATGTATACAGTACACTGTATGTAGAAATGAGGTGGTGGTCACTGGTTACGCTAAATGCTTTTGACTGGCGCTACTCTCTGCCTGCCTGCCTGCCTGCCTGCCCTGTCTGTCTGTCTTTCTGTCTGCCTGCCTGCCTGCCTGCCTGTCTATCTTTCCATTTGTCTGTCTGTATGTCTGTCTGCCTGCCTGCCTGCCTACCTGCCTGCCTGCCTGTCTGTCTGTCTGTCTTTCTATCTGTCTGCCTGCCTCTGTCTCTCTGACACCCTGCCCTGTCTGTCTGTCTTTCTGTCTGCCTGTCTGCCTGTCTGCCTGCCTGCCTGCCTCCCTGCCTGTCTGCCCTGTCTGTCTGTCTTTCTGTCTGCCTGCCTGCCTGCCTGCCTGCCTGCCTGTCTGTCTTTCTATTGGTCTGTCTGTCTGTCTGTCTGTCTGCCTGCCTGCCTGCCTACCTGCCTGCCTGCCTGTCTGTCTGTCTTTCTATCTGTCTGCCTGCCTGCCTGTCTCTCTGCCACCCTGCCCTGTCTGTCTGTCTGTCTGTCTGTCTTTTTGTCTGCCTCCCTGCCTCCCTGCCTCCCTGCCTCCCTCCTTCCCTCTCTGCCTGCCTGCCTGCCTCCCTGCCTCCCTCCCTCCCTGCTTGCCTCCCTGCCTGCTCATCTGCCTACATACACTGTCTGACTGTACCTGCCTGCCTATACTTTAATTTCATTAGCCAGCCTGCATACAACTGTACTACAGGGACAACCCTTAATTTGATTCAGGATTATAATCATGTATTGTAGGTGAGGGAGAGAGTGAGTTAAAAGTATGACGTGTCCTGGACTGATACGAAAAACAAAATTATCAATATCAACATGTACGTCATCAACATGTATGGGGTACATGTACATGGACACTAAGTGTACACTCCACTACACTTTTAAAGCCCCTAAACAACATTGGTAAGATCAAACAACAGAAATGTTCACAGATTTACATGAACACGATGAAACTTACAGTTTGAAGATGGTTAAATACATGTAAGAGACTTCGCACTGAAATATTTCTCCCTAAAATGTTTAGTTTGGGAGAAAAGGGTAAAAGAAATCATTCACGTCTCACCGAGATCTAAGTTTACGTTTTTTCGGAACAATACGTTGAATGCTGCATTTTCGCGAAACAAATGAAGCATTTTGTTACTATTTTCTCGAGACTTGGTCCCTAGGCGGATTGAACTGTAATTTTCACAGGTGTGCTATCGTACATGTATTCCACGTACATACATGAGTATGTTGGATCAGACAGCGTATGGATGCTATTCTTTGGCCTCGACCAATGTTGTGTTATCCCTTTAAAATGAAAGACAAGTTGGACCAGAGAACTGTTCAAATGCATGTAATTAAACATGTCATTTAGCGTTGCTTTGTCTTAACCAATGTCTTTGTTGACTTTTTCAGTGTTTTTTAAGTAAGTAAACTGCATTTTTCAAAAATGAAACAATATTTTTAAACAAAATACAGACGGCCCCCAAAATGGAAGTGGGCGGCGCTGAGAAACATGGTTTTGTTTTTACTTCGCCTAACAGCACTTTGGGTTGTCTTGTTAACAGTGGTTCCCTGCTTTCACTAAATGTCCTGTTCGTTCTGTTTATTTTTTTATTTCCCTCCCGCCCGTCCATTCCCACGGCTGCCCCCCACTTTGCATGGTTCCCATCGGACGCCGACTACAATGCACTCCCGTTGATTCTCATTATCCAACCGGTGCCCCGTCATTCTCTAACGCGATCATAACTTTCACTTACGATCGTCCGTGGTATTGTATAACTCGGGTTTGAATTTTGGAACCTCTGTGTGCCTAACCAATTTATATTGTGTGCCATTTTTATCCAAAATAATTGTGATTTTTTTTTATAACACTGGTTTATTCTTCGATATGAAACTAATCACGAATCTTTGTTCTCTTGTTTTTATTTAATTCAAATGAAATATGATAAACTCTTTCTGAAATTATTAATGATTTCCACTAATTGTTTGATGCCTGATTGATGTTTGAATATATATCTGTTTCAATTTCCTATCCCTCACTCCTTCCCTGCCTCCCTCCCTGCCTCCCTCCCTGCCTCCCTCCTTGCCTCCCTACCTCCCTGCCTCCCTCCCTGGCTCCCTGCCTCCCTGCCTGCCTCCCTCACTCACTCCCTGCCTGCCCCCCTGCCTCCCTGCCTCCCTGCCTCCCTTCCTGCCTCCCTCCCTCCCTCTCTCCCTGCCTGCCTGCCTCCCTTCCTCCCTGCCTGCCTCCCTCAACCACTCCCTGCCTGCCTCCCTCACTCACTCCCTCCCTCCCTGCCCCTGCCTCCCTGCCTCTCTGCCTCCCTTCCTGCCTCCCTCCCTGCCTTCCTGCCTCCCTGCCTCCCCCTGCCTCCCTCCTTCCCTCCCTCCCTCCCTCCCTCTCTCCCTGCCTCCCTGCCTGTCTGCCTCCCTGCCTCCGTCCCTGCCTCCCTGCCTGTCTCCCTCCCCGCCTCCCTCCCTGCCTGTCTCCCTCCCCGCCTTCCTCCCTGCCTGCCTCCCTCCCCGCCTCCCTCCCTGCCTGCCTCCCTCCCCGCCTCCTGCTCCCTCCCTGCCTGCCTCCCTCCCTGCCTCCCTCTCCGCCTGCCTGCCTCCCTCCATCCCTCCCCCATCCTTCCCTCCCTTCCCTCCCTCCCCCACCCTGCCTCCCTCCCCGCCTTCCTCCCTGCCTGCATCCCTCCCCATCCGTGCCCAATCCCTCCCCCATCCCTCCCTCCCTTCCTCCCCGCCTCCCTCCATCCCTCCCTCCCTCTATCCATTCATCTACGTATGAATCCATTCACTTTATTTCACCACACAATCGGCCTTTCTATATATGCATCATGCTGTTCATTTCATTCTGTCATGCAATCAATTGCTTTCACTGCCTGCTGTGCGATTTCAAACCCCTACCCAAACATTAATTCTCTTCTGATGAAAACGAAATGGCTTCGTCCTGTGCTAAAAATACACCCTCTGTATTCATTCACTATATCGCTGCCTCTCGCTTCTATTGTATACCTCCTTTGTTTGTCTCTCCCCTCTCTCTGTCTCTATTTCTCTCTACCTCCCTCTCTCACTCTTCCCTCTCTCTCTACTTCTCTATCTACACTGTACTTCTGTCTCTGTCCCTCTCCCTCCCTCTCCCTCCCTCTGTCTCTGTCCCTCTCCCTCCCTCTCCCTCCCTCTGTCTCTGTCCCTCTCCCTCCCTCTCCCTCCCTCTGTCTCTGTCCCTCTCCCTCCCTGTCCAACCCTCTCTCTCCCCTCTCTCTCCCTCCCTCCCCCCTCTCTCTCCCTCTCCCTCCCTCCCTCTCTCTCCCTCACTCCATCTCTCTCTTTGTCTCTCTCCCTCTCTCCCCTCTCTCTCTCCCTCTCTCTTCCCTCTTCCTACCTCCCTCCCCCCTCTCTCTCTCCCCCTGTCTCTCTCTCTCCCTCCCCCTCCCCCTCTCTCCCCCTCTCTCTCTCTCCCTCCCTCTCTCCCTCTCTCTCTCCCTCCCTCTCTCCCTCTCCCTCCCTGTTCCTCCTTCTCTGTCTCCGTTTGCATCCGTGTGAAAAAACAACAACACCATTTTGTTTTACTTTGCGGGGGAATTGTGAAATGTGAATAATATACACAATACACCTATACTGTACTGTACATGTGTGCACATTTAATCCACTCCTAATGTGATCTTTCCACCTTGTCTTTACCTTTGTGCTGAAACATCTTTCTTGATTCTTAAACTAATTTACTGATTGGTTCTAAATCACTGCTTTTGAAAACCGTAAAATGCCAAACACGCAAACACCAAGGTTGCTCGATACTTGGAGCTTGTGCACGCCCTGGGCCCAGAACGCACCAAACAGTGGCTGGACCAGGGCCACATATCCATCCCAGGTAATTAATTTATGCCAAGAAGTTAGGTCGTGAATATTCATGAGGGGGCCCGCGAATGCCCCCGTGGGACACAAGTCCCGTAAAACACGTTAAAAAAAAGACACAAGGCCCACAGCATCGGGGTTTTTTTTTTGGGGGGGAACGTACATTGTAAGATGATTATTTTTCGGTTTTTTCCAAAGTGTCAACTATTGAAGGAATTGAAGTTGATCACTTATCAGCACAAATTTTGTTTTGGCATGTCATTGTTTTTCTTCATGTCTAAAAAAAAAAAAAAAAAAAAAAAAAAAATTGTATAGAATTAAAAAGTGTGTCACATTTTGCAACGCATTGTTTTTGCTTCATGTCTAAAAAAAACCAAAAAAAAAAACCAAACAATCAAATTAAAAAGTGCGTCACATTGTGCGACACGACACAGCTTTTTTTTAACGCAGTGACTGTTGTTACGGCAGTCGTCCGTGTGGTTCCCTGACTTGATTGTATTTCGTCAGCATTGCAGGCTGGTTGAACCAGTCTATTAGCTGATAGTCTGGTTCCAAGAGCTAAACATCCTGAAAAATACTGTGAAGTCAGGGAACCACACGGACGACTGCCGTAACAACAGCCACTGCGTTTTTTTAAAGGGGCCATTTGCATTTCGCCACCACTGTGCGACATTTAAAACACTACAAATGTTATACAGTTAGGCCTACGTGTGTCTGGACGCATTGCGTTTGATTTCATTGATTATTTCTCGGGGCAAGCCAAAAAGGTCTGGACAGTACAAATATGAACAATTGACAAAAGTGACAAAACCAAACAGCACATGGTGTGTACATTTAAATGGAAGCACCCTTGAAGGGTTGCCAAATGCGGACTCAATCACAATCCAATGTCTCTCCAAATGTCACCATGATCAACGGCAAACATCATTCATTGCGTCATGTGCATGTGTACAAAATGATAATTCTGGGTCATTTTAGGTGCAAAGTTTAATCATTGGGGAAGGCATTATAATTTAAGATGGAAATACGTTGATAATGGATTTACCACGAGACACAATCTGATTATGCACTCACATACACATGTACACGTACCGGGTGCTGTACATGTACATTTGTACAGTTCATACACTATGTTCATTTACATACGGTACATTTTGTGCATTGTACACATGTTGTAAATTTTGAACATTGTACATTTTTGCACATTGTACATTGTACATTTTTGTACATATGCAAACTGTGTGCGTTTGTTATGTACCAGATTGTTGTCCAAAGTGATGACAGACTGACATACATGTATTAAATATTGAGACATGAAACAGCAGTAGTGTGGTTCGCCTTTCCAGTGAGAGAATCCACTTTGTTTTTATGAAATAGCGCCCTCTGTTGGTACTTTCTGGCCAGTTGAATTATGCGTGTGGTTTATTTGTACCGGTGCATGTACATGGTGTACATGTGAAAGTGTGCATTGTGCTACTGCACATGTACATGTACTGTACATACAGTGTACAGTACATGTACGTGTACATTGTGTACATGTGCTGTACAGCAATTGATACACGTACATGTATGTACAGTACAGTATACATGTACAGTACCGTAAATTGTACATAATTATAATGTACAATGTACATGTACATTGTACATGTAGGTCTGTAATTTACAGGTGTATGGGGGGGGGGTATACACATTGCAGTACATGTACATGTACACCTGTAGTCCTATACATGTACTGTACGTTACATGTACATGTACGTTACATGTACTGTACATGTACAATTGTACATGTACATCATACAGTGTGTGTACACTGTTACCTGGTTACTGTACCGGTACATGTACATATGTATTGTACATGTATGTGCATCACATGATCCTAGGAGATATATCCGGTAGGCGTGTACATACATGTACGTATACATGTACATGTACCTTTATGTACAGGTCTACATGTACAGTGTACATGTACATATGCAGGCCTACTGCATTATCTGTTCCAACTGCAAGTCCAAAGGTCAGTGACCTTGCAATTGACTGTGGGCCCCTGGGCAAACACAAGAGCCAGACTGAAGCCGGCAGATTCCTGGCAGCTGACTTGTCAGCCCTGCAAGAGTTTCTGCCTACCAGTAGTATATGTACATTGTACAATGTACGTGTACAGTACAATAAACTGTAGGGACTACAATGTACACCTACAAGTTCAACCAGCCAAGATTGTATTGACCAAGGTCCAAAAAATCCCCACCCAGAGATCTACATGTAGCCTGGCACTACCCTCCCTCCCCTCCCCTATCCATCCCCTCACCAGCGGCTAAGACAGTCGCCTCAACGGCAGAGGCATCGCCCAGGCTAGCCTTGAAGCTTTCCGGGCAGTCTTGACTTTTGGAACGCAAACTTCTCCTGAAAAAGCTCCCGGCCACTCCACCACTTGCCTGGAGAACTGAAATCTGGGTCGAAGTTAATATTTCACCGACAATGCCAATTTGCGACAATGCCATTCACATTGATTTTGGGAGATATCGTAGGCCGATTCTTTTTTCTTATCAATCTTTTTGGTTAAATCCGTAATCTTCCGATACATGTACTTTTGAACCATCAAACTCTAGAGGTCGGCGAACATTTGGCAATTTGGCAAAAACCCAAACGGATTCTACATGTACGTGTAAGTCCCTTGTGCAGCTTTTGAACCAAATCTTGCAGTGCTGGCGTTGCCGCACACATTTTCCTCGGGGGTTACATGCACAGTTGTCAAGTTACAAATCAAGATCTCTTCCGGAAAAGGGACTCTACGATAACTTTGGACGGTTGACTTTGCGACAGTCGGGGAGTCGGTTTTCCAGTCGGAGCACTCCAAAAGAAGTCGTGCCAACGATAGCCCTGGAAGGTTGTGTCAGCGGCCATTGCTTGAGTGACTTTGTCAGCGCAGCTCTCCAGAGAAGTCACCAAGGAGGTAACGTTGGGAGTCTGTGAGAGTCGTGAAGAAACTTCCCCTTTCGAACATTGCACGTGTACGTTTTCTTCTCTTCACGGAAGTCGCTTCGGGGAGGCTCCCTTTTTTGGACGAGTTGGTCTGGAGCTCTTTGAAGAAGTTGCTGGAAGGATATTTGACGCCGGACTGTGATTCTGCGGGGTTTCAGGAGAAAGAGATTGCTCGATCGTCCCCCTGGCGACATCAGTCAAAAGGTCGAACCTGCCCGATTTCGGCGTGACCTTTTTGCCATTGTTTCTCCAAGGCTCACTCAGTTGCAGAGATTTTCCTTTCCACTGAGGTTCATTTTTGGAGCTACATTCGATCGGCGATCGTTGTTGGAGGCACCACTGTGTGATCGCAGCTCTTTTTCTGGAAGTTCCTTCGTCCAAAACTTTGTGTTTCGTCATCAAAAACCTTAGAGTTTTGTCATCAATAATTTTGAGTTCCATCGTCAAAAACATCGAGTTTCTTTGTCAGTAACTTTGAGTTTTGTCTTCAATAACTTCAAGTTTCTTTGTCATCACTGTAACTTTGAGTTTTGTCATCAATAATTTTGAGTTTGGTCGTCAATAACTTTGAGTTTCGTCATCAAAAACTTTGAGCTTTGTCGTCAATAACTTTGAGTTTCGTCGTCAATAACTTTGAGTTTCGTCTTCAATAATTTTGAATTTCATCGTCAAAACGTCGTCAATAACTTGTAAAAGTTGAGACAGCAGTTGCTGAGGCTCTGCCATTGGGGACACTTATCAGTCGCTGTTAGTTTGAGAGGAGTCTGTCCTTGTGTTGTCCGCCGCAAAGACCAGCGACAAGGATGTCCGACGACGACGTCCACCAACTGACCCAGAAACTCCGCACCATCTCGCCCCGGTGGGAGAAGCGCATGCGCAGCGTCTCCTCACCACCCGCCCCTCAGAGGTCAGAGTTCGCGGACACGGTCTGGCCCGAGGCCTTCCGGCCCCTCCAGTCTGGCCCCGGCCCCACCCCCGCCTCCAGCCCGGCCCCTGCCCCGGCCCCGGCTCCGCCCTCGCTGCCTCCGCCCTCGCTGCCTCCGCGGAAACCCAGGAGCGTCTCCTCCCCGACTCTCCCTCCGGCCGCCATCTTGGATTTGATTGATCAGGATGACGCCAGCAAAAGTCAGTGCAAGCAAGTCCACTGTACACATTACATACATCATGTAGGACTACATTGCATGTACATGTACTGGACATGCAAAACAAAATTTTAGAAAGATACAACATACGACAGTTTTCACCCATTTTCTTGCAAAAATCATTCTCAAAATCTTATCAAATGGATGTTCAATCCCATGTATTTTGAAGTTAACTTTCAAAATTGTGCAAAATTCAATATCAGAAAATGTTTTTTCACACTCTTTGCAATTCATTTTCAACACATCTCACAAAATTCATTTTCAACATCTCACAAAATTCATTTTCAAATTCACAAAATTCATTTTCAAATTCACAAAAATCATTTTCAAATTCACCAAATTCATTTTCAAATTCACAAAAGTCTTTTTCCCATTCACACAATTCATTTTCCCATTCACAAAATTCTTTTTCAAATTCACAAAATTCATTTTCAAATTCAAAAAAATCTTTTTCAAATTCACAAAATTCATTTTCAAGTGCTTGTGAAATGGATTTTCAAACTCATGTAAAATTCATTTTCAACATCTCACAAAAAGAATTTTCAGTCTCATGTCCAAATCATCTTCAAAATCTTGTGAAATGGTTTTTCATATCATTCTAAAATTCTTTGTCAAAATCTTTAAATATCTTTCATATTCTTTCATATATATTTATTTACTGACATTTCATCTGCAGTTTGTTTTGTACACATTCTAAAAAAAAAAGGTTTCTTTCTGGGAAAATGTTCACCTTGCCCAATTTTGTTTTCCGACATCATGAGACATTTCTAGACATAAGGAAAATGGTTCACACTTTTAAAAAAATACTTTGGGAACACATTTTAGAAAAAAAAAAAATTTAAACTTCTGGCAGTCTGGAAAAATTATTAATTAAAGTAACGGAAGAATTTCAATTTTTTTGACAAAATTTACCATGTTTGCCAATTCAACTTTGTAACTTTGCTAGATTTATTCTGACAGGAAAACTTTTGAGGTACAGGTTCATGTACACGTACATGTACTTTCAAATTTCAGGTATGGTTGAGTGATAAAATTTCATTAAAATTCTTGTTGAAATTTCCTTTTGGAAATAGCCCAGTATCTCTGGACAGGGTTTGATACATGTACACGTAAACATCTTGTATAATGTGTCCAAATTACTGTAGCCAGTGTATGGACTGAATGGTTGACGGCAGCATGTAATCAAATGAATTCTGAATTTGTCATTCCCGAGTGCGGCGGCTAATTGAATTTGCTACCAGTTATATGGCGAGTTATCAGGGGCAGAAATGCATTTGGTTTTTGGCTCCGCACTCGTCAAGGATGGTACGGCAGTTGAGACTGTCCGTATCGGCTTTTGGGAAGTTTGCGGCGACACCACGTAAGTCATCTCACAAGCCGCTCACTTGATGCAGTTTGCGCTCTGCCTGTCTGAAAAAAAACTGGACGAGATGTGAGAGGTTTGCATGACGAGTTCACAACGTGCGTAGAATGCTTACATACATGTAAAGTTGTTCACTTGTACATTGTGAGCCTGCCATGCAAACTTTCAAGTTGCATCCAGTCTCCCAACGACGGGCAAAGCATGCACTGCCTTAAAACAGTGAGTTTTTGGGTCTCTTCAGAGCACGCACTCATTCTCGAAAGAGACAATAAACGGTGTCACCGTAAGCCCCTTTTTTTTACATCGGGATTGCACCATGTCAAGTAAACGTTCGTCCTTTCTCGATCTCTGCTTGCCGGCATTGTGTTCACGGCCCGTTGTTGTCGTTGTTCCCTCTCTTCTTCGCTGCAGCTATGAACCTTGCGCCCATTCAAGAGTCGCTGGACAAGGACGGCACAGAGATGCAGTTCAACTATGACTCCTCTCCCAACTACAGCCCCGTGCCAGGTGAGTGAATACATATACACGTGGCTGGATTGCATCAATGTCTTGTCCGTGACACCGTCTGGGGTTCCCCCTGCCCGACCATGTCTTGCCCTGGGGTCTTTAGTCCTGTCCGCACTGGACTTCTTTTGGTGAAAGAGTGATGGAGAGAGACAGAGAGTGATGGAGAGAGACAAAGAGTGATGGAGAGAGACAAAGAGTGATGGAGAGAGACAAAGAGTGATGGAGAGAGACAAAGAGTGATGGAGAGAGACAAAGAGTGATGGAGAGAGACAAAGAGTGATGGAGAGAGACAAAGAGTGAAGGAGAGAGACAAAGAGTGATGGAGAGAGACAAAGAGTGATGGAGAGAGACAAAGAGTGATGGAGAGAGACAAAGAGTGATGGAGAGAGACAAAGAGTGATGGAGAGAGACAAAGAGTGATGGAGAGAGACAAAGAGTGATGGAGAGAGACAAAGAGTGATGGAGAGAGACAAAGAGTGATGGAGAGAGACAAAGAGTGACTGAGAGAGACAAAGAGTGATGTAGAGAGACAAAGAGTGATGGAGAGAGACAAAGAGTGATGTAGAGAGACAAAGAGTGATGTAGAGAGACAAAGAGTGATGGAGAGAGACGAAGAGTGATGGAGAGATACAAAGAGTGATGGAGAGAGACAAAGAGAAAGAGAGAAAGAGAGTCTAAAAAGAGAGACAAAGAGATAAAAAGACAATGTGAAGGAAAAGACTTGACAGAGAGAGACATAAAGAGAAACAAAAGCTTTTCTGCTAAAGCTAAAAACATGAAAAAGACAGACAGATAGTGAAAAAATAGAGACATAGTAAAAGAGGTGGAAGGGAGACAGTCATAGACAAACACACATAGACAGACAGACAGATACAGACAGACAACTGCACGGTGAGAGTTTCAGAGGGACTGGCAGAGTGAGAAACCGAGAGACAGAGACAGACAGACAGTCATTTACGGGCAGACAGAGAGGAGAGAGAAATCGAGAGACAGATATAGACTGGTTCTGTGAAACCAGCTGTCCCCTATCAGCCCTGCCAGTCCAGCTGCGGGACCCACGGCCACTCGTTGCCCCGGCAACGCCGTGGTGACGTCAAACAGCACACCTTATGTTGGCACAGTGAAGACAAGGACGATTCCCTCCTCCTCCTGCCCTTCCCCCTCCTCCTCTTCCCCTCTTCCTCCTCCGACTCCTCTTCCTTCCCCTCCGTCTCTTCTTCCTCCTCCACCTCCCCTCCTCTTCTTTCCCCTTATTCTCCTCCTCTTCTTCTACTTCCTCCTCCCCCTCCTCCCCCTCCTCCCTTCCTCTCCCCTCCTCCTCCTCTCCCTCCTCACCCCCCTCTTCTTCCTCCTCCCTCTCCTCCCTCTCCTCCCTCTCCTCCCCTCTCCCTCCACTCTTTCCCTCCTCCCCCTCCCCTCCTCTTCCTCTCCTCCCCTCTTACTCCCCCTCCTCCTCCCTCACCTTCCTCCGCCCCTCCTCCGCCTCCTCCCCCTCTTCCCCCTCCTCCCCATCCTCCTCCCCCTCCTCATTCAGTCCCCTGTCCCACTCACAAGAGGGTCTGGAGCTGTGACTAATCCTCAGTCCGCCTTGTCTCAATATTTTGACTGTTTGAGGGATGGCAAGGGTCAGATTGTCTCCCTGCTCTCACACTCGAGCACGTACATGTAAGCGGTACATGTAACTTCAGCTCCTGCCTTTCTCCAAATAATTGATGTACGTTTGTAGCCACTCAGAGAGATTTGGGTGAAAAAGCGTTCCCAAAATAGAAAAGTGGCCCGAGTTGTTTTCGCGGACAGTTGCGCATTTGTGTCCGATGCATCTGTTCTGTGCCGTCTTTTCTCGTTTGCTGTCTTTTTTTGGTTTCCATTAGGGCCTACCTTTCGCTTTTTGTTCGTTTTTCTAAATGAATCAAATCTCAATCAATCAAATTTAAAAAATGAAATAGGAGGGCCTGATGTTTGGATCCTAGCTGGACAGTCTTTCCAGCTAGGATCTTTACATGTACGGTACACGTACTGTACGTGTTCATTGTAGATACATGTATGGAGGCCTACACTAACGTATGCATGTACGAGTACCAGATATACACGTATACAGTATGTAAATTACAGCACAGTCATGTGTTCATGTGCTGTCACTCTGTAAGTTTATTAGGCAAACACATTTACATGTAGATCAAAATTAAAAGATTAAAGACATTAAGTGCCCCTTATTGGCGGAGATAAGAGCAGATTGCAATTTTCACTTTGTGGATTTTTTCTTTTTCTTTCGGTCCCTCTCATTTCCGCCCGACAATTTTTTTTTTCGGCCTCGCGATGGGATGAGAAGATTGGAGATGTGTCCTTATCTCGGTCAATTACTCGTCTGTCTCTCAGACGAGTCGACGGACGAGGGACATACATGTAGCCGGCCGTGGGGATAGATAAGAGTGGGTGCATCTTCACCTGCCATCCTGGCCACTGACAGTAGGGTAGGGGTGGGGGACCCGGCAATTTCAATCAGCTCAAAATTCAAAGAGTGTTGAGGTTGGTGCACACCCACACTGCACTGTACTCTGCATGCAAAAAGAGTGAATAATTCACTCTCTCAAGGAGTGAAAATCGCTCCAAAAAAAACAGAACCGCTCAAAAATAGTGAAAAACACTGTCAAAGACGTGAAAAAAATGTTCAGAGTGGAGGGAAATCCCACTCTTGTCAGCAGCCGTGAAAGACGGACAACTCGAAAAAGAGTTGCATATATCTATAGAGTGGTGTTTGACTCCATTCTTAGCGGTTTCCACATGTGGTTTCCACTCTTTTTTGAGCGGTTTTTGGTTTTTCTTGAGGAAATGTCACTCTTTTGTGCAAGTGGATTATTCACTTTGTTTTCCTCATAATTTAGAGAGTGTACAGTGTACGCTGGTACATGTACGGATGTACAAGTTTGTATAATACATGTGGAGAAAACAGAGAAAATGCTACAAGTTGCTTGTCGGAGTTTCTCTAAACGACCCTCTCAACAATTTTCAAGTCTTTCCAATTTAAATCTGAGAGGGACCTTTCTGTGAGCCAGAGGAGAAGAAAGAAAGTTGAAAGTTTGTTTTTGATTTTATTCTTACCTTCTGTACATGTACCTTGAGGTTTTCCTGTAATTTTTTTCCCCCCAGAACTACGAACTACTACACGTGTATGATCTTGCCTTTTATTAAAAATTGAATGTCAATTCAATTCCTATCTCCGGCCTTCCTGAGTTCCTCTCTATCTCAATCCTTAGCCATTAACCTTGAGTGGCTAAGTTAGTATAGTCTTGTTTTGGGGCAATTTTGCAAATTTAACAAAAGGGAGGGAAATCTTACCTTACTCCCACTAAGCCACTGGCCTTGCACACATTCAGTACCTGAAAATGAAAAGTTTTGATTGGACCAGAATTTTACGCTCGCACAAGGCCAAAGTTTCAATTACCGGTACACGTAGGCCCACGTACCATTTGATATTCTGCCAAAGATCTGCCTAAAAGATGATGAGGCCATTTCAAGGGAGAGCGAGGAGAGGGAGATACGTGTATAGTACATGTAGTTTTCAGGTAGAGAGAGATAGAGAGGGGAGAGAGAGAGAGGAAGGGTGAGGTGGAGAGTGTCAGAGAGAGGGAGAGAGAGAGAGAGAGATGGGGAGAGAGAGAGAGATAGAGAGGGGAGAGAGAGATAGAGGA
>OX465120.1:1749225-1774225 GCA_949987565.1 Luidia sarsii | reverse complement strand
ACCCCCCCCCCCCCCCAAGAAAATTCCTAATGATGGCCCAGCGCCAAGACCGACTCTCCAGTTAGTCCTCACTCACCGTCCTTGTGACTAGCGGGTTTTCTGTTTTTTGCCGGTTTTTTTTTGTGTTTTTTTTTTAGACGGCTGCTGTCGCCCGGGGGTGTAACACGAGCAAACATCACTCCGGGGTTTGTAGACCCCCCCCCCTTCCCCTTCCGTCCATCCCTACCCCCCTCGTCCTCTCTCGTTGACAAGTCGGAGATGATTAATAAACAGATAGCTACGCCACTCAGTGAAGTCAAGATGCAATCGTTGACGAAGCTCTCCGGGGTTTTCGTACATGTACGCTTCTGTTTCTGCTAGTGCTGCCTTTGTCTCTCCCGGTTTTTTTTTTTTTTTGGGGTGGGTTGTATTTATTTTTTTCCTCCGGCACTCGATGAGGTGGATGCGGCGCGGGATTGCTTTTACGGAGCAACTTTGTCGCAGTCTGTGTACATGCACACGCTCAGTCCGTGCGATCGCGCAGAATCGGGCCGGTCGGATCGAAAAGTGGCCGGGGATTGATCTCGCCCTCAACTCTGGATCGACAACTCGGCCGGATTCGTCCGTGGAAGGAGGAAAGGGTTTGGACTGAGGACCGCGGACTTTCATCTCCGTCTGTCCGTCCTTCTCATTGGACTGTCTGTCGCACAGCTGGGAATCTTGTTGACGCCGTACTCTGAGGTTTGTAAACAGGATTTGGAGAGAGGGGGATTAGCAGCTGAGGACTGGCCGACGATTGGGTGATCAGCCGTTGAGGATCAGTCCCTAAAGATTAGCGATTTGGGATTAAGTCGGAAAGATTAACAGAGGATTTCAACTAAATATCAACGGACGGGATACGGCCAGACGATCAACAGAAAAAGGATTTAGTGTTGAGGGGTCGGCTGTGAGGATTATTTACCCCCCGAAGGATTTGCGGCGGAGATCAAGACGGGAACGGACTCCCCGGCTTCGACTGGAAGGATTCGATTTCGTCGGGGATTTAAGATTAGCCAGCCGGGAACCGAGATTAGTCCGGAAGGGGATTAGCCCGCTGCCGTCATGATCCAGAGGCTGAAGATCGAGGGCATACCGCGGGGCCGATCGAAGAGCCATGCAGGTATACAGGTCACATGACCCCCGCACTGTCCAATCAGGGTCCATTGCAAGAGTGATGCCCCACCCACTTTGTCTTTGAGAAAGGTCCTGCTAGGATCGAAACGTCGGGCCCTCTAACTTGTGAGATCTACATGTACCATTTGTATTGCACGTCATCTTGGTCAGTGAGCAGTTTGCAACAGTTTTTTTTGTATAATTCACTCCATGTACTGTACATGTTGATTGTTTGTTAATTTTCGTATTCACTCCTCCACACTCCTCTTTGATCTTCCCCCCTCTTCTCACTAATCCCTACCCCACTCCTTGCCCTTCCCTTTGATCTCACCCTACCAGCTTTCCTCTTTGTCCTTTGTTTCTCATCCCTTCCTTCTCTTACATGTACATACATATTTGTTTTGTCCTTGTCACTCTGCCTTTGAGAAAGGTCCTGCTAGGATCGAAATGTCAGGCCCTCTACATTTTGAGATTTGCGTTTTGGTCATTTTAGTCAGTAAGCAGCTTGCAACATTTTTATTATATTAATTTTCTTATTCCCTTTGATCTCACCATACCAGCTTTCCTCTTTGTCCTTTGTTTCTCATCCCTTCCTTCCCTTACTCGTACGGATTTGTTTTGTCCTTGTCACTCTGCCTTTGAGAAAGGTCCTGCTAGGATCGAAACGTCGGGCCCACTACATTTTGAGAATTTGCGTTTTGGTCATTTTAGTCAGTAAGCAGCTTGCAACATTTTTATTATATTAATTTTCTTATTCCCTTTGATCTCACCCTACCAGCTTTCCTCTTTGTCCTTTGTTTCTCATCCCTTCCTTCCCTTACTCGTACGGATTTGTTTTGTCCGTGTCACTCTGCCTTTGAGAAAGGTCCTGGTAGGATCGTAACGTCAGGCCCACTACATTTTGAGATTTGCGTTTTGGTCATTTTAGTCAATGAGCAGCTTGCAACATTTTTATTATATTAATTTTCTTATTCCCTTTGATCTCACCCTACCAGCTTTCCTCTTTGTCCTTTGTTTCTTATCCCTTCCTTGTCTTACATATTACGTATTTGTTTTGTCCTTGTCACTCTGCCTTTGAGAAAGGTCCTGCTAGGATCGAAACGTCGGGCCCACTACATTTTGAGATTTGCGTTTTGGTCATTTTAGTCAGTAAGCAGCTTGCAACAATTTTATTATATTAATTTTCTTACTCGTTCATTTTTCTGTTTTTCCTTCTCCCTCCTACAGGCCAGGGCACAGAGCCGGACCACGGTGAGATCTTTGACAAGGATTCCCTGAGGCCCGTCTCCAGGTTTCAAGCCTCTCGCAGCCGGGTAGGTCTATGAACAGGCATGCAACTTTTCCGCGGATCAGTGGATTTCCGTGTGATTTTTGTTTTAATTCGGCCGTAGAAAAAAAAATCTGTAAAAAAAAAAAAAAAAAAAAAAAAAACATTATAAAAAAAAAATTCTTCTTCCCTAACTATTATTTAAAACACATGCTGAGATCAAGTTAAAAACTTTGATGTTTACTTTTCATTTTAATCTAAAATTTAGTGGGCCTGACGTTTCGATCCTAGCAGGACCTTTCTCAAAGGCAGAGTGACAAGGACAAAACAGATACATGTACATGAAGGAATGGGGAAGGGAGTGAATAGGACACGGATGAGAAACAAAGGACAAAGAGTAAAGCTCCTCTCACTAATCCCTACCACACTCCTTGCCCTTCCCTTTGATCTCACCCTACCAGCTCAAGAAGTTTTCTTGAAATCGTCTGCTGCCACTTGGATCGAAACGCCCGTCCCTCCTAATTTTCTGATATTCACTTTTTAGTCATTTGTGTCAGTAAGCACTAGTTTGTTACATTTTTGCCTGTGACTCAATTTCTCAATTACTCAAGCGCTTAATTACACATTAATTAGTCAATCAATTGGTCAAGCACTGTAGTACACATGTACATGTACTGTATCTATGGCCCATTTTAATTGAAAACTAAACTACACACTGTACATATACAGTATGCAATGTCCATTGTTACGATTGTAACCGAAACTTGAAAAGAACTATTAAAGACATACATTGTGTATTAGGAAAAAAATACTGTACATGTACATGTACATGTACCGGTACGGTACACGTACAGTACGGTACATGTTCATGTAAATTGTACATGTACATTGTACATGTACCGGTACATGTATAATTATTAACACATTTACACAACTGTACATGTACGTGTACATTGCATGACATGGTGTTCTATACCACATACACGTGTACATGTACATGTATGTACTGTACAATGTACGTAAACCCGTGTACACTGTACTGTACATTTGTGCTTGTATTACATGTATGTGATCCACAAAAAAAAAAAACATTGTACAATGTACATTGTAACCAAATCTTAGATTCAGGAACTGACTGATGACTAAGGGAAAAAATACTGTACATTGCATGATATGGTGTTCATACATGTACACGTGTACCACATGTAGGATGATGTAAAGTAGTGTACATACTCTCTACACTCTACACATTGGTACATGTGGGCTTGTATTGCATTTTGTGATCCGCCCCCCCCCCCCCCAAAAAAAAAAAAAAAAAAAAAAAAAAAATCCAGATAAGTGAGGGGCGAGAGGTCATTTCCTCCCGATTCCCTCTGTAAAGTTACAGCTTTTTTCCCCCCTGTTTGATATTTTGGACGTCGACCTCGCGGAATTTTGTGAAGCTTCCTTCCTGGGTGGTACATGTAGCGTGGTCCATTTGCCAACGTCCAACACAAGTCTGCTTGTTTCAGCATTGATCGAAACTACTGCATGGATGTGACTGAGAGTGCACACTACAGTAAGCTTGGCGAAGTAACTGCAGGCTACGGTATACAACCGGTACATTTACTGTACATTAGTTCCTGCATGTTTGTGGATGTGGTCAAGAGATTACACGAGAGAGAGAGAGAGAGAGATGGAGCTACATGTACATTTATTGTTGCTGGTGTGGTATTGGTGATCTAGGCTTGAGTTTTTATGGATCCATGTTGTTGTTTTTTTTTGGGGGGGGGGGCAACTTACGGTCCAACTCCTGTCCGTCGATTGGAACGTCCATGAATTGATTTCCCTCTTCTGACTTCCAAACTTTAGTCTTATTGGGGTTTTTTTTTAGGCTTCTTTTTAAAAAGAAATTTAAAACAAGCACCCCCAAAAAAGGACTGGATGCGGAACTGCTGTGCAGGGGAAGTCGTGTTCAGCCTCAGGAAATGGTTTCGCTGTTGTGCATTGGCTGATGTGCAATTAGAGTGGATACGGAGTGTGTTCGTTTACATGTGCACACGGATCACTTGCCCTCTGTGACTTAATGCACACTGTGCAGATTTACTCCGTTTAGACACGGATTAGGAATTGTCAGATCGCTGTGAGTTCACACTGTGCTGGTTGGCTGGAAACAGGGATTAGGAATTGTCAGATCGCTGTGAGTTCACACTGTGCTGGTTGGCTGGAAACAGGGATTAGGAATTGTCAGATCGCTGTGAGTTCACACTGTGCTGGTTGGCTGGAAACAGGGATTAGGAATTGTCAGATCACTGTGAGTTCACACTGTGCTGGTTGGCTACAAACACGGATTAGGAATTGTCAGATCGCTGTGAGTTCACACTGTGCTGGTTGGTCGGCTACAAACAGGGATTAGGAATTGTCAGATCGCTGTGAGTTCACACTGTGCTGGTTGGCTGGAAACAGGGATTAGGAATTGTCAGATCGCTGTGAGTTCACACTGTGCTGGTTGGCTGGAAACAGGGATTAGGAATTGTCAGATCGCTGTGAGTTCACACTGTGCTGGTTGGCTGGAAATAGGGATTAGGAATTGTCAGATTGCTGTGAGTTCACACTGTGCTGGTTGGCTAGAAACACGGATTAGGAATTGTCAGATTGCTGTGAGTTCACACTGTGCTGGTTGGCTGGAAACAGGGATTAGGAATTGTCAGATCGCTGTGAGTTCACACTGTGCTGGTTGGCTGGAAACAGGGATTAGAAATTGTCAGATCGCTGTGAGTTCACACTGTGCTGGTTGGCTGAAAACACGGATTAGGAATTGTCAGATCGCTGTGAGTTCACACTGTGCTGGTTGGCTGGAAACAGGGATTAGGAATTGTCAGATCGCTGTGAGTTCACACTGTGCTGGTTGGCTGGAAACAGGGATTAGGAATTGTCAGATCGCTGTGAGTTCACACTGTGCTGGTTGGCTACAAACAGGGATTAGGAATTGTCAGATCGCTGTGAGTTCACACTGTGCTGGTTGGCTGGAAACAGGGATTAGGAATTGTCAGATCGCTGTGAGTTCACACTGTGCTGGTTGGCTGGAAACAGGGATTAGGAATTGTCGTATTGCTGTGAGTTCACACTGCTAGTTGGCTGGAAACAGGGATTAGGAATTGTCAAATCGCTGTGAGTTCACACTGTGCTGGTTGGTCGGCTACAAACAGGGATTAGGAATTGTCAGTTCACTCTGAGTCAATGCACACTAAATGCACCCAGCCCTATACTGCCCCCACCCGGCCCCACCCATCTCAGTCCAAACCGCATCGCCATGTTGCGTCGTACCAGCCGTGACAACGGCGTCACCACGCGGGACGGCGGGGAACGGCGCCCTCTATCGGGCGGCTTCCCGAGCGAGCCGACCAGCCCCAAGAGGAGACAGTGGGGCCTGCTGCAGGCCTTTCAGCCGGCCCAGAATGCCTGCCCGGAAGCCGTGACCCCTGTATGTCATAGGTCAAAGGTCGTTGCTCATGGCTCATTGGTCATACCACATGTACGTGTACTGTGCTTGTACATGTTGTAACTCATAAAAACAGACAAAGTTTGCACACACCTTTGAGGACACACCCCCTTTGTGTGTTTCTTACTTGGATGGATGTACATATATGTACATGTACATGTACATGTACATGTATGTACCAGCGTTAGCAACCCAGGGATTGCTCAAAGTGGATGCAGCAAAGACAAACAATAAATGGGACAGTGTCCATGGATTTTTTCCAAGACACCTTTTTTTCCCCCTCCCCCATTATTATGAAAGATCTCACCCTAACATTTATCGTAATTGCAATGTGCTCTACTTACATTGTACATGTACTTAAACAAAATTTCAAAAATAAAAAAATCTCAAAAAATCTCAAATCTCTCAAATCTTAAAATTTAGTGGGCCTAACGCTATTTTTTCCCCTGGAAATTCAAGAGTTTGCCGGTTTTTGTTTTTCATTCCTCTGGACAGTCGGAGGGGAAGCTGAACACCGCCGGAGATGGCTACGGGTCGGCGGGCACGGCGGCTAGCAAGCTGTCCAAGAGAGAGTCTCTCAAGGTACGTACCAGCGTCAAGGGCCCAGACATCAGGAGCGTTCACTCCCTGAACGGTCATTACAGTGTGCAGTACATAGTGGAAGGTTTGCAGTGGAAGGTTTTCGTCAGTCTGCTGATGATGGGCAGAGTGCACACTACCCGAAACGTTGAGTTACCGGCTCTTTTCCGAGCCATACTTCTTGAAAGAGAAGACATACATGGTCACACCGCAAACCTTCTACTAAGTTTTTTTTCCACCATGCAAACCTTCAAGTCTTACATGTATGTACTGGTAGAAGTCAGCAAGCAGCTTTGTTACACTTCCTTGTACATGTACGTTGACTTGGACAAAGAAAACTTGGACTGGACCACGAGACCTCTGGTTTTTGAGTACCGGCGCTCTTCCCATCTTAGCTCAAATTATCCGGGCCTTATATGGCAGCCTTCCCAAATACCGGTAGTCGACTACAGTAGTCATTGCCGGGATGGGGGCACGAGCCAGATGCTGTCCAATCCTGGTCCCGTCAATGGTTTTTTTTGGCCATTTTTTTTTTTTTTTTTTTTTTTTTTTGGCAATTTCTTCTTAAGTTCCCAGTCAGTTTTTCATTGATTTGTTCGACTTCCTTATAAAAGTAGACAATTTTGTTTTTCCTTTTTCTGTATAAAAAAAAAATAAAAAAATCTTGCAACCTCCCTTTATATAAATCTCCATCGCCCCAGGCATCTCTTACCCTCTTCTGTGCACTATTTTATCGCGCGTATGTAATCGTATTTACGGGGATCATTGGTGCGATTTACCCGCGGCGCGGTGATTCCAAATTCCAGCTGCTCCGTTAGAAACAAAAAAATTCAGATGGCTTACATCATCACAAAAAAGAGCCGACCATTCCGAACAATAACGCTTGATCTTGGCTTTTCACTACTTGAGCCCTTTCTAGAAAACAAAAGTCAAAATTTGGGAGGGCCTCACGTTTTGAAACTGTGGGGGTTTTTTTTTCTCTTCAATTTTTTTTTTTTTTTTCAGGAACAGCCTACAAATTATCAACCATGCTTTGGAGAATGAAATTTATGTTATCGCCATTAGTCTGTTAGCGATGATGAATTGGCATAAAATGAATAGGGGGGGGGGTGGGGGGTAATGTCATCTGCTTTTTTTCTCGCAAACTCTTTAAAGGCCCTATACAACATTGGTAAAGGTCAAAAGATTGCCATAAGTGCAGTAATTTGCTTGTTAAACCATAAAATAGTCCAAAAAAGCAATACTGCAAAGGTTTTAGCTCAAAATAGTGATCTGAGAAAGTAAAAAAAAAATGCAACAAAATAACATCACGGTTTACGACCTTTCTGCAGTTTAAGAAATGGTTTATTACTCACAAGTTATAAAATATTTGTCGATGTTAGAGTGAAGATTTCTCAAGCAATACATCATCCCAGACCGTAAGATTTCAACATGAGGATTCTATCATGACCATCTACAAACTGTGTAAATTAGAAGGAAATCTGTGGACATCGTTGTTTCCTGATCTTCCCAATGTTGCATTGTGGGCCTTTAATCCTAGCTCCCAAAAGTTACGAAAAAGCGAAACTCAAAACGGAAATCGCTCTCACTTTATTTTGACAACCTCATACTTCACCGTATCGCTGCCCATTAGACGTTAGAAGACGGGCGAACAAAAAGAAAGAAGTGTTTTTAGAAGAAAATAATGGGACTGCCTTTCGAAGCGCATCTTTTGTCGCTTGCGTAGGCGTACAATGTATATTAGCCAGTCGGCTAAAGCGTTGACAATTTGTGCAAGCAGACAAGCAGAGAATTATAATCTGCGAGCGAGGCTAGACATGCTAAATCGATTTCAGCGCTAACCCTCCTCGCAAATTACATCCCTATCAGGTTTCACCAGTCAACCGTACATTGTACATGTAGACTCATCAGGTTTTTTTTTTTTCATCCTCCGGTTGGCATTCTTTCTGCCGTTCTGGGGAAAGCAATAAAGTTCTATGAAGATTGATACGTACGTGTAGGTTGTAATTGGCATCAATTAACTTGGTAAATTGAAAATGTCTGTTTTTTCTCCCCTAACTGCCTTAGTATTTTACCGTACATGTCATGTACATGTACATGTACAATGTATACACGTGTACTGATGTACATTTGTAGGCCTACAATGTACACAAATGTACTGTACATGTACATGTACTGTACTGTAATGTACTGTACACTACATGTATACCATATACAATGTACATGTACATGTACATGTACATTTGTACTGTACCAAGTACTGTACATGTACTGGTACAGTACAGGTATGTATTTCCTTTGCAATTTCTAATGACAATTTTCAAGTCAAGTGTCAGTTACATGTACATGTATGTATAAATATACGTATATGTGTACATGTACATTGTACCAGGGTAGATACATGTACATGTACATGTACACGGTACAGACAGACATACACTACAGACAGCTACCGTACCCGGTATGCATGTGCTGTACCGGTACAATGTACACGTGTACATGTACCGGTACATGTGTACATGTACACATGTACATGTGTACATGTACACATGTACCAGTACATAATGTACATGTACAGCACCGGGGGTCGATTTCACGAAGCGCTACGATTGATCGTAACTTGACTTACGATGAATAACCCATCGTATCTTACGATGGGTTGTAAAATCGATTTCACGAAACTTACGACGAGTTGAACTCATCGTAAGTACCATGGCAACGGTGCTTGACTCATCGTAACTTACGAAGGGTCTTAAGCCATCGTAACTTGCATTTTGCAATTATGGCGCTCATGCTTCTTGCCAATTTTGAGGCCAGACGAGCTCTCAGAAGAGAAAGATTATTTCGCGATAGAGGGAACCCGTTAGACTCTTTAACGGACGACGAAATCTACCAAAGATATAGGTTCACGCGGCACGGAATTATATATATCTGTGGCATTACAAATATTACATCATGTGTTAATTGACATTTAATGACATTCAATGTTTTAAGTCTCAGATTTTCCCCTCAAATCAAATGTGCAAATGTATGCATTTACCGTCAACAGCTGCATCCATCAAACAAGGGAAAGATTCCCCATCTGCTTGGCAAAGGATGCCATCCTTGGCCACAGGGGCCAATGCCTCAAGCACCACCTCAAGTGTTGGATTGACTTGGGGTTTTTCACCCCCGCCTGTAAAAAGAAAATGGAGGGAAATTTCAGATTTTGTCTTCCAAATCTTATACATATAGTAATAAAGCAGAATTGGATTCTAGGCCTATTGCTTTCGTATTTCCATCTCTAGTCATAGTAAATAGCAATGTCCATGACCAAGCATTGACTTGTATTTTTCGAAAATGGAATTACCTGTCCGGTTACATTCTCTGCGGTACTTCCTCGCCTCACATGTGACGTCCTGCCATTTCTTCCTAATTTTCTGCCATTCCCACTCTCCATCAGTACGTCGGCTGCCATCTTGCAGTGCTCCTTTTTCATACCCTCAACGCTCTCCGTGCCTCCATGATTAGTTCCAAACAATTTGTTTGTGTTTGCGTGCACAAACTCTGAAAGGATCACCAGTTCCTCATGACTCCAGTTGCTTGTACGCTGTCGTTTTGCCATGGTGCCTAAAAATTTCATTTTTTATTTGGCAAAGACAAATTCAACCTCAAACAATCGGAAGTATATACTTCTGATTACAGGCCTGAGTTACTAATATCAAAAATAATATTATTAATATTATTATTCATATTAGCTTTGGCCTGTACATGAGCCTAGTACTATTACTTAGTATTACTAAGTAGTAGGTCGGCTATGAATAAATTATGCTATAATTTGTATAAATAATTTGACTATAAATAATTCGCCTTTTTGAGTATTTTTTCCATCAAATCTAAAACAAAGTAAAAGAATCATGTCCAAATGAAATGGGGCCAGCGGTTTCAAGCAAATAAATATGCTCATTTTTTCATAATTATTTCAGGCGGAAAACTGACAGCCTAGGCCTATGTCTTCTGCCTGTAGTCGATATAATTCTCTTAATTTTTGCAGTAAATCATAACCACAAAGTATCAAAACATACATGTACAAAAACATTGTACAGTAATTTGTATTTACTTACAATAGTACTACTACTAGCGTACACGTACGTATGTACTGACTACTGAGTACTGTACGTAACGCTAGTTTTACTTGTTGAGGTTGAACTAGTTTTTGCAATGTCGCTTTGCGCCACGGACGTGAATGCCTACGATTGCGAAGTACCAGAAAGTAAAGTACAAAAGTAAGACCCACCTTAATCTTAGCAGACGACAAGGTTGTCAAAAACTTCCTTCCAATCATTTTCCTCCATTTCTCTGCGTCCGCGTCATATGCCCGTGGTCCGCGTATAATGCCATAACAATGTGTATCGACGACCGTTTTAGTTTAATTGAAAAACGGGCCGAAGAGCACATAAAACAGCCGTAGAACAAGAGGTCATCCTCGTTCAAGAATTATTTTTATTTTAAAGGGATTATTGAACGCATCGCGCTTACGACGAGTTTCGTGAAATCCATCGCAGGATCCATCGTAGCTACGATTGATCGTAAGGCTGTAATACATCGTAAGTCTTACGATTGATCGTAAGTTACGACGAGTTTCGTGAAATCGACCCCAGTACATGTACACATGTACCTTACATCATGTACATGTACATGTACTGTACACACTGTACATGTGCTTTCATTGAGCACATTGTACATCACATGTACATGTACTTGTACATGTAGGCCTACATGTACATGTATACATGTATACTGAACATCCTGTATTCAATCTCACTCCCATTCATGCAGTGGGTCATAATTTAATACTTTTAAAGGACCCACCATAATACATGTACATGTACACAAATGTACATTGTATAAATGTGCCGGTAGGTTCTGATATCCAATTCTAATGTGATTCCTTTTTTACAGTAGTTAAATTGACGTTTTATGTGTTATTGTGTATTCAGTCAATGGTGTTTCAACCTTATCATTGTGTAGTGCATGTACTGTAAATGTACCGGTACGGTGTATTGTACAGGTACATGTACATGTACATGTACTTTCACTACGGTGTATTGTACATGTACGCCAGACAGCTTGCCGTTCAGTACTGAATTCAATGTCCGTGCTCATGTCGTCGTATCATCTCGTCCGTTCCTCACGGTACAGTTGCTTGAATCCACCCCACAGTCCTTCCCCTTTCCCCGACATCCTCCCCAACCCCTCCCCTCCCCCCCTTCCCCCACCCTGGCAATTCCACGATCAAAGGTCGGCAGTGGGCATCCCGTTGCCCCGGCAACAGGAAGGTCACGGAAGCGCGTCCACAGTGCCTGCATTTATTGCATATGTACTATGCTTGCACATTCGTAGCCTTAGAATCGTGTATTGTTGGAGTCCAATAAACCGTCACCATTCATCAGTATTTGTGCAATTTTTTTTTTATTCTCAGTTCACTTATTCGCACTTAAAAAAAAAAAAAGCCGTGTAATGATCCTCATTCTGTTTGCATGAATTGCAAACTTGGCTCAGACTCAATTCGTGTCGGAAATATCTCCTTGCAAATAAATAAAAAAAAGACAAAAACACCACTCAGTTAGCCTGGTGCCGGGGACGGTTTTTGGAGAGGAGCGCGTGCTGATTGGGTTTGGTGGGGGTCTGGGCGCCAGACTGCTGCCAAGCCATCTTCACAAAATGCAGGCTGCAGCCAAAGAAACGCTCGAGATGAAGGTACATGTAGAGTTAATGTACATGAATGTACAACACAGTACACATGTGTATTTTGTAGACTTGTACATGTACACACTGTTCATGTACTGTACATGTACATGTATGTACATGTACGGTACAATGTACAGTGTACATGTACATGTACTGTACATGTACATGTACAGTAGTTGTACCGGTACTATTGCATTGCCTTCAATGTACATTGTACATGTACAGTACATGTATACTGTACAGTATGTACATGTACATGTACAGTATGTAGAAATACTGTAATGTTTACCGAAATTATTGCAGGCACACAGTACATGTACATGTACCAGGATTTGTGAATGTACAGTATACATGTGTATTTGTACCAGTAGAATCTACTACATGTACATGTACATGTACAATGTACATGTAAGCTCTATCAATTTATTAACTGCATGTACAGTAATGTACATTTGTGTACATGTACATGGTACAGTGTATGTTACTGTACTTTTGAAAGAACATGGTACATTGTTGTATAGTGTATACAGTACAGTGTCGGTACATGCTTTTTGTTTTCATTACATGTACATGTACGGTACAGGTACCGGTACTGTACTGTACATGTACATGTACATTAGTGGTGTATGTAATCTGGTAATTGAGTATTGATCTCAGTCTTGGCAGTGTGTATATTGCATCTTTCATGAGCCAATTGATCATTAGAATACAATGCCTTATTTCCTTGATTAAACTGTATACATTGTAAGTAATGTAGGCCCATACATGATGAAAATACACATGTACAATGTACATGTACATGTAGGCCTATGTACATGTACAGTGATGTACATGTACATGTACATGTAGTCATGTACATGTATGTACAGTACATGTACATGTACAGTACATGTACATGTATATTATGTACATGTACATGTACATGTACGTGTAGTCGTGTACATGTACTGCCAGTACCGGTACATGTACATGTAACAAGTTTGCGTTGCTGAGGAAATTTACAGAATTAATTAAGTTTTTTTCACGGAGTTGTTCAGACATTGTAAGACAACAAACTTGTAGCAAACTGCTCTCTGAAAAAATGGAATGAAACATGTATACATTTATATGTAAAAATGGTGCACACTGCTTTAGTGACTAAAATGACTCAAAGCGAATATCAGAGTTTTTCATCCTCAAAAATGAGCTCTTGTTAGGATCCAAAAGTCAGGGCCTCCGATTTTTTGGTTTTTTTTGGGTTTTTTTGCTTCAAACTTTTTAACAGACAAATGAAAGGAAACCGAATGTTGTGTTGAAAGAATTCTGGTTGATGGGATTTTGGGTTTTTTGTATTTTTCGTTCTTTCTGAATCTGCAGGCTCAAAAGAAGAACTATCGTCGCGAGAAAAAACGGGTGACGAAGGAGCTGCTGAGCGCCCTCAAAGATCCCTCTATCATTGTTATGGCTGACCATCTTAAGGTACGTCAGCTTCTTCTCCTTCTCCTCCTTCTTCTTGTCAAAGTCCTCCATCTCTTCCTGATGCTCCATCTCTCTCTCTCCTTCTCCCTTTCCTCTTCCTCCTACTCTTCCTCCATCTCCTCCACTCCTCCTCTTCCTCCTCATCCATGTTCTTGTCGAAGTCCTCCGTCTACCCCTTGTGCTCCTCCTCCTCCTCCTCTTCCATCCCTCTTCCCCCCTCCTCCTCTTCCTCCTCTTCCTCCTCCTCCTGCTTCTCTTCTTCCTCCTTCTCCTCCTGCTCCTCTTCCTCCTCTTCTTCCTTTTACTCCCTCTTCCTCCCCTTTCTCCTCTTCCTCCTATTCCTCCTCCTGCTCCTCCTCCTCCTCCTGCTCCTCCTGCTCTTCCTTCCCTCCCTCTCCCCCTCCTCTTCCTTTGGTTTCTTTTTCATTTTGTGTTTGACATCTTTTTTTTGCTCCTCGGTTGCCAGGTGAGGGGCACTTTGAAGGGTTGGACCAAGCTGTGGTGTGTGCTCAAGCCTGGCCTTCTCATCATCTACAAGAGCCCTAAGGTGAGCCTGACCCGCTGGCCTGCCAAAGGCTAGATCTGCACTCTACCAAAGGCTAGATCTGCACTCTGCCAAAGGCTAGATCTGCACTCTACCAAAGGCTAGACCAGCAGGTCTGCCAAAGGCTAGATCTCCACCCTGCCAAAGGCTAGACCCGCTGGCCTGCCAAAGGCTAGATCTGCACTCTGCCAAAGGCTACATCTGCACTCTGCCAAAGGCTAGATCTCCACTCTGCCAAAGGCTAGATCTGCACCCTGCCAAAGGCTAGATCTCCACTCTACCAAAGGCTAGATCTCCACTCTACCAAAGGCTAGACCCGCTGGCCTGCCAAAGGCTAGATCTGCACTCTGCCAAAGTTTAGATCTGCACTCTACCAAAGGCTAGACCGGCTGGCCTGCCAAAGGCTAGATCTGCACTCTACCAAAGGCTAGATCTGCACTTTGCCAAAGGCTAGATCTGCACTCTACCAAAGGCTAGACCAGCAGGTCTGCCAAAGGCTAGACCAGTAGGTCTGCCAAAGGCTAGATCTCCACTCTGCCAAAGGCTAGATCTGCACTCTGCCAAAGGCTAGACCCGCTGGCCTGCCAAAGGCTAGATCTCCACCCTGCCAAAGGCTACATGTAGATCGCCACTCTGACAAAGGCTAGCTCTCCACTCTGCCAAAGGCTAGATCTCCACTCTGCCAAAAGCTAGATCTCCACCCTGCCAAAGGCTAGATCTCCACTCTGCCAAAGGCTAGACCCGCTGGCCTGCCAAAGGCTAGATCTCCACTCTGCCAAAGGCTAGACTCGCTTGCCTGCCAAAGGCTAGATCTCCACTCTACCAAATGCTAGACTCGCTTGCCTGCCAAAGGCTAGATCTCCACTCTACTTAATGCTAGACTCGCTTGCCTGCCAAAGGCTAGATCTCCACTCTGCCAAAGGCTAGAGCCACAGGTCTGCCAAAGGCTAGATCTCCACTCCCTACCCTACCCCAACATGTACATGTAGTTAGCACTATATGCTTAGTACATATTTCTTGTTCTCTGTCTGTCAGCACGGGCAATGGGTTGGCACCATTCTTCTCAACAACTGTGAGCTGATCGAGAGACCTTCCAGAAAGGATGGCTTCTGCTTCAAGATCTACCACCCGCTGGACCAGTCCGTATGGGCAACAAGGGTGAGCTCTCAGCGTCAGAATGTGTATAACCATAGATATACCTTTAGACAGTCAGCGTCTATTAGAAGCGATGTCAGGACACCACAATGCCATCGGGGACCCGACTAGCGTCAAACTATAGGCGGAGGTAAAGAGCACCGCCACACGGTTGTATTCATGTGACGTGACACACGTTCAAATTGGCATGTGCCAAGCTACCAAGGCACTGGAGCATGGCAAGGCCTGTGCCAAGCTGCATGTACCAAGGCACTGGAGCATAACAAGGCCTGTGCCAAGCTGCATGTACCAAGGCACTGGAGCATGGCAAGGCCTGTGCCAAGCTACAAGAGCTCTGGAACAAGGCTTGTGCCAAATCTACCAAGGTACTGGAACAAGGCTTGGCCCAAGCTACCAATTCACTTCCGTCTCTGTTTTTCCTTCTTTTTTTCCCGGGGGGTACAGGGCCCTAAGGGCGAGACCATGGGCTCCATCACCCAGCCCCTGCCCAGCCAGTACCTGATCTTCAGGGCGCCCTCGGAGGCTGCAGGCAAGTGCTGGATGGACGCCTTGGAGCTGGCCCTGCGCTGCTCCAGCCTCCTGATGCGCTCCATGCGCGACGGCACCGCCCTGGACCCCACCGTCATCTCCCAGTCCTTCAGCAAGGAGAAGGGCTTGAACGAGAGCGAGATCGAGAACATGCACTTCCAGCACGAAGGTTAGGAAGGTGGTAGAGGTGGAGGTTAGGAGCCTAGAGTCAGATTCTGACAACTTAAAGGACAAGGGAAGTTCTGGTATCTGCTTGAGAACATCTCCCTGTCCTTCAGCGAGGAGAAGGGCTTGAACGAGAGCGAGATCGAGAACATGCACTTCCAGCACGAAGGTTAGGAAGGTGGTAGAGGTGGAGGTTAGGAGCCTAGAGTCAGATTCTGACAACTTAAAGGACAAGGGAAGTTCTAGTATCTGCTTGAGAACATCTCCCTGTCTTCAGCAAGGGGAAGGGCTTGAACGAGAGCGAGATCGAAAACATGCACTTTCAGCACGAAGGTGAGGGAGGTGGTAGAGGTGGGGTTAGGAGCCTAGAGTCAGATTCTGACAACTTAAAGGACAAGGGAAGTTCTGGTATCTGCTTGAGAACATCTGCCTGTCTTCAGCAAGGAGAAGGGCTTGAACGAGAGCGAGATCGAGAAAATGCACTTTCAGCACGAAGGTGAGGGAGGTGGTAGAGGTGGGGTTAGGAGCCTAGAGTCAGATTCTGACAGCTTAAAGGACAAGGGAAGTTCTAGTATCTGCTTGAGAACATCTCCCTGTCTTCAGCGAGGAGAAGGGCTTGAACGAGAGCGAGATCGAGAACATGCACTTTCAGCACGAAGGTGAAGGAGGGGGTTGATCGTCGCGCTCGTGAATCGGCCGCCGCCACCCCCCCCTTTCCCTGGTTCCCTGACCTTTGACCCTCTCCCCGACCCCAGGTCTGGACGACGAGTCGCCGGACAACGAGAGCGACAAGGACCAGGAGAGCAAGAGCGACTCTGACCTGTCGGAGACGGAGGACGTGGGCTCGGTCAACGGGCACCAGCCTCACCAGGACGAGACCACCTACGTCCTCAACAAAGTGGAGGACCTGGGACAGGTAAAGCACTCAAGAGGCTCAGGGCTTGCTCCTCTCTCTCTCTCTCTCTCTCTCTCTCTCTCTCCCTCTCTCTCCTTCTCCCTCTCCATCTCCCTCTCTCTCTCTCTCCCTCCCTCTCTCTCCTCTCTCTCCCTCTCTCTCCTCCTCCCTCTCCATCTCCCTCTCTCTCTCTCTCCCTCCCTCTCTCTCTCTCTCTCTCTCTCCCTCTCTCCCACTCTCTCTCTCTTTCTCTCCCTCTCCCTCTCTTTCTCTCCCTCTCTCTTTCTCTCCCCTCTCTCTCTCTCTCTCTCTCTCTCTCTCTCTCTCTCTCTCTCTCTACCTCTCTCTCTCTCTCTCTTTCTTTCTCTCCCTCTCTCCCACTCTCTCTCTCTCTTTCTCTCCCTCTCCCTCTCTTTCTCTCCCTCTCTCTTTCTCTCCCTCTCTTTCTCTACCTCTCTCTCTCTCTCTCTTTCTTTCTCTCCCTCTCTCCTACCCTCTCTCTCTCTTTCTCTCCCTCTCCCTCTCTTTCTCTCCCTCTCTCTTTCTCTCCCTCTCTTTCTCTACCTCTCTCTCTCTCTTTCTTTCTCTCCCTCTCCCGTTCTCTCCCTCTCTCTCTCTCTCCCTTTCTCTCCCTCTCTTTCTCTCCCTCTCTCTTTCTCTCCCTCTCTCTCTCTCATCCCCATCCTCCTCACCCTCATTCTCATCATCATCCACATCCTTCTTTTTTCGGCAAAGATAGCCATGAAGAAGCTGTACTCATCCCCGGTCGTTCTTTGCCCGTCCTCCCTCCCCTTCCTCCAGGAGTGCTCACAGACAGAGGTCCTTGAGGAGGAGAACAAGGGACTGATATGGACCCTGGTCAAGCAGGTCCGGCCCGGCATGGACCTGTCCAAAGTGGTCCTTCCCACCTTCATCCTGGAGCCAAGATCCTTCCTGGACAAGCTGTCTGATTTCTACTACCACGCTGACCTGATTGCCAAGTGAGTAGAGGCTTGCTGTCGCTAGCTACTAGTGCTAGCCCCTAGCCTCCAGCTCCCAGCCCCCCAGCTCACAAGCCCACAGCCCCCAGCCCCCTAGCTCACAAGCCCCAAGCCCCAAGTCACCCAGCCCCCTAGCCCCCCTAGCCCCCAGCCCCCAGCCTCCAGCCCCCCAGCCCCCAGCCTCCAGCCCCCTAGCCCCCTAGCCCCCAGCCCCCTAGCCCCCTAGCCCCCTAGCCCCAGCCCCCTAGCCCCCAGCCCCCAGCCCCCTAGCCCCAAGCCCCAGCCCCCTAGCCCCCTAGCCCCCTAGCCCCCTAGCCCCCTAGCCCCCTAGCCCCCTAGCCCCCTAGCCCCCTAGCCCCCAGCCCCCAGCCCCTAGCTCCCAAGCCCCAAGCCCCAAGTCACCCAGGCCCCTAGCCCCCAGCCCCCAGCCTCCAGCCCCCTAGCCCCCTAGCCCCCAGCCCCCTAGCCCCTAGCCCCCTAGCTCCCAAGCCCCTTAGCCCCAGCCCCCAGCCCCCAGCCCCCAGCCCCCAGCCCCCAGCCCCCAGCCCCCAGCCCCCAGCCCCCAGCCCCCAGCCCCCTAGTCCCTAACCCCTAGCCCCTAACCCGTAGCTCATTGGTTGACCACTTAGAAATGACGTTACACGGTGTCACCACAAACTTCCAACGTTCTACGGGAATTACATGCTGCTTCTGCTCAAGGCATTGTCTTTTTTTTTTTGTCTTTCTTTTTTTGAACAGAGCCTCTCTGGAAGACGATCCTTTCTCCAGGATGAAGCAGACGGTGCGCTGGTACCTGTCCGGCTTCTACAAAAAACCCAAGGTACACGTACAGAGCGTCAGGCAGCTGTCAGAACAGTTTCAGTAGACGCTGTTACGAAGTCGCCTCAGCCGGGGCGAGACCGACCTCATCCCAGATAAAGAAAAAATGATTTTGTAGCGGGAAGAGAACACCACAGATAAACTATGGAAAGGAATCAAGGTTACGAACAGAATAAAGGATTAATTTAATGAACGAAGGGAACTCATGAATACATAACTAACTAATCATTAACCTAAAACTCTACCAACTTATTAAACTAAAACTCGCCATGGCTTAGGAGGGGAGGTGCCTCCTGGTGGGATTCAGTCCCTGTGACACCCTACGCCCCGCGAGAGTTCTCCTGTCGGGCCGTTGTTGATGGCGACGTGGAGAGTTCTTGCGGCAGGCCGACGCCGGCTGAAGCTAGGAGCTCAACTCCGGCGTAGACGTCCTTTGCAGGGCTGCTGGAACTCCGGCGTAGTGGTGTTGTGCAGGGCTACTGGAACTCCGGCGTAGTGGTGTTGTGCAGGGCTACTGGGCGTGGCACTTGTGTGTGCGGATGGTGGCGGTCCTATCGGCAGGCGACCCGGCCATGTGAAACCCGGTGCAGATCTCGGGCTGAAGAGCCACTCCAATCCCGGACAAACGTGGCAGTCCAAACGGTAGGCGACCCGGCCATGAACCCGTCACTCCTGGTGAGGTTCGGCAGCGCCCACGCCCAACACGATACGGTAGGGCGGGGCTCGGGTCAAGCCCAATCCTGCTTGCCGACTTGGCACGCTGTCGATGTCATAACCACGCTCCAGCAGACGGTGGTTTGGAATTCGACCCGAGATTGAATGCTCGGGTCTTATATAGGGCCTGGGCAATGAATGGGGCATTCCTTTGCTCATTCAGTGTGCTCAGCGAGCCTTAGCGCTTTTGAAATACAAGCACTGAACGAGCTGCCCCTGTACCACAAACTGGGCACGCAAACTCCAAGGGAACTTTGTACTCTTAACAATGCTAAAGACCTTCTCACAACTACATGTACACTCTACAGTACCATTTACACGTTGCCCGCTGAAATCCAACAATCTCAGTCTATTACTCTTTTTAAGTGTCAAATAAAGACTTATCTTTTTAAATTGGCTTTTTACTAAGTAGTTGTTTACTCTTTAATCTTGCTCGCAAATTTTTAATCATTCCCGCATTATTATTTGGGTTCTCTTTCTGTTTGTGTTTTCACTTGGTACATTTGTGGTGAGGTTTTTAATTGGTTTTCTATATTATTGTTTGGTGAAGTCATTTTGAAATAATTTTGTTTTTTGTAAGTGGTTTAAGTCTATTTGTAAATAAATTTGATTGTTTTTATGTAATGCGCGTACGTATACGATCATTTTCATGAAGACCGCGCAATATAAATTTTAATTTATTATTATTATTATTATTACACTTGTCCAAACTTAAAGCCCCTACACAACGTTGATCGCGGTCGAAGAATAGCAACCATACGTTGTCTGATCCAACATATGCATGAAATAGCACACCTGTGAAAAGTTCAGCTCAATCCGCCAACCGAGTTTCGAGAAAATCGTGAAAGCCGCTTCATTTGTTTCGCGAAAAACATTTTAGGCAGAAATCTTTCAGTGAGAGGTTTCTACTATAACCATCTTCAAACTGTATAAGTTTCATGTAAATCTGTGAACATTTCTATTTTTTGATCTGACCAATGTTGTGTAGGGGCTTAAAGTACATGTAGATCATGCAAAAAGAACTATTGCAAACTGCTCACTGACTAAAAATGACCTGCAATACATAGAACTCCAAAATTAGAGGGCCTGACGTTTTGATCCTAGCAGGACCTTTCTCAAAGGTCTTTGGGACTTTGAGAAAGGTCCTGCTAGGATCGAAACATCAGGCCCTCCTCATTTTGCATTTTGGTCATTTTTATAGTTTGTATTAAAGCAGTGTGCATCAATTATCGACACGACTCTATAATGACAGTCTTTGCTTGTTTCGCCAGGGCTTGAAGAAACCTTACAACCCGATCATCGGGGAGACGTTTAGATGCCTGTGGACTCATCCCAAGACCAAGAGTCGAACGTTCTACATCGCTGAGCAGGTAAGGCATCGAGGACAAAGTCTCCCTGCCCCTCTTCCATTTTTACCCAAATTTTCAGCTTTTCATGACTTTCCAAAAAAGTGAGGTCTCGGGTTCAAATCCTGGCAAAGTCAATTTTTTTTTTTTTTTTTTTCAAAAGTTATCAGTCAGTTGCCATTTGCATAATTTTTCTTTTTATAATTTCCTTTCAGATAATTTATCAAAGTTTTCTTTAAGATAACCTATCAAAGTTTTCTTTGCCATTTTTTTTTCAATTTGTTCAAAAGTTACCAGTCAGTTGAAAAAAAAATAATAATATCCTTTAAGATAGGTTGGCAGCTATCAAAGTGTTCTTTGCCATTTTTTTATTCAATTTGTTCAAAAGTTACCAGTCAGTTTAAAAAAAAAGAATTTCTAATTTTCTTTAAGATAGTTGGCAGCTCAAAGTTTGTTTTGTCATTTTTTTTTTCAATTTGTTCAAAAGTTACCAGTCAGTTGAAAAAAAAAAATTATTATAATATCCTTTAAGATAGGTTGGCAGCTATCAAAGTGTTCTTTGCCATTTTTTAATTTTTTTTTTCAATTTGTTCAAAAGTTACCAGTCAGTTGGCAATTAAGTGAAAAAAAAAGGATTTCTAAATTCCTTTAAGATAGGTTGGCAGCTATCAATGTTTTTTTTTTTTTTTTTTTTTTTTTTTTTAATTTGTTAAAAAGTTACCAGTCAGTTGGCATTTAAGTGAAAAAAAAAAAGGATTTCTAAATTCCTTTAAGATAGGTTGACAGCTTTGCTCGAGTGTGACCAAGGAATTTTTCCCCCCCCCCCCACTTACCGGACCTCTTACCTGACTCCAACCCCATCCTCCCCCCTCCCCCCACCCCCCTCTGCCAGGTGTCTCACCACCCTCCGGTCACGGCCTTCTACATCACCAACCGCAAGGACGGCTTCTGTATCAGCGGCAGCATCCTGGCCAAGTCCAAGTTCTACGGCAACTCGGTCACGGCCGCCATGGACGGTCTGGCCACGCTGACCTTCTTGACCCGCGGCGAGGACTACCACATCACCATGCCCTACGCCAACTGCAAAGGTACGGCCCGCTTGCTTCGCCCACGTCCAACGCTGCTTTAAAACCGTAAATGTCAACACGAAATAGATAGAGAGATGACAGATACGACGTATGACAGATAGAGATAGAAAGATGCATATTTATTTGTTTTAATTTTTTTATTATTGTTATTATTTTTTTAATTCATTTTTTTATTTTTTTTATTTTTTTATTTATTGATTAATAAATTTATTATTTTTATTATTTTTTTTTTTTAGCTTTGGAACCTTTAATGTAAATATGAAATAGATAGAGATGACAGATATGACATGGGACAGATAGAGATACGAAGATGCATAGTTAGATATTTTTATTAATTTTTTATTATTATTATTATTTTTTTATTATTTTTTATTTATTTTTAGCTTTGGAACCTTCAATATCAACATGAAATAGATAGAGAGATGACATATACATGTATGACGTGACAGAGATACAAAAATGCATATATATATATATATATTTATATATATAGGGAGAGAGAGTGATATAGATGAAAACAGTCAATGAAAATCTCAAAATTTAGTGGGCCTGATGTTTCGATCCTAGCAGGATCTTTCTCAAAGTCAATGAAAAATGGAGAGACAGACACAGAGAGAGACTGGTAGAGACAATGACAGTGACAGAGAGAACGAGGGTGATAAAGAATATACGTTTGCAGTGACACCACGTACGGGAATCTCTTTTGTGAGTGAGGTCTGAAAAGAACGAGAAGGTTTCGCTCGACGATTCGGACAGTGTGCTCCGTTGTTATCCAGTTGTACCTTCATTCGGTTCCTGTATCTGTGTCGGACAGGCATCCTGTATGGTACCCTGACCATGGAGTACGGAGGGCGGGTAAGCATCGAGTGCGAGAAGACGGGGTACAAGACGGAGCTCGAGTTTAAGCTCAAGGTGAGATGGCAAGTTTTCATTTCTTCACTTTACCCTGTTCCTCTTTCTCTCCAACGAAAAGGAAAAGGAAATAGGAAACAAAAATGAAAAGTTGTTCCCTTTTTTTTTTCTTTTCTTTTTTTAATTCTTCTCTTTCAAATTTTGTAATTTTTTTCAAAATTTCTAAGCTCGCTTTTGATTGGTCCATTTTCCCCTAGCCCTTCCTCGGAGGCAGCGATTCGTCCAATCAGGTCATTGGTAAGATCAAGTTCGGCAAGGAGACACTGGCAACGCTTGAGGGCCATTGGGTAAGATTTCAAAAAATACAAAAAAAATGGGGGATTTTAATTTTTAATGTTTTAAATACAATTTATGTTCATTGAAAAATTGGCAAAGAAAACTTTGACTGGACCGGGACTTGAACCCGAGACCTCTGGAGTCTGGATTAACATACCAGTGCTCTTCCATCTGAGCTATGCGGCCCTTAGATGGTGGCCTTCCCTAATAGTCAACTAGTCTTTGCTGGGGTGGGGGCGCCAGTCAGAAGCAATTCAACCATTAATTGCCGTATAAAGCTCCCAGTCAGTTTTTCCTTTGT
This sequence comes from Luidia sarsii, assembly GCA_949987565.1. Taxonomy (NCBI): domain Eukaryota; kingdom Metazoa; phylum Echinodermata; class Asteroidea; order Paxillosida; family Luidiidae; genus Luidia; species Luidia sarsii. The sequence goes on along the minus strand of OX465120.1, from coordinate 1,750,856 downwards.
TTGTTTAATTAATGTAGTCATTAGTCAGTCATAATTAGCCATGAGGTGATTGTTTCGTTGACTGTATTATGGTCTTGACCGAAATATTTCTTGATTCTCATTTTGCAGGACGACAAAGTGTACATCAAAGACAAAAGGACTGGGGTAAGTCTAGGTTTATAGATTGAAATAAACTTGTGAGTACCATACATTTATCGTTTTGCAGAACTTAAGCAGGTTTTAACCTTGTGATTTTTTTATCAATTGGCCAATCATTGTTGTGCTTTTTGTCCTTTTTTTCCAAATTTATTTTTCCTTGATTTTTTTTTGTATTATTATTATTTTTTTTTTTTCATTATTTTTTTTATTGATTATTTTATTTTATTTATTTTTTAAAGGGGTGGTGAAGTCAACCATCTTAGACATGTTAGATGGTGGCCTTCCCAAATAGTCAGCTAGTCTTTGCTGTGGTGGGGGCGTCAGTCAGAAGCATTTAACTGCCGTATATCCCTGGTTTTATTAATTCAGAACCAAATAACCATTTGCTGTAAACCTGCTTACAGCAGTTCAGAGTTCTCCTAAAATGGATGCAGCCTTTTTTTCTGGGAACTCATAGCACTTTTAGAAAAAAATTAAAATTGGATGTTTCGCCTTTTTTTCTTTTTGATGTTGTCGCGGGGCAGAATTCTGAACTGTTCTGGGTCGTCTCCCAGGATGTGAAAGCTTCACGACTTCTGAGATCCACCGTGCCCGTCGAGGAACAAGGGGACATTGAATCAGAAAAGTAAGTGTCAGAATTTAGTAGGCCCGACGTTTCGATCCTAGCAGGACCTTTCTCAAGGGCAGAGAAGTAAGTGCCTAGTGCCTGGGGTATTTGTTTCTTTGGGTTTTGTGGGTTTTTTTTTTTTGCCATCTTGAGAAGTAGAGCTGGGTTAGGGCCCACTAGAATCCTACTTTCTCATCTGCTCTTCCATCTTGTGGAAGGTCACCCTTGACCCGAATGGATACAGATGCTGTAAGTTTGTATGCATCCTGAATTGCTGTTTATGGGAAGGAGGGATTGAGAGAAAGAATGAAAGAGAGAGAGAGAGAGACAGACAGATAGAGAGAGGGAGAGCGACAGACAGGGAGAGAAAGAGACAGAGAGAGGGAGAGACAGAAGGAGAAAGAGGGAGAAAGACAGACAGGGAGAGAGAGAGACAGAGAGAGGGAGACAGAAGGAGAAAGAGGGAGAGAGACGGAGAGAGAGAGAGGAAAGGTGTCAGAGAGAGTGACAGAAATACTGACAGTGACAAAGAGCATGACATGAGATAGAGTACATATAAAGAGAGAGAGAGACAGTGATAGATTGAAACATACAATGACAAATATAGAGAATGAAAGACAAACATACAGAGAGAGTGCATTCATCAGTGATGCAGTTGCTAAGAGTGTGTCCTCTTTTTTGTTTACTTACTTTCTCTCGTTGAGGATGTGGTCACGAGTGACGGAGGCTCTGGCCAACAATGACATCCAAGAGGCGACCAACGAGAAGTACGTCCTGGAGGAGGAGCAGAGGAAAGGGCACAAGGAGCGCAAGATGAAGATGGTGGAGTGGGTGCCCAGGCTGTTTGAGAGGGACGACATCACCAGAGACTGGACCTACAAGCACA
>OX465120.1:1699397-1749025 GCA_949987565.1 Luidia sarsii | reverse complement strand
CACCGGCACAAGACCTCCATCCTGCGCACCACCAGCATCGTCAGTCTGCCGCACAAGAACGGGCCGCAGGAGCTGCGGCTCAAGCGCAACGCCTCGCTGCAGCACAAGAAGCAGGCCGGCGGGCGGGCGGCCATGGTGGCCAGGCCACCGCCACGCCCGGCCGGCAGCGGCAGCGGCGACAGCGAATGCTCCAGTCCCCCGGAGGAAGAGGAAGAGGAGGAGATGTCTGAACTGGAATGTGAGTTTCTCGTCGTCAAAAATACTGTCAACCAACAATTATTCTTTTGGTATAATTTTTTTTTTTTTTTTTTTTACTTTTGATGGAAACTACATTGGCATGTTTGGTGCAGATTAACTGTACATTGAATTAATTAATTGAATAAAAAAAAAAAATTGATGGTTGACAGTATTTTTTATTTCCTTCCATGGTCGAAATGATAATTCCGTCACCTCAAAAAGGGTTTTTGGTTCCCCCTAAATAATTGTTTGGTTGCCTCCAAAATGATAATGTTTCCTCGACTTTTCCGTCCAAGATTCCTGCGACGTTATAATGGTGACGAGAAATCTCACCGAAGCCTAAGGCCGGAGCTTAAGCTCGTTCTTGTAAATGGAGTTCACCAGTTTTTCGGAACTGATAATGTTTTCCTCGACTTTTCCCCCAAAAATTCCTGCGACGTTATAATGGTGCCGAGAATCTCTCTGAAGCCTAAGGCCCTAGCCTAAGCTAAATGGAGTTCACCAGTTTTTCGGAACTGATAATGTTTTCCTCCACTTTTCCCCCAAAAATTCCTGCGACATTATAATGGTGATGAGAAATCTCTCTGAAGCCTAAGGCCCTAGCCTAAGCTAAATGGAGTTCACCAGTTTTTCGGAACTAATAATGTTTTCCTCCACTTTTCCCCAAAATATTCCTAAGACGTTATAATGGTGACAAGAAATCTCACCAAAGCCTAAGGAGTTGACCAGTTTTCCGGAACTGCCACTTTCAAGCACTCTTAACACCCTGTCTGTCTGTCTGTCTGTCTGTCTGTTGATTTGTCTGTCTCCCTCACCCCAGACCGCGGCGAGGGCCAGCAGGCGAGCAAGGTCAGTCTGAGGGGCACGGTCATCATGGAGCAGGCCCTGACGCCCATGGTGGAGGGCCAGAAGCGGGTGGAGGAGGAGCTGAAGACCATGAACGCCCGGCTGGCCGTCCTGGTCCGCCAGACCCCGCCCCGACCAGGCGGAGAGCGCCCCCTTGAGTCGAGACGTGATCGTGCTGGCGGTGGTGCTGCTGCTCGGCCAACTCGTCCTGGGGCTGCTCTTCCGGTCGTGACCTCTGACTCGGCGACCTTTGACACAGTGACTGTGACCTTTGACACAGTGTCGGTGATCTTTGACACGGTGACTGTGACCTTTGACACAGTATCGGTGATCTTTGACACGGTGATGGTGACCTTTGATACTGTGACCCTGACCTGTGACTGCGTCTGTGGTCTTTGATACAGGACCGTGATCTTTGACACTGATTGTGACCTTTGATACTGTGACCCTGACCTCTGACTGCGTCTGTGGTCTTTGATACAGGACCGTGATCTTTGACACTGATTGTGACCTTTGACACGGTAGTTGTCACCTCTGACACGTTTTTTTTCTTTCTGGCCCAGAATCTTAAAAACGGCTACCGCTACTCACCAGAGGTCAGGTATATGACCTTTGGGATATCAAATGGCTTGACCTTTGACCTGATCATTGCTTGAACTTTTGACCTCACCAGTGGTTGATCATTTCCAATGTATCAATGGTGTGACCTGTGATATGAGCAGTAGTTGAACCATTAATCTGAACCAGGCTGTTGTCCTTTGACCTCTGACCGTGGCAATGTCACGACCTTTGACCTACAGGGGTTTTTTCAGCGCAAATTGTAATGATTTACGTGTCTTGAAACTGAAAGGAATGAGTGAGAGGTTTTTTCTTTTTTACTATTGATTGATGAAGTTTTGAAAGTGACCTTTAATCACATAAAAAAAAGTCACAATGAAAGCATGTATTTACTGCCTGGGTCACAAACTACAGTGTAGCTGGTGTCACACAGATTTTGTACTATCATTCCATAAGGGAAGACGCAGGGAACCAGCTATCTCGTCGACTATTTTGATTGTAATTTTTCTTACCGACAGCAGAGAAACTGGCATTCCGCGCTTCCTGCTAAAATTGTCTGGTCATTTTATAACTGCGAGATTTTCAAATGGACCGGACGTGAATCATGTTTTTTTGTTTTTTTTCGCTCCGAAAGGAATCGCGCGGTTGCGTTTGGCACGTGAACGGCACTGTGCGCTGTTCTACCATTCCGGCAATTCTTTGCAAACGGTTACCGACTGTTGGAGGCGTCGATCTCTTGTCGTACGGTGATCGCTCGAGTCTAACGACCTTTATAAGCAGCGATGCACGACCTACACGTACAACCTTTTAACCTTTTGTTTTTTTTCATATAACCTATGACCTTAAGGTCACCGTAGAAGTATACATACAGACTTCATGGGATGGTGGTGTTTATTGTTGTCTCAAACGGATTGTATGTACTCTTAAAAATTTCATATACATGTACACATTTATTTAAATTAAAAAAAAACAATAGACGGTGATAGATAAAAAAAAAGTACTTTCGAAACGGTTTATATGAAAAAAAAATCAAATGTTGATTCCAATGAATTGGTGACGACTATTTAGATTTTGTAAGTATGAAACCGACTGACTGTTTAGGAAAAAAAACTGAAAAAAAAGAAAAAAACAGTTGGTGATATGTTTTGTATGCATGGACCACTCTTGTGACCTCTGACCTCTTGTGTCTTGACCCTTGACCTGAACCTTCCAGCGGGTTCACCCCCCCCCCCCGAACCCCTTTACAGTGCATTGTCTGGTCATTCCCCCAGTGAGTTTTGTGGATGGTCGTCAACCATTGTAGTCTGATGAGCTCCTGTCCGTGTCTTTGTGGATCTGTAGAGAAAATTGATGTCACCTTTGTCCCCGGAGGAAAAAACGGAAGAAGTTCACGGCATCATTATTTTGAGGATTCTTTGTTTCAGTTGACGGATCCAGTGGTCCAATTTTTGTGTCATTTGTAAACAAAAAAACGGGACCAAGATTTTTGAGGCAACGTATTTCTAGCACAAGAAAACTAACAAATATATTAATCAACGCTTACACTCACTGATCTTTTGGGGGAAATTGTCAGATTTTTTAGGAAATTGGCAGTCGACCAAAATTGGAACATGAGAAACAGAATTTTTTTTTTAAGACAAAAGTAAGACAATAACACCCCTCATTCGATGTTATCCCCACTTTTAGAACTTATTTTAGCTGCTGAGCAAAAGTTTGAAATCACGATCACGATTGTAAGACCTCACTGTGAAACCTCAGTCTAAAACCTAGCGGTGAGGCGTTGAGGAAATCCAAGGGAACCCTGAAAGTGAAACCTCACTAAAAAAAGGTTCAATGAGTAACCCACCTCACTGTGACATCACAAGAAATCCTCACAAAAGCCTCATTGTAAAGTAGAACCTCGCAGAAACCTCCCTCTAAAAATCTCACTGAAAACCTCACTGAAAGCTCAATGAGTAACCTTGAGCGAGATCTTTAAAAGCAAAAACCCCACCTCACAGTGATACCACAAGAAAACCTCACCAAAGCCTCAATGTAGAACCTCGCAGAAACCTCCCTCTAAAAACCTCACTGAAAACCTCACTAAAAGCTCAATGAGTAACCTTGAACGAGATCTTTAAAAGGAAAAACCCAAACCTCACAGTGATACCACAAGAAAACCTCACAGAAGCCTCAATGTATAACCTCACAGAAACCTCCCTCTAAAAAACCTCACGGGAACCTCCTCTCTCTTTTACCTAATCAACTCATTAGCCTCCACCTCTCACAAGCACCCCTATCCCTGACCCCCCCCCCAAACAAAAACAAAGAGTAGTCACTCGATCTCCTAGAAAGAAAGAAAAAAACTCCCTTGGACTTAATTAATTTTTAAGCCTGTCAATACTGTAAAGTGAAGAGATGAATGGAAAATGTACTATATTGATAATTTATCTGTGAATAAAATGGGAAAAGAAAGTCTATCTGTCGATCTGATGAGAAAGAAAACAAGAAGCAAACAGTAACACGATATTTTATTGTAGTTTATAGTTAGAACAAATTGTATGAGTTGAGGATGTTGACAATTGGGAAGGTGAAAAGTTGATATCGAAGGGGTCCGGTTGTTTGAACTTGGCTTGTCTTCCAATGGACGCCGGATGACAATAGTTATTCCAATTGGGAGAGAATAAAAATTTAAGTAAGTATACAATAAAACTATTGGTTCTGGTTATTAGTTTCTGTAACAAAAACTGTATTTTTGGGTTTAAATGTTATACTGACGATGCTTCCCGAGATCAGCAGAAAGCAAAATAATATTCTGTAAATGTTGGCATCGAGGAATATTTTTTTTTCTTTTGATAATCACCGTCTTATTTTGATTGTGAGAAGCCGCCTCGACCGATCGACGCCACGAGTAGGGCGCCCCCTTGCCGGTGACGTCAGGTCACGAGGGTCTGACGCAGTGCTCTTGAGATCACGTGACCCGTTGAGGGCATGAATATCACGTACTTTCCATGTATATTATTAGACGGTATCGATTTATGTAAGAACTGGAACTGGGTCCAAAAAGGAGGGAGCTGAAGGTGTTACAGTCCGTTCAAGTACAAGTTGAGCTCGACCTCGGCTTTTGCATGACTCCTTGTTCCAGTCTACCCACAGCTAGCCAGTACAAGTTGAGCTCAACCTTGGCCTCATTGAAAGCTGTGGCATGCCCCCTCCTCCAGTCCACCCACAGCTGGCCTGTCCAAGTTGAGCTCAACCTCGGCTTCATTCAAATGCTATTGCATGATTCCTTGATCCAGTATACCCACAGCTAGCCTGTCCAAGTTGAGCTCGACCTCGGCCTTACTGAATGCTATGGCATGCCCCCTCCTCCAATCCACCCACATCTGGCCTGTCCAAGTTGAGCTCAACCTCGGCTTCATTCAAATGCTATTGCATGATTCCTTGATCCAGTCTACCCACAGCTAGCCTGTCCAAGTTGAGCTCAACCTTGGCCTCATTGAATGCTGTGGCATGCCCCCTCCTCCAGTCCACCCACAGCTAGCCTTTCCAAGTTGAGCTCAACCTCGGCTTCATTCAAATGCTATTGCATGACTCCTTGATCCAGTCCACCCACAGCTGGCCTGTCAAAGTTGAGCTCAACCTCGGCTTCATTCAAATGCTATGGCATGCCCCCTTCAATCCACCCACATCTAGCCTGTCCAAGTTGAGCTCAACCTCGGCTTCATTCAAATGCTATTGCATGATTCCTTGATCCAGTCTACCCATAGCTGGCCTGTCCTAGTTGAGCTCAACCTTGGCCTCATTGAATGCTGTGGCATGCCCCCTCCTCCAGTCCACCCACAGCTGGCCTGTCCTAGTTGAGCTCAACCTCGGCCTCATTGAATGCTATGGCATGCCCCCTCCTCCAGTCAACCCACAGCTGGCCTATCCAAGTTGAGCTCAACCTCGGCCTCACTAAAATGCTATGCCATGCCCCCTCCAATCCACCCACAGCTAGCCTGTCCAAGTTGAGCTCAACCTCTGCCTCAATGCTATGGCGTGCTCCCCCTCCTCCAGTCCACCCACAGCTGGCCTGTCCAAGTTGAGCTCAACCTCTGCCTCAATGCTATGGCATGCCCTCCTCCAGTCCACCCACAGCTGGCCTGTCCAAGTTGAGCTCGACCTCGGCCTCATTAAAATGCTATGGCATGCCCCCCCCCCTCCTCCAGTCCACCCACAGCTGGCCTGTCCAAGTTGAGCTCAACCTCGGCCTCATTCAAATGCTATGTCATGCCCCCCTCCTCCAGTCCACCCACAGCTGGCCTGTCGGGGGACGTTATCACGTGTCAGTTCTGAGTGGCGCCAAATTCCACGTGGCCGCGTGAACAAAATTTAGTACACAGTGTAGACGAGTATCACGCTTGAGTTCTCACATTGAACGGACTGTTAAAAAACAGCTCAAGACGCGAACAGCTGTGTAAAATCTCCCGACGTTTCGATCCTAGCAGGACCTCTCCAAACGTGACCTTTTTAGAAAGGTCGTGCCAAGATCGAAAAGTCATCCCTCCGATTCGTACCCGATGTATGCACATCGTTTCAAGGGCATTCAGTCGACAAGCAACTCGCTTATTTTTATTTGTATAAAATGATTATAATTTTGTGCATTGTTGAATTATGCTTCGCTTTAAGGTCAACGATTACTGTCTTTCGTTTAAGAATTGTAACAAGAATTGGAAAGGTATCGGGAGGTGACGTACAGGTTATACCATAATCTTAAGAAAGCTTATAACGGTAAGGGCATAGAATGGATTCTTATACGACATCTCGACTCTAGTTCGTTTAGCCTATTTGGTAAGCCCGAATCCCACTGAATATTGCATCGGTTTGCCGTTCACGAAATGAAGGCTTAGGCTCGGGCTCAGGCTTCGTCTCCGTCTGACTAAACATGAACATCCAGGTCGTGGTTTGTTTCCGAATTTGAAGGTTTGCTGGCTTAGATAGGTACAGCGTATTCACCAAGAAACTAGGGCCGAACGCCTGTTTCTAGATGCCCGTGATATTACATCGAGTATTAGATAAATGTGACCCGGCACAGCGACATGAGGAATATCCCACCAAAACACTATTCAAGTAAACAACGCCTGAAGTCAAAAGTATCTTCTCAATTCGATACAAAATCAATTTTTTTTTTTTTGTATTTTCGGAAAGTTAATGTATTGGAGGATATTATGTCCAAAGGATTTTTCCGAAATCCGTCTCTAAATAATGAAAAAACGAGGATTTCGGGGGAGTGTTTGTTTACTGTTTTCATGAAAATGTAAAGTTCTTGCCTTTTTGAATGGCCGCTTTCGAGGAGTTAGAATGGCGCTGCTATATTGTGTCTGGTGCCAAATGAACGAGCGAAGTCCCCTTGTACTATTTACAAAAAAGTTCATACGGAAATAGTTTTGATATCATTTGAAAGCTAATAGTATACTCTTTCACATCATTAGAAAATCTCAAAATCTCAAAAGTGGGGGTTATTCCTCATTATGCTGTGCCGGGTCACAAATGTGACCGAAGCCTAAGCCCGAGCCTATAAGCCTTCATGTCGTTAAGGTCTATTCTGCAGGTCAGCAAGATTGATGTAACGAATGAGGGGTATCAGATTGATCTCAGTTATCGGTCGCTTGAACTGAAGCCAATTGCCTTGGCAAACCGACTCCGCGCCCAATCTAAAAATATCGGTTTGTTAGTGGACATGTATTTTTTGCCACGAAAGGCGTTCCATACTGATGGCGGGTGAACTGGTTCAAGAGGGATTGTTGTGCGGTTCGTGTTTGTGTATAATGACTAGTGCCCGACTAATTGCACTCACTATAACGTATGCCAAAGATATGTAAGTTTGTGAAATATTATGGTATTTTATTTTGAAGGTATAGTTGGCTAATTATTTCGGAGCAGCTACCTAACTCAAAGGGGCTGCTCATTTACATATTCATGAGGGACCGGGATTAAGTTAGTATAACCCTATTGCCATTGTTTTGTCATCTGGTATATTTTTTCCCATGTCGTCTAAAGATAAATAATTATTATTAAAAATGATATTAAATTGGCCATTTATTTTTTGATTGGTTTTCCCAGTCGTTTTCACAGAAAATACTCATTCAGCATTTCAAAGCGTTTTTCGGTTTGAATTTAAATTGAACATAATTGTTAAAATGAAATTCCTTACTTTGAAATTCTATCACAATAACACAGATGAATTCATTAATTCGATGTACAGGCTTCATCGAAATAAGGAAAAGTGTTCTTTTGAATGAGTAGATTTTACTGAAATCGGCAGGGGTTAATCCTCGGTAAATTTGACCCCAAAACTATTTTGTGAACTCCGATGTTATGTTGTCGAAAATACACAATGTTGCACAAGTACACTGCGTTTGTCTTGCTGTTTCTTTCTTAGAGTTGACCTCGACCTCAACCTCATTGATACTACGGCACACCCCCTCCTCCAGTCCACCCACAGCTGGCCTATCAGGAGACGTTATCACCTGTCAGTCAAAGAGTGGCATACACCCCCCTCCTCCAGTCCACCCACAGCTGGCCTATCAGGAGACGTTATCGCCTGTCAGTCAAAGAGTGGCATACACCCCCCTCCTCCGGTCCACCCACAGCTGGCCTATCAGGAGTCGTTATCGCCTGTCAGTCAAAGAGTGGCATACACCCCCCTCCTCCGGTCCACCCACAGCTGGCCTATCAGGAGACGTTATCGCCTGTCAGTCAAAGAGTGGCATACACCCCCCTCCTCCAGTCCACCCACAGCTGGCCTATCAGGAGACGTTATCGCCTGTCAGTCAAAGAGTGGCATACACCCCCTCCTCCAGTCCACCCACAGCTGGCCTATCAGGAGACGTTATCGCCTGTCAGTCAAAGAGTGGCATACACCCCCTCCTCCAGTCCACCCACAGCTGGCCTATCAGGAGACGTTATCGCCTGTCAGTCAAAGAGTGGCATACACCCCCCTCCTCCAGTCCACCCACAGCTGGCCTATCAGGAGACGTTATCGCCTGTCAGTCAAAGAGTGGCATACACCCCCCTCCTCCAGTCCACCCACAGCTGGCCTATCAGGAGACGTTATCGCCTGTCAGTCAAAGAGTGGCATACACCCCCCTCCTCCGGTCCACCCACAGCTGGCCTATCAGGAGACGTTATCGCCTGTCAGTCAAAGAGTGGCATACACCCCCTCCTCCAGTCCACCCACAGCTGGCCTATCAGGAGACGTTATCGCCTGTCAGTCAAAGAGTGGCATACACCCCCCTCCTCCAGTCCACCCACAGCTGGCCTATCAGGAGACGTTATCGCCTGTCAGTCAAAGAGTGGCATACACCCCCCTCCTCCAGTCCACCCACAGCTGGCCTATCAGGAGACGTTATCGCCTGTCAGTCAAAGAGTGGCATACACCCCCCTCCTCCAGTCCACCCACAGCTGGCCTATCAGGAGACGTTATCGCCTGTCAGTCAAAGAGTGGCATACACCCCCTCCTCCAGTCCACCCACAGCTGGCCTATCAGGAGTCGTTATCGCCTGTCAGTCAAAGAGTGGCATACACCCCCTCTTCCAGTCCACCCACAGCTGGCCTATCAGGAGACGTTATCGCCTGTCAGTCAAAGAGTGGCATACACCCCCCTCCTCCAGTCCACCCACAGCTGGCCTATCAGGAGACGTTATCGCCTGTCAGTCAAAGAGTGGCATACACCCCCCTCCTCCAGTCCACCCACAGCTGGCCTATCAGGAGACGTTATCGCCTGTCAGTCAAAGAGTGGCATACACCCCCCTCCTCCGGTCCACCCACAGCTGGCCTATCAGGAGACGTTATCGCCTGTCAGTCAAAGAGTGGCATACACCCCCTCCTCCAGTCCACCCACAGCTGGCCTATCAGGAGTCGTTATCGCCTGTCAGTCAAAGAGTGGTAACACCCCCTCCTCCAGTCCACCCACAGCTGGCCTATCAGGTGACGTTATCACCTGCCATTCAAAGAGTGGCATACACCCCCTCATCCAGTCCACCCACAGCTGGCCTATCAGGAGACGTTATCGCCTGTCAGTCAAAGAGTGGTAACACCCCCTCCTCCAGTCCACCCACAACTGGCCTATCAGGAGACGTTATCGCCTGTCAGTCAAAGAGTGGCATACACCCCCCTCCTCCAGTCCACCCACAGCTGGCCTATCAGGAGACGTTATCACCTGTCAGTCAAAGAGTGGCATACATCCCCTCCTCAATGAAGAAAAAAAAGACTCATTCTGCGCTTTCGTTCCATCCAAGGCGTAAACGCACTTCGCGCGCGTGCGTCATCGATCATCCCGCGACCCTGCACGCCAGGCCGTGAATGTCGACGCGCGCGTGCAGTCCCCTTGAACGCGATTGGCTGAGAGACCTAACGTGGGCGGGGCTTATCGCTCTGACGTCACTCTGATATCGGTACACGTCACAATGCCCAATTCAGCCACAACAGAAGTGCAATACTTAGTTTCTAGTCGTTTATGTGTAGGAAGTTTCTAGCTGAACAACACACCACTGCGACTTTCGTTTATTATTTCTCGCTGTAGAAGTTGCTTTTTTTTTCTTTAGCGATGCATCTGAGAACTTGACCGAGCGTCTAATGGGATGCTAAACGGTTACTTAGGGTTTTGCAGACCTGCGGAGATGGGGCAGGGAATTTCGCGGCTGTGCGGAGGTGCCAGCGGGTCCGACCCGGGGACCATACCGTCGAGGAGAGCGGAAGGCCCCACGGACCCATCGGATAATCACGCTCCCGACAGCAGGTCCACCCCAACGTAAGTTAGGCCAACCTAAAGAGAGCATTAACTTTGTTTTACTCCAAGTCCGACCCATGCTTTGAGAAAGGTCCTGACAGGATCGAAACGTCGGGCCCCTCTGAATTTCCTTTGTATTTTGATTGATTGTCAGATTTTTTTTCAATTTCTTTGGTTGATTTAAGAATTCAGGATCTCTCTCCCTCCCTCTCTCTCTCCCTCTCCCTCTCCCTCTCCCTCTCCCTCTCCCTCTCCCTCTCCCTCTCCCTCTCCCTCTCCCTCTCCCTCTCCCTCTCCCTCTCCCTCTCCCTCTCCCTCTATCTCTCCCTCTCCCTCTCCCTCTCCATCTCTCCCTCTCCCTCTCCCTCTCCCTCTCCCTCTCCCTCTCCCTCTCCCTCTCCCTCTCCCTCTCCCTCTCCCTCTCCCTCTCCCTCTCCCTCTCCCTCTCCCTCTCCCTCTCCCTCTCCCTCTCCCTCTCCCTCTCCCTCTCTCTCTCCCTCTCCCTCTCCCTCTCCCTCTCCCTCTCCCTCTCCCTCTCCCTCTCTCTCTCTCTCTCTCCCCCTCTCTCTCCCCCTCTCTCCCTCTCCCTCTCTCTCTCCCTCTCCCTCTCCCTCTCCCTCTCCCTCTCCCTCTCCCTCTCCCTCTCCCTCTCCCTCTCTCTCTCTCTCTCTCCCCCTCTCTCTCCCCCTCTCTCCCTCTCCCTCTCCCTCTCCCTCTCCCTCTCCCTCTCCCTCTCCCTCTCCCTCTCCCTCTCCCTCTCCCTCTCCCTCTCCCTCTCTCTCTCTCTCTCCCCCTCTCTCCCTCTCTCTCTCCCTCTCCCTCTCCCTCTCCCTCTCCCTCTCCCTCTCCCTCTCCCTCTCCCTCTCTCTCTCTCTCTCTCCCCCTCTCTCCCTCTCTCTCTCCCTCTCCCTCTCCCTCTCCCTCTCCCTCTCCCTCTCCCTCTCCCTCTCTCCCTCTCCCTCCACCTCTCCCCCTCTCTCTCTCAGCGGGCAGTTGCAGACAAGTCCCGCCGTCAGCTCCGTCTCTATGCTTGCCAACTTTGACGAGGAGGATGACGGCGAACGAGACCTGGAGTCGCCCTGGCAAACGGTGTCTCTTGAAGAGGGCTCCGTGAAGAGAGGTAAGATAAAACTCCGAAACCCCCAAAACCGGTGATTTCTCCATAATTATTTTTGTCATTCAAAACACAAACTTTCACCCTACCAGCTTTACTCTATATCCTTTGTTTCTCATCCGTGTCCTATTCACTCTCTTCCCCCTCCCTTCGTGTACATGTATCTGCGTTGTCCCTGTCACTCTGCCTTTGTGAAAGGTCCTGCTAGGATCGAAACGTCAGGCCGACTAAATTTTAAGACAAACTTTCATCATTAGCAAACAGACACTCAGTGAGGTCGATCCAGACCACTGGAGTAGACTTCACAAAGCCTTAAACGATGCATCGTAATTGGATGGATTAGTCATCGTAAGTTGCGACAGCCCGTATGGTTTCTGTGCATCGCCCACCGTCTTGCGAGCGATCGGAAGTTGTGATGAGTCTTTGATGGAATCGACGACAATAAATGACATCTATCACACCGTCGCTCTGTGGCCTCACTGGCCCTATTTACAGATTTTATCATGGACGATGCTCCAATGGCATTTCTGCCTTGGTTTCCCCAAGATCGTCCCAATGCTCGTACCACACGCTTCTTATCAAGTATGCACGCATATGCAGTTATGGCGCCTAAACCCAATACTAAGCGACACTCCTCTAGCTTCTTCCCGCGCACTGCAGCACTATGGAATTCTCTACCTGCAACCTGTTTTCCCCTTTCTTATAACTTGTCTGAATTCATACGAAACATAGACACTCATCTTTCTTCCTCCTGATCTATTATGCTCCTGGTATCTTTTGCTGATAACGTTTTTGTCTCCTGAAGACGAGCAGAGTACACTGTTCGAAACGTCGAGTTCCACCGGTTCTTTTTAGAACCACACTCACTAACAAAAGCGAATTTACATCGTGTCTCCGCAAACCTAATTGTCCTAACTTTTTTGTGGCCCTTAACATTGAGTGTCTTTTTTGGAGCCTTGTGTTTAGCGACATTCATTGGAAAAACAAAAGGACCACCGATGAGTTTCACAGGACGGTCCAGTCATCACGCCATGCAGTAAACGGTGGCATGATCAGGAGTGTTGGTTTCACCGTCACGTCTGATTTCTGTGACAGGGATGGTGGCGCGGAGTGACGTCGGCCGTGACGTCACCGCCCTGCAGAGCGGCAAGAGACAGGGCCGGGCTCGCAAGCGAGCCGCGGCGGCGGGCACCAGCGAAGACGCCTCCGCGCCGGCGCCGAATGGCCGCGGGCGCCAGCTGCGGCCCGGGCCTCTGGGAGCGATCCCAGGGGACGAGGCCGCCGACTACCGCCCCGGGAACCTGCCGCCTCCTCTGGGCGACGCCACGCCCATGCGGGAAGCCAGCCGGCTCCTGGGCGTCCTCAGCGAGCATGCGCAGAAGGCGGACGACCTCCAAGACGCCGAGAAGGGCCCGGTAAGATCATTGTTTTGGGTCCTAGCCTCGACTTGGAGGGCTATCCTGCCTTCTGTCATGCCGTGCTCTGTCCTGCCCTGCCCTGTGCCCTGCCCTGTGCCCTGCCCTGCCCTGCCCTGCCTTGCCCTGCCCTGCCCTGCCCTGTCCTGCCCTGCCCTGCCCTGCCATACCCTGCCCTGCCCTGCCCTGCCCTGCCCTGCCCTGCCCTGCCCTGCCCTGCCCTGCCCTGACCTGCCCTGCCCTGCCCTGCCCTATCTTGCCCTGCCCTGTCCTGCCCTGCCCTGCCCTGTCTTGCCCTGCCCTGCCCTGCCCTGCCCTGCCCTGCCCTGCCCTGCCCTGCCCTGCCCTGCCCTGCCCTGCCCTGCCCTGCCCTGCCCTGCCCTGCCCTGCCCTGCCCTGCCCTGCCCTGCCCTGCCCTGCCCTGCCCTGCCCTGCCCTGCCCTGCCCTGCCCTGCCCTGCCCTGCCCTGCCCTGCCCTGCCCTGCCCTGCCCTGCCCTGCCCTGCCCTGCACTGCCCTGTCCTTTAAGAAATAACCAAGGAAGACATCAGTCTGATCGTTGAACTAAAACGTAAGACGGTTCTACCAATTCAGATTGCCTTAACCTGTCTCCGGCATACTTCCTCCCCCCGTACGTTCGACCACCAGGAATCCGGGGACTCCGTCCGCCGTCTCATCCGCCACGACATCGGCCGGGAGCGCTCGGTCAACGCCCGCCTCCGTGAGCTCAAGGACATCGAGGGGCGGAAGTCCGAGCGGCGACTGTCCGTGACGGCCACGGTGCCCGCCTCCCTGCACGTCATCCCCGAGCTTGCCAGCACCGACGAGCCCGCAGATCCCGAGGAGTTCCAGTACTCCGAGACCAACCTTTACTTCTAGAGAGAACCGACCGGCATTTAAAGCTTTCTAATCGCAGTTAAAGCCCCTACACAACATTGGTCGAGGTCAAAGAATAGCATCCATACGTTGTCTGATCCAACATAATGCATGAAATAGCACACCTGTGAAAACTTCAGCTCAATCCGCCAACCGAGTCTCGAGAAAATCATGAAAACCGCTTCATTTGTTTCGCGAAAATGCAGCATTCAACGGCGTACTGTTCCGAAAAATAGTTTAGATCTCGGTGAGACGTAAACTATTTCTTTTACTCATTTTCCCCAAAATACAACATTTTAGGCAGAAATATTTCAGTGAGAGGTTTCTACTATAACCATCTTCAAACTATAAGTTTCATGTAAAGCTGTGAATATTTGATTTTTTGATCTTACGAAGGGGCTTTAAGGGGTCTCTGAAATCAATGTCACATGTAGTCAAGCTCATTTTCTGCTGTCATTTGGGGATCTGAAGTGTACAAAATGTATTGGCAACCTTTTTTTTCCTAGTGGAGTCAGAAATAATTGGTCATCTTTTTTTACCTTTAAAAAATAATTATAACAATTGAGGGCGCTATTGTAAGGTCATACGAAAAACTATTAAATTTCAAACTGCAAATTAATCCATCTGGATTAGGGTTGATGAAAAACTCCATCACTAAACGATTATAAATCAATAGGATTAGGGCCAGGTCTGCAGTAAAAACCAGAAATTTTCCGGGTTTTTTTTGACACAATAAATTGGGTTTATGTTGCATGATCCTGTGATGACTTCACACATTTCAGTTTTCGCCATCAGGATATCAGAAGCCATTGAATCAACACCTTACAATTCTACATCATTCTTTGAATTGACAAATTTTAATAGTTATTTCATTTATTTGTAAGTCATTCATTTGAATCGCGATGTACTTTTTTTTACTTTAAAGAACCACACTCAGTCATTAATAAATGGAGACAGAATATGTTTGTCCATTTTTTTTATTGGGATAAATCATGCAAATTAACAAATTGATACATTACCCACCAGTCAACAAACAAAGGTATTTTCTTTTCAAAGAAAAGAACATTGTTTAGAAAAATGTATTTGTTTTATTTAGATTAAAAAACAATACATTTTAGTTATTGCAAGGGTGTTTATTTTACAGGAAAATTTATTGTTGGACTAAAAATTTTCTAACAGGTCACTTTTAAAACTTCTATTAAAGATAATTATTAATAGAAAAGGGAAAAGAAAACTTGACCGGACTGGGACATGAACCCGAGACCTCTGTTTTAACGTATGACAAGGCACGGGTCTCAGGTTCAAGTCCTGGTCCAGTCAAAATCCCACAATGACCAAGAGTCATTTAAACGAAAATCTAAAACAATAATATTATCATAATTATAATGTAACTGTACAACATAAAAATATACAAATAAGGTAGGATTTTTTTTTTTTTTTTTTTAATGTTTTTTGTTTGGGGTTAAGATTGAAGAAGTCCCCTTAGGCTATGGAAAGGTACTTTTGAGAATAATTATGTTTGCAGTGGCCTGGTCATTGCCTTGGTGCCCCTGGTCATTGCCTTGGTACCCCTGGTCATTGCCTTGGTGCCCCTGGTCATTGCCTTGGTGCCCCTAGTCATTGCCTTGGTACCCCTGGTCATTGCCTTGGTGCCCCTAGTCACTGCCTCACTGCCCCTGGTCATTGCCTTGGTGCCCCTGGTCATTGCCTTGGTGCCCCTGGTCATTACCTTGGTGCCCCCTGGTCACTGCCTCACTGCCCCTGGTCATTGCCTTGGTACCCCTGGTCATTACCTTGGTGCCCCTGGTCATTGCCTTGGTGCCCCCTGGTCACTGCCTCACTGCCCCTGGTCATTGCCTTGGTGCCCCTGGGCACTGCCTTGGTGCCCCCTGGTCATTGCCTTGGTGCCCTGGTCATTGCCTTGGTGCCCTGGTCATTGCCTTGGTGCCCCTGGTCATTGCCTTGGTGCCCCCTGGTCACTGCCTCACTGTCCCTGGTCATAGCCTTGGTGCCCCCTGATCAATGCCTGAATCATAGCCATGCCCCTGGATTCTATTTCAAAACATTGGGCTTTGTATCAAATTCTTCTCAAAGCCGCGTACACTCATCTACTTCAGAGATTACTATGGGCCTACTTGGTGCCACAAGTATTCAGAGTAAGTGCCGACTACCAGAGTCTTCTAAGAGCCACGTACCCTGGCTCAGCTACGCCAGAGACGACAGTGACTAAACCCCTTCTGAAATAATGCTGTACTTCCGTGTGCCCCTAGCCGTAGCTAACTGACAATCCTCGGCTACCTCCGGGAGTTCGGGGAGAGCGGAGGGTCTCTTTTTTCAGCCGGTGTTGCCGACAGATGTACCAGTAGTCGTGCATATCCAAGCTGTGTCCATAGAGGGTGTACAGGGATAGTGAGAGGACTAGCACCAGTCTACTGACCGTCATGACCTAAAAACAGCAAACAAACAAAATTAATAGAACGGACCTAGCTTTGTCGGATAAATGCTTCATGCTGGGGAATGTATGTTTATATGAAGCATTCTGTGGGGATTCTGTGGACCCTGAACTCCACAAGATGCAGAAGGGGTGCAATCTGTGGGGATTCTGTGGACCCTAACCCTGCTGCACTCTACAAGATGCAACAGTGGGTGCATTCTGTGGGGATTCTGTGGACCCTAACCCTGCTGCACTCCACAAGATGCAGCAGTGGGTGCATTCTGTGGGGATTCTATGGACCCTAACCCTGCTGCACTCCACAAGATGCAGCAGTGGGTGCATTCTGTGGGATTCTGTGGACCCTAACCCTGCTGCACTCCACAAGATGCAACAGTGGGTGCATTCTGTGGGGATTCTGTGGACCCTAACCCTGCTGCACTCCACAAGATGCAGCAGTGGGTGCATTCTGTGGGGATTCTGTGGACCCTAACCCTGCTGCACTCAACAAGATGCAGCAGTGGGTGCATTCTGTGGAGATTCTGTGGACCCTAACCCTGCTGCACTCTGCAAGATGCAGCACTGGGTGCATTCTGTGGGGATTCTGTGGACCCTAACCCTGCTGTACTCCACAAAATGCAACAGTGGGTGCATTCTGTGGGGATTCTGTGGACCCTAACCCTGCTGCACTCCACAAGATGCAGCAGTGGGTGCATTCTGTGGGGATTCCGTGGACCCTAACCCTGCTACACTCCACAAGATGCAGTAGTGGGTGCATTCTGTGGGGATTCTGTGGACCCTAACCCTGCTGCACTCCACAAGATGGAACAGTGGGTGCATTCTGTGGGGATTCTGTGGATCCTAACCCTGCTGCACTCCACAAGATATAGCAGTGGGTTGCATTTTTTTGGATTCTGTGGACCCTAACCCTGCTGCACTCCACAAGATGCAACAGTGGGTGCATTCTGTGGGGATTCTGTGGACCCTAACCCTGCTGCACTCCGCAAGATGCAACAGTGGGTGCATTCTGTGGCGATTCTGTGCACCTTAACAGTGCTTTGGGTGCAACAAGTTCCGAATCAACACTAAGGCATGGCAGCAATGGGACCAGAAGAAGGCTCTACTTACAGGCACTACCCAGAGTACAATCAGCAGGCCAGTCAGGATTGGATGGCGGAAATTCCTGAACAGACGCTGGTACTCCGTGGATTTCTGCTGGATGGGAGGCTCATGGCCCATGGCATCGTAATACACCTGGAATGAGGAATCAACAAATATACCTAATGTATCACTCCACAATGTTATCCACACTCCACAATGCTATCAACACTCCACAATGCCATCCACACTCCACATTCCATCCAAATACCATCCATATTCCACATACCATCCACATCCCTTCCACACTACTATCCACACTCTACTAACTCATCCACATCTCATCCACACTCCACAATTCAATCCACACTCCACAATTCCACCAACGCTCGACAATCCTATTCACACTCAAGAATCTTATCCACACTCCACTTAACCATCCACATCATATCCACACTCCACAATTCGATCCAAACTCCACTACCCATCCACAATCCTATGCACACTCCACAATCATATGCACCATCCACATTGCTATCCACACTCTACTAAACCATCCACATTTCAACAATGCTATCCACACTCCACTTACATTTTGTACCATCCACATCTCATCCACACTCCACAATTCCATCTAAACTCTACTACCCATCCACAATCCTATCCACAATCCACTAACCATCCACATCCCATCCACACTCCACAAGTCCATCCACGCTCCACTAAACCATCCACACAAAAACACGCCCATCTCTCTCTTTCTCCCCTCACCTGCTTGATGCCGACAAGCTCCGGATAGTCCAGCACCATCACCACGCCGACCACCGAGAGCCATCCCAGGAACGTCAGGACGCTGAACACGACCCAGACCGCCCTGCTACTGGTATCCAGGGCCCAGACGACGGAATCTTGGAGCACCGGCGCCCAGTAAGCCATCAGCACCTGCAATCTCAACACAACGGAGAGAGACACTTTAAAAACAAAACAAAATCGCCTTATGTCAAGGCTTCCTTAATCTGGAGCCAATTCTGACTGCGCTTCTCAAGCAAGAAAACCTGGTAAGACCCTCTCCTTCTCGAAAGAGAAAGCGTTACATGGTGTCACCGCAAACTTTCCACCATGCAAACCTTCAAGTCTTGTCTGAGTTACTGGCTCTTTTCAGAGCCACACTCCTTTTCGATAGAGAAAGCGTTACATGGTGTCACCACAAACTTTCCACCATGCAAACCTTCAAGTCTTATCTGAGATACCGGCTCTTTTCAGAGCCACACTCCTTCTCGAAAGAGAAGTGCTACATGGTGTCACCACAAACTTGGTCAGGCATTTTGTGCCTTAGTAATGATTTGCATATAATGCAGCACGATATGAGGCAGAGAATTCAGGACACTGGTATCAACTGGTATCCTGCTTGAGCATTCTAGAGTGCAATGTATTTCCGTGTTACCAATGAATTTTCTGCTTCAAGTCGTGCTGGGTATAACAACTGGTATCCTGCTTGAGCATAGAGTGCAATGTATTTCCGTGTTACCAATGAATTTTCTGCTTCAAATCGTGCTGGGTATAACAACTGGTATCCTGCTTGACCATAGAGTGCAATGTATTTCAGTGTTACCAATGAATTTTCTGCTTCAAATCGTGCTGGGTATAACAACTGGTATCCTGCTTGAGCATAGAGTGCAATGTATTTCCGTGTTACCAATGAATTTTCTGCTTCAAATCGTGCTGGGTATAACAACTGGTATCCTGCTTGAGCATACTAGAGTGCAATGTATTTCCGAGTTACCAATGGATTTTCTGCTTAAAATCGTGCTGGGTATCACAACTGGTATCCTGCTTGAGCATAGAGTGCAATGTATTTCCCTGTTACCAATGAACTTTCTGCTTCAAATCGTGCTGGGTATAACGATTCGGCACTTGGTCTCTGAACCCCCCTCCCCCCGCCCCTTTCCCTTTCTCCCCTGTGTCTGCGCCGAGCGAGGTCACTGACCTGAAGAGCAATACACGTGGCCAGTATGAACAGGGACCTCTCCAGCACACTCAGTCCCAGCCACTGCAGAAGACCTTTCCATAGCCTGGAGGCCATCACGGAGTGCTGCAGTACGAACGCGGCGATGAGCAGCAGGTCCCAGGCCAAGTCGCTGTCAAGGTATGGATTTGCTGCATCTGAGAAGAGGAGGGAGGGGAAGGCAAGTTTAGGGACGGGGATTAAGTCAACTTGCGAGCGCGGCTTCCGTCTACACACGAGTCTATGGAAGCAGTTAGCTGGACAAAGAAAGGGGCTACGGCTTCAGTTAACACACAAGTCTATGGAAGCAGTTAGCTGGCGGCTAGAGGCTAAATAAAGGGGCTAAGGCTTCTGTCTACATATGAGTCTATGGAAGCAGTTAGCTGGCGGCTAGAGGCTAAATAAAGGGGCTAAGGCTTCTGTCTACATATGAGTCTATGGAAGCAAGTAGCTGTAGCTAGCAGTTGGAGGCCAAAGAAAGGGGCTACGGCTTCAGTTTACACACAAGTCTATGGAAGCAAGTAGCTAGCAGCTCGAGGCTAACTAAAACTGGCTAGATGGCTTCCAGTTACACACAAGTCTATGAGCAGTAATCATGGTAATCAACTAGTGCCCAAACAAAGGGGCTACGGCTTCGTCCGCACACAAGTCTACATGTATGGAAGCAAGTAGCTAGCGGCTAGAGGCCAAACAAAGGGGCTACGGCTTCAGTTTACACACGAGTCTATGAGTATGATGAGTATGAGTCTATGGCCCTACATGGTAATGATGATAATATTATTAATATTATTTCAATTTATTAATTGATATTGCCAGTTAAATAATTATAAATCTGCCTTACACAAGCAAGAAAATGGTTGTAACTCTGCTGTGTAAGGGAGTAGGCATTATATGATATTTGGATTACATTTACAGTTTGAAAAGTCTAGCAATAGTACTTAGGACTATAGTACTTAGCTAGTCAGAGTAACTTGGACCCTTACAATCGCCCTTTTTTAACATTTTGAGGAGGTCGGACGATAGTCGCCCGACCTCCTCAATTTAAAAAAAGGGCGATTGTAAGGGTCCAAGTTACTCGGACTACCGTAGTACTGTAGTAGCCTAGGTACTGTATTGCATTAATGGCAATATTAATGTGCCTGATCCTGTAAGATACAATTAATTAATAATTAATTACCTGGGTATGTTTTCGATTCTTCTCGGTCCTTGTTCGGGTTAGAGTTGACAACAACAACAACAAAACCGCTCCTGAACAAGAACACGGCCAGCTGAAAGACGGTCAGAAAACAGGCACTGAAACCTGCCGCAGCGACCGTGCCGAAAGCCAAAGTCCTGGGCAGACTCGTCACGCCGGCCATCTCTTTTAAAAAAAGGTGAGAAACTCGGAGAAAGTGAGAAAGTCTTTCAATTCTTTTTTAAGTGGAGTTTCCTTTGTAGAGAATTATTAATTTGTTTTGGTTGGGAGAGCTCAGCGGAAGGGCGCCACCATGAGTCGCGGGTTTGACAGGAGCATCTACGGTGTCCCTAATAAGTCCTTTAATATGAATTAAAAATCCTTAGGCAGAGCACACACTATTACAAAACATTGGGCTTTGTTTCAAGTTCTTCTCAGAGCCACATACCCCAATCTACTTCAGAGATTACTATAGGCCTACTTGGTGCCACAAATTTTCAGAGTTCGCAGAGCTACACTCGCTATTATAATTTAATCGGCGGAGTTACCGGCTCATCTCAGAGCCACACTCACTAGAGTTTACACCGGCTCTTCTCAGAGCCACACTCACTAGAGTTACAGGCTCTTCTCAGAGTCACATTCACTAGAGTTACCGGCTCTTCTCAGAGCCACACTCACTAGAGTTACCGGCTCTTCTCAGAGCCACACTCACTAGAGTTACCGGCTCTTCTCAGAGCCACGCTCACTAGAGTTACCGGCTCTTCTCAGAGCCACACTCACTAGAGTTACCGGCTCTTCTCAGAGCCACACTCACTAGAGTTACCGGCTCTTCTCAGAGCCACACTCACTAGAGTTACTGGCTCTTCTCAGAGCCACACTCACTAGAGTTACCGGCTCTTCTCAGAGCCACACTCACTAGAGTTAGCGGCTCTTCTCAGAGCCGCACTCACTAGAGTTACCGGCTCTTCTCAGAGCCACACTCACTAGAGTTACCGGCTCTTCTCAGACCCACACTCACTAGAGTTACCGGCTCTTCTCAGAGCCACACTCACTAGAGTCACCGGCTCTTCTCAGAGCCACACTCGCTAGAGTTACCGGCTCTTCTCAGAGCCACACTCACTAGAGTCACCGGCTCTTCTCAGAGCCACACTCGCTAGAGTTACCGGCTCTTCTCAGAGCCACACTCACTAGAGTTACCGGCTCTTCTCAGAGCCACATTCGTCCTGGAAAGAGATAGTGCGCACGTATACTTGCACACGTTGTCGTCACCGCAAATAAAACATCCCACACCTTGAACTCTTTTATTAACAACAGGATAGGCTATTGACAGCTGTCACTGGATAAGAAACCGAAATTGAATGTATCATTCTCTGCGGACGACGGGAACGACGGACCTCTGTTTCCTGGTGGTACAAGTAAAAACTCTACAGTCACACGTACGAGAGACCGCGACAGGTCCTGAAATTGAATGGCGTCCAAATGAAACAATCTCTCTGCATATTCCTGGATGTTCGAGTGTATAATGACATTCTGACAGCATTCTGAATACTCACTGTGTTCCGCCTACATTGGAGCTGTATTGAAGAGCTGATGATACGTCATCAGAAAATGCAAATCGATTCTTAACGGTGAGTTTGTAGCGCATTTCTTATCATTCGAACGTTGTTCTTCTTCTTCTTCTTCTTCTTCTTCTTCTTCTTCTTCGTCTTCTTTTTCTTCTTCTTCTTCTTTTACTTTCAATTAAACTCTACCTACCAGATACTGCATGGACGCAGGCGAACCCATTAGGCGTGAATGTACGTAGTATAAGGTCAACTTGGGTACAGGGATTGGACAGAAGTGGGCATTTCAGGAGATGACTCGATCGTGGTCTCCTCTGACCACATTCACATATACTGGTTGACCTTCATCGTTGAAACCCCATTTGGGGCCGTTAGGGCTTTGCACCGGTCGACTCAAGCACGCAGACGAATCGAAGACACAGCCAGAATGGCCATGTTTGGCGGGATCCTGGTGGAAGGGACTCCTTATTATAGTTTGAGCTGATGTGTTGACATTGTGTGATTTTCAACGGTGAACATTCTTCATTCCGGCTCGTTTTCCTTGATTCCTGCAGATTCCAAATAAAGCGTGACTGGGCCTTTTTGTGTGTGTGTGTGGTGCTGCTGGATGGTCGGACATTGTGGACAATCATCATGTCCAGACGATTCCTCGCGAGCCTGCTGCTGTTTTTCGCCCTTTTCGGCTTCGGTAAGTCGTCGAAAATTCTCTTGACACATCGACGCCTTCGGGGTCAACGTCTAAAGGATTCTGTCGAGTTGAAAGTCAAACTGAACACCTCGATTCTCTTTTATCGATTTGCTTTTTATCTTGTCATTGAGTAGTTTGTGGGTTGAAAAGGCCGTGTTCGTTATTAAGGGGAATGAAACCCAGAGAAAAATGTTGGCTTATCTGATTGGGTGTTAAAAGCAACTTAAAATTACCTACGAGTTTCTTAAAAAGAGGGAAAAATCATGGAATTCGGTGGTCGAATTCGCGTTCCCGCAAACCGCCATCTTTTCGAATGACCCGCCAGTCACTGAGCTATCCAGCCCTTAGATTGTGACCTTCCCTGATAGTCTTTGCCGGTGTGGGGGCGCCAGGAAGGAATTTCAACCACTGTTCAACCCCGACAGGACAGGGCGGCCCGCCCTCTACATTTTTTTAGATTTATTTTGATCGTGTTTTTTTTTGCTTTAATTGTCTTCAGTGTGTCCCTCGGGATCGAAGATTTCCAGGATATCGGGAGGCGAGGTTGCCGGGGAAGTGACAAGATTCGGCTGCGTTGGAGGAAGCTTCTTTGCGTGGTTCCTGGGTGACCAGTTGCTGGCCGGTCCTTGGCAAAGAAACGACATCAACCTCACCCTCTTCCCAAACCACACGGGAGCAGTGCTGAGGTGTAAAACCTTCGGCAGTAATAGCCGGAACGCCACGTGGCAGATACGGGTCGCGTGTAAGCATCATTATTATGTTCCTTGAATTTCTTGTCGTCTCTTCTTCGTTGAACCCTCCTCCTCCTCCTCATCCTCATCCTCCTCATCCTCCTCTTCCTCCACCTCCTCCTCTCTTCCTCCTCATCTTCCTCCTCCTCCTCATTCTCCTCATCCTCCTCATCCTCCTCATCCACCTCCTCCTCCTCCCCTTCTTTTCCCCATCCTCCTCCTCCTCCTCCCCTTCCTATTCCTCCTCCTCCTCCATCTCCTCCTCATCCTCCTCCTCATCCTCCTCCACCTCCTCCTCCTCCTCCTCATCCCCCACCTCCACCTCCACCTCCACCTCCACCTCCACCTCCACCTCCACCTCCACCTCCACCCCCACCTCCACCTCCACCTCCACCTCCACCTCCACCTCCACCTCCACCTCCACCTCCACCTCCACCTCCACCTCCACCTCCTCCTCCTCCTCCTCCTCCTCCTCATCATCATCCTCTTCCAAATTCTCCCCTTCTCTTCTTCCCTTTCTCTTCTTCATCCTCCCCATCCCTTCCATCATTCCCATTCGCCTCCTCCTCCCTTTCCTCCTTATCCTCCCCATTCCTTTCCCCTTCTTGTTCACATTATCCAAACCACCTAACACATTAACGATTTGTTTTTCTCTGATTCCCATTACAACCTCACCTTTCTGCATTTCCTGGTTCGAATTATACTTGCTAGTATCAAAGCCATCGCATGGCTCCATGCCACTAAACCCCTTCCACTTTCAGTTTCAGAATAACGGGCTTGCGTTCATCATCATTATTACAGGTCCCACTATCAACATGAGTCTAGATAGTACGGACTCCAAGGTGCAATGTCATCCAGACGGGGACGTATGCTACGCTAAAGTGGCAGTCGGCCGCTACCACAACTTCACCTGCACCGCGTCCACCGCGCGTCAACTGGTGCCCGCCGACGTCACGTGGCTCGTGACGTCGGAGGCGGCGTCGGGAGGGCGAGAGGGGCGCCCTCTCCCGTCGGCAATCCGCGGCGGCGCCGCCTGGCGCGCGACGCGGGGAAGCCTGCGACTGCGCGTGCGCGCCGACGCCTCGGTCACGTGCCGCGTGCCCTCCCCCTTCGAGAACTGCAGCAGCCGGGAGATCGAACTGAAGCTAGCAGCGGTAGTCGAACCGAGTGAGTCTCACCCTTTTTTTCAGGAAACAAAGAAATGACTTATTCTTATTCTAATACAAAAACTGTTGCAAAGTTAAAACAAAAACTGTTGCAAAGTTAAAACAAAAACTGTTGCAAAGTTAAAACAAAAACTGTTGCAAAGTTATACAAAAACTGTTGCAAAGTTAAAAACTGTTGCAAAGTTAAAAACTGTTGCAAAGTTATACAAAAACTGTTGCAAAGTTAAAACAAAAACTGTTGCAAAGTTAAAACAAAAACTGTTGCAAAGTTATAACAAAAACTGTTGCAAAGTTAAAACAAAAACTGTTGCAAAGTTATACAAAAACTGTTGCAAACTGCACACTGACTAAAATAACCTGCAATACATACATCTCAAAGGTTAGAGGGCCTGACGTTTCGATCCTAGCAGGATCGAAGGATCGAAACGTCAGGCCCTCTAACTTTTGAGATTTATTCTAAACTAATACAACCCCAAAAAAACAAAAAACCTCTAACTGACAATGACCAAAAAGCAAATCTAAAAAAAAAAAAAAAAAAAAAAAAAACACAGCATGCGATTTCGATTCTAACATGACCTTTCCCAATTGCAGAAGGGCTTGGCAGTATTTATTAAAATTAATTAGATTAAAATGAGATTAAAAATGGGCCATTTGTTGTTTTTTTTTAGCTGCAGTTTCCATGGCGATAGTATGGGTTCCGGTGGCTTTGGTCGTGTCTGGCCTCTGCCTCGCCGCGATCGTCGCGAACACTCGCAGGCTCTGCTCGTACTCGAAGTCCACCGGCGAAGACGGAGAGATTCCACCGGAGCGGGACGGTTCCGGGCCACCGCGGGAGGCCGGCGACTTTCCCCGGGCCGGGATCACGCTCCTGGGCGTGCTTGGGAGCGGCCACTTCGGACCCGTGCACGAGGCCTGGGCGCACGGAGTGACCGAACCCACCGGCGGCCGCGTCGGCTCCCCGCCGACGAAAGTGGCCCTGGAACGGCTGAAGGGTAAGGCCCGGCCCGGTTCGGTCCGAGCACCGCAAAGAGTGTTACCGCAGACCGCGACCGGGTTGATTTGGTAAGAAGTGTGTAAGGAGGTGGCCTACTGCCGAGATCGAATGTGGCTCTGAGAAGAGCCGGTAACTCTAATGAGTGTGGCTCTGAGAAGAGCCGGTAACTCTAGCGAGTGTGGCTCTGAGAAGAGCCGGTAACTCCAGTGTGGCTCTGAGAAGAGCCAGTAACTCTAGTGAGTGTGGCTCTGAGAAGAGCCGGTAACTCCAGTGAGTGTGGCTCTGAGAAGAGCCGGTAACTCTAGTGAGTGTGGCTCTGAGAAGAGCCGGTAACTCTAGTGAGTGTGGCTCTGAGACGAGCCAATATCTCTAGTGAGTGTGGCTCTGAGAAGAGCCGGTAACTCTAGTGAGTGTGACTCTGAGAAGAGCCGGTAACTCTAGTGAGTGTGGCTCTGAGAAGAGCCGGTAACTCTAGTGAGTGTGGCTCTGAGAAGAGCCGGTAGCTCTAGCGAGTGTGGCTCTGAGAAGAGCCGGTAACTCTAGTGAGTGTGGCTCTGAGAAGAGCCGGTAACTCTGGTGAGTTTGGCTCTGAGAAGAGCCCTAACTCTAGTGAGTGTGGCTCTGAGAAGAGCCGGTAACTCTAGTGAGTGTGGCTCTGAGAAGAGCCGGTAACTCTAGTGAGTGTGGCTCTGAGAAGAGCCGGTAACTCTAGTGAGTGTGGCTCTGAGAAGAGCCGATAACTCTAGTGAGTGTGGCTCTGAGAAGAGCCGGTGACTCTAGCGAGTGTGGCTCTGAGAAGAGCCGGTAACTCTAGCGAGCGTGGCTCTGAGAAGAGCCGTTAACTCCAGTGAGTGTGGCTCTGAGAAGAGCAGGTAACTCTAGCGAGTGTGGCTCTGAGAAGAGCCGGTAACTCTAGCGAGTGTGGCTCTGAGAAGAGCAGGTAATCTAGTGAGTGTGGCTCTGAGAAAAGCCGGTAACTCTAGTGAGAGTGACTCTGAGAAGAGCCGGTAACTCTAGTGAGTGTGGCTCTGGGAAAAGCCGGTAACTCTAGTGAGTGTGGCTCTGAGAAGAGCCGGTAACTCTAGCGAGTGTGGCTCTGAGAAGAGCCGGTAACTCTTGTGAGTGTGGCTCTGAGAAGAGCCGGTTACTCTTGTGAGTGTGGCTGTGAGAAGAGCCGGTAACTCTAGTGAGTGTGGCTCTGAGAAGAGCCAGTAACTCTAGTGAGTGTTGCTCTGAGAAGAGCCGGTTACTCTAGTGAGTGTGGCTCTGAGAAGAGCCAGTAACTCTAGTGAGTGTGGCTCTGAGAAGAGCCGGTAACTCTAGTGAGTGTTGCTCTGAGAAGAGCCGGTTACTCTAGTGAGTGTGGCTCTGAGAAGAGCCGGTAACTCTAGCGAGTATGGCTCTGAGAAGAGCCGGTAACTCTAGTGAGTGTGGCTCTGAGAAGAGCCGGTAACTCTAGCGAGTATGGCTCTGAGAAGAGCTCAAGTGAGTGTGGCTATGAGAAACGCCGGTGATGACACATCACGTCGGAGCAGTAGTCTGCTCTGCACATCGCCAAGAGGACTATTAGGAAGAAAATAATGTACGTGACGTATCTCCCAACGAAGGTCCGATAGAGCACGCACACTGCCCGCCACGCCACCGTCCCCATTCTTCTCAGAACAGGCATTTATTCTCTGAGAAGATTATGTGTATATGCTGGACAGTGGATACCAAGCCTGTAATAACAGATATTCTACACCATGCAAACTACACTATCAACTAGCAATCATTATTTTGTTTCGAAACTCTCTGTCTCCAAGCGTCTGCCAATGAAGAACTGACGGGCGTCTTCAGGCGAGCCATAGAGACGCGGGAAAAACTCGGGCCGCATCCCAACGTGATCGCATTTCTTGGTTCCTACACGCAGTCAGGTAACATAGACCTTTCTTTTTACCACGTCACAAGTCACGCGACAAAACACATCAGCCATTTTTGGTTGGCAGGGACACGAACTTTGTATACAATCATGATACAAAATACCGGAACTTCCCCTAGGCACGGCACGCCGATAACAACTCTCACAAGTTTACATTAAGTGACCCGGCACAGCATAATGAAGAATAACCCCAACTTTTGAGATTTTGAGATTTTCTAATAATGTGAAAGAGTATACCATTAGCTTTCACATGATATCAAAATTATTTCCGTGTGAACTTTGTTGTAAATAGTACGAGGGGACTTCGCTCGTTTATTTGGTACCAGATGCAATATAGCAGCACCAGTCTAACTCCTCGAAAGCGGCCATTCAAAAAGGCAGGAACTTTACATTTTCATGAAAACAATACACAAACACTCCCCCGAAATCCTCGTTTTTTTCAACATTTAGAGACGGATTTCGGAAAAATCCTTTGAACATAATATCCTCCAATACATTACCTTTCCGAAAAATTAATACAAAAAAAAATTATCGAATTGAGAAGATACTTTGACTTCAGGCGTTGTTTACTCGAAAAGTGTTTTGGTGAGATATTCCTCATGTCGCTGTGCCGGGTCACATTTTGCCCTAAATGGTGTCCTGTGATGGAAAGTGATATTAAGTTGCTGTTACTGTTGCTGCAGCAAACGATACAGAAGAGATTTGGAACGAACAATTCTCCGTTTCCCTGAATCCGAGGCCCATAGGCCTACTGTACACATCAGCGTCTCTTTCCGTTCTGAAATTTAACCCTCGGTTTGCGTTATATCTTTCTCTTGACAATCTGTGTCTAGCTGGTTGGCATAAGAGGATGTCAAATTTGTGACCTGTGAAACTAGAACATAGGAATGATCTTCGGTAATTTGATCAATATCAGACAGCACCGGGTTTCTCCTACCGTACGTAGTTATGATAATCCGGAAATCTTGCCAACCAAAGAGTGCGCATGCGTGGGTTTCAGGTCAAAAGTGGAAAGGTCTATATAGGCCAGTTGTGCTAGTCTTCGATTCAAGTCGTCTCTTTGTCCAGTCAAACTCACGCCCCCTCATCCACTATGAACACTAATGTTAGCTTGATATCTAAAACCAAACTACTGGTTCCATCGCACTTTTTCCCGCCTTCAGAACCTTACTACATGATTTCGGAATACGCGGCAGCCGGTAACCTCTACAGTTACCTGCGCAGGCAGAGGGAGAGCTGGATGGAGGAGGCCGTAGAGGGCGCTACACCGGCATCCCCGTTCCAGCTTCTGACATTTGCCTCTCAGATAGCGAACGGCATGGAGTACTTATCTTCCATGGCGGTGAGTTGTGGAGGCTATTTTGACAACGCACAGTGCATTGTAATTCAAGCAATGAAGTCATGCTGATTTTGCGGGAATGGGCATAGGCATGGCCTATTTATGTGAACAGATGCATACTGTTCTCATCACTGTTTACTAGGTGGAAGGTTTGCGGTGACACAATGTAGCACTTCTCTTTCAAGAAGGTGTGTGGCTCTGAAAAGAGCAGGTCTCACAACGACGGGCAGAGTACACACTACCCGAAACGTTGAGTTACCGTACTGGCTCTTTTCAGAGCCACACTCCTTCTTGAAAGAGAAGTGCTACGTGGTGTCACCGCAAACCTTCCACTTGGTATTTCCACCATGCAAACCTTCAGGTCTTATCGCTGTTTATCTCAAAGCTCGCCTGCTAGAAGCCACTATAGTTCAGACCAACATTAAAGGCCGTCTACAATATTGGTAAAGGTCAAAAGATTGCCACAGTTTGTGTGTTAAACCATTAAACATCCCAAAAAAGAAATCCTGCGAATGTTTTCGCTCAAAATGATGGCAATCTGAGAAAGTAGAAAAAATAATGCAAATGACCATCATGGTTTACGCACCGTTCTGTAGTGTAAGCAATAGCTTATTACTCTCGAGTAATAAAACTATTTGTAGATGTTTGAGTGAAGAGTACAGCATTCCAGACTGTAAGATTTCAACACGAGGATTCTATCATGACCATCTACAAACTGTGTAAATTGGAAGGAAATCTGTGGACATCGATGTTTTCTGATCTTCCCAGTGTTGTATTGGGCCTTTAACCCAACTCACACGTACGGACACAGGTAGCTTGGAAATTCGCTCGCAGGACAGAGACCTACTGTGTGACCCCTTTGGTGACACTGTTGAAAAAAAGCAAGCTCGGTTCACTTAATCACTGAATATTAAATACAGTCTGGTTCCCTTTTCAAACGCAGTGCGTTCACGGGAGCGTGACTGCGAGCCGCGTTCTCCTCGACGAAGACTTAGTCTGCAAGGTGTCTGACTTCGGGCTCACACGTGACGTCGGGGTTCCAGACTTGAATCGGGCGCCACAAGAAGGCTCCGAAGAAGGATACGAACGGGTGCTGCTGGTAAGAGCCCAACGCCTAGTTAGGAGAGCTATTGGCTACGTCTGAAAAAAACACGTGGCCTATGGGAATCGGCTGCAGCCGCTTGGGAGCGACTTCCTTAGACTCGTGCGTAAACTGAAGACGTAGCCAATTGATACAGACTGGGTCTATTGGCTACGTCTGAAGAATACACGTGGCCTATGGAAGCCGCTTTTGTGAGTGACTTCCATAGACTAGTGCACAAAATGAAGACAGCCAATTGGTATGGACTGGGTCTATTGGCTATGTCTGAAGAATACACGTGGCCTATGGGATATGGCTGCAGCCGCTTGGGAGTGACTTTCGCTGGTAACCTAAATGAAAGCACGCTGTCGTTGCTTCCAGTTCGACCTGGAGCTTCGTTGGCTCGCTGCCGAATGCCTTGCCAAGAAAGAGCGCACCACGGAGGCGGACGCGTGGTCCTACGGAGTGCTACTGTGGGAGCTTGCCACGCTGGGTGAGTACCGCCTTAACGCTGACGTCATGCCGGGACGTCATACTGATCGTGCGTGTGCAGTGCGTGAGGCAAAGGGGTGGCCTTTGACCTCTGGCCGAGGGCGCCCTCACTCGATACCGTGCGCATGCGCCACTTCGCCACCTCTTTCTGCCGTTTTGTTTTATCACGGCCATTCAGAGACAGGTTTATAAGCAATTGTTACCTAAAAGCTCGCCTACCTAGAAACCACTACTTCACACCATCATTACGCCTTCTGCTAAATCCTGATATTTCTGGACGTTTCTTAAGATTCTTGTTCTTTAATCAAACAAATGTTTTTGGCAGGCGCCCGTCCGTATCCTGGTATGCTACCCGATGACGTCATCAGGACCATCGTGGCTGGTCACCGACTGTCGCGTCCGGTCACATGCGGTGACGAACTGTGAGTCAAGCACACGACAATGACACCTTTCACGGGAATCTTTTATTTTTTGTCGGGAGGGAGAGGGAGGGTTCGAACCCGATAATTTTATTCTCAAGTGTGTATAATTATAGGCACAGCAACTCATGGTTGGTATTAGCATTTTGGTCGATACGTCGCATTGTCCCTCGTTAGACCCACCGGTGGTGCGTTCGATTACCTCAATCACAACTAGGGTCAAGGGTCGTCACTCCCAAGTGGTCCCGCTGTCAGGCTAACGGCCTTTTTCCAAAACCCGGTTTTAGGCTCGGGCTCCGGCTTCGTCTCTGATTCCTTCATCCATTTACGAGGCATGAACACGGGAGGCCTTTGGCTTTGTTTCTGAATGTCATACTGCCGCGTTAAAAACAAATTTATAGCTTGAACTTCAACAAAGATCTCCAATGTGTGTTTTCACTTTTCGGGATAGCAGAGACGAAGCCGGAGCCGAAGCCTAAGCCGGGTTTTGGGAAAAGGGCCTAAGCGCGTCGTGGGGTTGTGACGTCATAACGACCCGGGTTAGTTAATCGAACACTCGGCCGTTAAACCCTGAAACCCGTTGTATCTCTGTGTCCGGGTCTAGGTACGCTGTTATGAGCCACACGTGGCTTGAAACCCCAAACAAGCGGGGTTGTGACGTCATAACGACCCGGGTTAGTTAATCCAACGCTCGGCCGTTAAACCCCGAAACCCGTTCTATCTCTGCGTCTGTGTCTAGGTACGCCCTGATGAGCCGAACGTGGCTTGAAGACCCAGCCCAGCGGCCTACATTTCCTCAGCTGAGAGAAGCGATCGATGCGATGGGACAGGACGCACCGGTAAGGTTATAAATGAGACTTAAGGCTTTGCATGGTGGGTGAATCAATATAGGAAGGTTAGCGGTGAACACCATGTATCAGGTCTCTTTAATTCTCCTGATGACGGCCAGAGCATACTGGTCGAAACGTCGAGTTACCCTCAGGTTCTTTTCAGAACCATACCTCGTCCTTTAAGAGACCTGATACATGGTGTTCACCGCAAACCTTCCTATATTGGTAAGATTATAGTCACACTATTCACCCCAAGCAGTGCGGTCTGACATTTTCTTCTTCACCCTAACCGGCATGGAAACCACAATTAACCACACATGGTTTTTCCTGTGGGAGGATAAGGGCCATGCACAAGGACATTCCACAGCGGGGTTTTTGTGTTGACCTGTGGTATGTGAGCCTACACCCCTGTGGGCACTGTGGTAAATTGCGGTATACAGTGTGTGTCCTGTGCGGGAGGTGCAAAACGTTTTTGTCTATAGGTTTGACCTGAACAATGGTCTCAATTGAAAGCGCTTGATAATCATTGCACAATGTGTGTCAGCAAGTCAGACCTGCTACAATCGGACGTCTATGTGGCTTTTGGGCTGCTACATGTGGTTTTGTGGTAGGCTGAAAAGAATCTTTGTTTGAAATTATTTTGGACAATAGCGGTGCTACAAGAAGTTATTATTTCTTTCTATAATTGGATGACGCTCGAACTTCAGCCCCGGTGTCCATAACGTAGCATATCCTGTAGAACGTTGAGCCTTCAGGACGCTGAGGACGTGCTGCGACTAGGCGTCCACAAACTCTTGGTGGCAGCAGACATAGTTACGGCTGACGCCATTGAGGGGGCTATTTTATTATTATTATTTTTTTCAGGAACACCTGCGTATGGAGCTTTTCACTACGGAGGATTTCTAGTAGTGGACTCGATAGATTTGAGCGCATTAAATAAAGCAGTTTATACAACAACTTATGGGAGAATATGAAGGGATGCTGCAACCAAAACAAAATAGGAAAAATAGGAAATAGGAAACCAGGAAACCAACAACTAATGGGCGATTATAAAGGGATGCTACAACCAAATAATTTTTGTCAACTCTGCTCAAGACCGCAGTGGTTGGAGACAGCTTGTAGACGGCAGTAGGCGCTTGACATTCCACCACATGGAAAAAGGAAACCAGGAAGGCCAAGGACACTGTACTTGCAGTATATACAACAACTAATGGGAGACTATGAAGGGATCCTACAACCAAAATAATTGTCAACTCTGCTCAAGACTGCAGTGGTTGGAGACAACTTGTAGTCCGTAGCCGACCGATAATAATGATGAAACAAGGAAAATTTTATGAAATATTTAAGACTATAGTTGACTATTTTGAGAAGGTCGCCACCAAAGGGCTGTACAAATGCTAAGAGCGCTGGTACACGCAAAACCAGACAAGGATTTGGAAACCCATTCTCACCATTATTTTATAACATAAATATGGCAATTATGAAATAAAGATAGAATGAAAGTGACCCGATATAAATTCCTGCTCAATTTTTTTTTTTTTTTTTTTTTTTTTAGTCCAACAAATTAAGGAAATAAAATGACTGAGAAACTTTGAACAATTTTGAATATAAACAGCAAAGAAAAGACAAACGGATAGTAGACTATAATTATGGGATGGCCGCCATCTAAGGGCTGGATAGCTCGGATGGTAAGAGTGCCGGCACGAAAAACCAGAGGTCTCGGGTTCAACATTATTTGAATTTTTTTTTTTTTTTTTTTTTTTTTTAAGTTGATTATGCTCAAACATTATGCAATTCGCCCTGTTCGACCTGATAAGCACTGAGTATTGAGTGCTTTGAACAAGAAATCAGAGAGCTTGGGGGGATTCGAACCCGCGACTCCTGCTTTGTAGTGCAGAGACGTCTTATACCCACTATACCACTTAGCTGGTCGAACTCGCGATCGCGTGGCGGATTGGAATAATAAAAAACATTGAAACCACAATTAACCACACACGGTTTATCCTGTGGGAGGATAAAGGGCCATGCACCACGACATACCACAGCGGGGTTTTTGTGGTGTCCTGTGGTATGTGGGCATTGTGGTAAATTGCGGTATACAGTGTGTGTCCTGTGCGGGAGGTGCAAAGCGTTAGGGTTAAGCAGTTGGTTTGGTAATAATTTGGACGCGTGAATGAGCTGTAGATTATCGTAAATACAGGCTGAGAATTATTGCAGTTGTTGCTGCTGCTGCACTAAATTACCTCCCTGTTGTTGATAATGTTGCTGTTGTTACTGCTGCAGTTGTGTATAATTCAAATCCGGATAATTTTTACAAGCATTTTTATGTAACATTTTTTTCAAACAAATTTACACCATTTTTTTTTCAAAAGTGCTGAAAAAAACTTTTACCAAACCATTTACAATCCAAATGTGTATCTAGGTTAAAAGTGAGGTTCTAAAGTGTTATAAATCTAGCGTGTTTTCTCGGGCAATATTACAGATTATGATTGAATTGGCCAATAAAACCTTACTCTCGTGGCATCTATGCTAAAAAGGTTTATTTTGGAGGTACAAAAAACCCTGAGCAAAGATAGAATGGAATTTAAGTTTGAGGAGAATGAGGAGGATGAGGAGGATGAGGAGGATGAGGAGGATGAGGAGGATGAGGAGGATGAGGAGGATGAGGAGGATGAGGAGGATGAGGAGGATGAGGAGGATGAGGAGGATGAGGAGGATGAGGAGGATGAGGAGGATTAGGAGAATGAGGAGGATGAGGAGGATGGGGAGGATAGGGAGGATAAGGAGGATGAGGAGGATGAGGAGGATGGGGAGGATGAGGAGGATGAGGAGGATGGGGAGGATGAGGAGGATGAGGAGGATGAGGAGGATGAGGAGGATGAGGAGGATGAGGAGGATGGGGAGAAGGTCCTCCTACGGTCGAAACGCAAGGCGCACTTAATGTTCAAGATTTGAACTTATGTAATTCGCGTCAATCAGCAGTTTGTCGAAAAAATATTATCCCTTGTAGAAAAAAGGAACTACACTTAGGAAAATCTTTGTTATTACAGTTGCATCGCAATTTTGTTTGTCGTTTCTCTGTGAGAGGGTAAAGACAGAGACCTTTCAAGCAATGGGATACTTCTCGATCGGCATCCGAATAATGAAGAGAGAGAGAAAGGGTGCGTTTTACTTTTTACAGACGTACGTGACGCTGTCCAGTGGATCGCCGGGCACGGGCACGAGTTTGACGGAGGCGAAGCCGGCCGACTCCAGCAGCGGCTTGAAGGACTCGCGACCGTAGGCCGCCCCGATACCGAGGCCGCCGCCGCCGCCACCGCCGTCGCGGGCGCCGGTCGACCCGCCCAGGGAGAGAGGCAGCGAGCCGAAGAGGCTGGACGTGTAGACGAAAACGGCCGTCGGGTTGTCCCGATTGTCGGCGACGCGCGAGCGCGTGTTGCTCTCGGTCAGGGCGAACAGGCCGCCGGCGCGCAGGACGCGGCGCGCCTCGAACGCCAGCGCGTCCGGACGCGGGGCGTCGCGGACGCACTGCAGGGCCAGGACCAGACCGAAGCGGTCCGACCAGTCGGCGGGGAGGCCGGCCGGGTCGTCGTGGTCTCCCGACGTCAGGTTGAACTGCCGGTAGGGGGAGGTGCCGGCCGAGGCCGGCCGGCTCGGCGGACCGGCGGCTCCGCTGTTGACCGCCGGCGACAACTGGCCGGCCGGCGGGGCGCCGGGACGGGCCACGTTGCAGAGGTGGAAGCGGCTCTCCGGGTAGGCGCGAGCGAGCTTCCTGGCGGCCGAGCCCGTGTGACTGTTGATCTCCAGGACCTCAGTCTCCTTCTCTGCATGATTTAGAGAGACCCCCCAAAAAACCACACACAAGATGAAACGATGACATTATCCTTTCTCAGCATTCTTTCTTCTCGCATTCAGTGTTCCCGCCTTCTGAACTAATACCTAATCCCCACATCATGATCCCTCTCTCCACTACATAAGCCCCACTTCCAGTTAGAATCCAGCAGTCTCCTGAAGACGAACACAGCATACTTTTCGAAACGTCGAGTTTTTTTCTGGTTCTTTTCAGAACCATACATACTTACAAAGGTGAATTTTGCAGATTTTTGTGAATTTTGCAGAATTTTTTTAATTTTGCAGATTTTTGAGAATTTTGTAGATTTTTGTGAATTTTGCAGATTTTTGTAGTTTTTGCAGAATTTTGTGAATTTTGCAGTGAATTTGGCATATTTCAGATTACCATTGGAGCTTAAATCTCTGCAGTATTGCTTTTGTTGGAATGCTTTATGGTTTGATAACACACAAGCTCTGGCAATCTTTTGACCTTTACCAATGTTGTATAGGGCCTTACAACATTGGTAAAATCGAAAAACAGAAATTTTCACAGATTGAAACTTATACAGTTTGAAGATTGTTACAGTAGAAACCTCTCACTGAAATATTTCTGCCTAAAATGTTGTATTTTGGGAGAAATGAGTAAAAGAAATAGTTTACGTCTCACCGAGATCTAAACTATTTTTCGGAACAGTACGGCGTTGAATGCTGCATTTTCGCAAAACAAATGAAGCGGTTTTCACGATTTTCTCGAGACTCGGTTGGCGGATTGAGCTGAAATTTTCACAGGTGTGCTATTTCGTGCATTATGTTGGATCAGACAACGTATGGATGCTATTATTTGATTTTTAACCAATGTGGTGTAGGGGCTTTAAGGGACACGGTAGCAGGTTTTTGTATCGCCGATGCCGCGGAATCGACTAGTCGCGACCTACCGGGATCGACTAGTCGCGACTTACCGAGGATCGCCTCGAGTCCTGGTATTGACGGCACCATGGCTTCCAGGAGTGACGTCTGCACGAAGGTCTCGTAGCACTGGTCCCGCCAGCTACGGTAGCTCGGCGTGTACTCCGTGCCTGGTATCCCTGCAGTCCACATTTTTGAAAGGTCAGTCATATCAATTCTGATTTCAAATGAATTTCGAAAGTCATTCCAAAAGGAATCCCACGTTTCCATACAATTCCCCTAGCTATTCCAGGGTAATGCACTATCAACTCCACCAGTTTTTCCATAGGACGATAGGTATTCCCATTATATAGTTTTTCCACGTTAATCCCATAATTCTTACTTTTTCCGAGGAATATACTCAATCCATATCAATCCCATAGCATTCCCATTGGATTCCCATTGTCGATTCATACGACTCCATTCGCAATTTCAGAGGAGTCCCATGGTGTTTCCATAGGAAGTCACATCCCACGGGAATCACCATAGCTTTTCCACATAATAGGAATTCCACTGGTAATCCCAGGGAATTTTCATGCGACTCCCATAGGGAATTCCACTGGCAATCCCAGGGAATTTCCATGCGACTCCCATAGGGAATCCAAGAGTCATTCCATAGGACTCCCATAGGGAATTCCACGGGTATTCCCATGGGAATTTCCATGTGACTCCCATAGGGAATCCCACGGATATTCCCATAGGATTTTCCATGTGACTCCCATAGGGAATTCCACAAGTATTCCCACTGAATTTCCATGCGAAGCGCATAGGGAATTCCACGGGTATTTCCAGGGAATTTCCATGTGACTCCCATAGGGAATCCCACGGGTAAACCCAGGTAACTTCCATGTGCCTCCCATAGGGAATTCCACGGGTATTCCCAGGGAAGTTCCATGCGACTCCCACAGGGAATCCAAGGGAATCCAAGAGTCATTCCATAGGACTCCCATAAGGAATTCCACGGGTATTCCCAGGGAAGTTCCATGCGACTCCCACAGGGAATCCAATGGAATCCAAGAGTCATTCCATAGGACTCCCATAAGGAATTCCACGGGTATTCCCAGGGAATTTTCATACGACTCCCATAGGGAATCCAAGGGAATCCAAGGGTCATTCCATAGGACTCCCATAGGGAATTCCATGGGTATTCCCAGGGAATTTCCATATGACTCCCATAGGGAATTCCACGGGTATTCCCAGGGAAGTTCCATGCGACTCCCACAGGGAATCCAAGAGTCATTCCATAGGACTCCCATAGGGAATTCCACGGGTATTCCCAGGGAATTTCCATGCGAAGCGCATAGGGAATTCCACGGGTATTCCCAGGGAATTTCCTAGGGAGACCTCTCACCGCTGGGTCCGTCCGCCCTCATGCAGTCAGCCACCTTCTCGTGCACCCCGGCCAGAGCGGGCAACCCCTGCGCCACCATGGACCAGTCCACGATGTCGCCCAGCCGCGTCACCGCCGCCCGCCGGTGCGGCGGAAGGGAAAATAGTTCGCTGGTCTCCTCGTCCACTTCCACCACGTAGCCGGCCACCATGGCGCCCAACCACTCGCGGACGTATCTTAAGGAAGCGCCAACACAGAAAAGAAGTAGTTCCAAGTTTTTATCTATTATTCAAATAGAAAAAAATCATTTCACAAGAGTGTCCATGACGTCATTAAGGAAATTCATTTTCTATGATGTCATGAAAAAGATATTTTCTAAATCGTCCGTCTTTTAGAAAGGTCCTCTTGCAAATAGTCGTAAGTTTGTTGGGTGTTGGGTTGATTGTTTTTTTTTGGTTTTGAAAGATATGCAGATTCGCACAAGACAAGGCTATAAAGCCACTCAAGGTTAAGGCCTAAGGAAAGAAGAAGATAGACAGGGACTCAGGAAGGCTGGAGATAGGAATTGACATTCCCAGATTCGCCCGAAACAAGGCTATAAAGCCACTCAAGGTTAAGGGCTAAGGAAAGAAAGAGATAGAGAGGGACTCAGGAAGGCTGGAGATAGGAATCGACATTCCTCTTCCCAAGTAACAATGCGCTTGGTGAAGTCGACCACTAGGTCTTGTGAAATGAAATGTCGTCGCTCGAAAGTCCTCATAATTCGGCGAGAAAAAAATAAAGATTGGCTAGGGGGTCGTATACCTCTCTTTCAGACCGGCGGTCTGAGCAATCTCCTTGGCCGTCTTGGGCTCGTCCAGGCCCGCCATGGTCTCAAACAGGCCCGTCCTGTGGCCCAGAGACAGGGCCAGGCACAGGAAGCCTTGCGTGACCGACTCAGCGAGGCGGTTGCCGAACATCTCCTCCGTCTCCGCCATGCTCCCGCGCTCCGAAAAAAACCCAACAACAATAGTCTGGTGCCGGCACGACGAGCTGCGAACCACGCCCTTCAAAACCTGCTGAAAATGTTGAAATGACGTGCAAGAGTGATCGGAATCGCAATATCAAACTAATTAGTGATCATTGCATTGCATTTAA
This sequence comes from Luidia sarsii, assembly GCA_949987565.1. NCBI lineage: Eukaryota > Metazoa > Echinodermata > Asteroidea > Paxillosida > Luidiidae > Luidia > Luidia sarsii. The sequence continues at coordinate 1,710,057 of OX465120.1, read as the reverse complement.
CGAAGGATTTGTTTCCCCGAAATCATGGCAACTCCTGGCTATCTTTCAGTGTCTGATACGGGCGAAGCACGATAGTGCGCCCTCAAGAGTTTCCAACGCGTTGGCCAATCACTGCGCGGAATTTGTCGACCTTTTCCAGACCAAGGATGTATTGAAAAAAAAAAAAAATTTACATACGTCCATGTTCCAGACGTGCATTGGTCCGACAGATTCTGCGCATTGTGATTGGCCAGCGCGTTGCAAACTCTTGGGGGCGCTCTCTTGTAAATGATCCGTATTTTAAAAATAAATAGGCATCCGGCAGACAGACAGGCAGACAGACCGGTAGAAAGACAAGACAGGCAGACAGACATACATACAGCTAGACCGACCGACAGATAGACTGACATAGGCCTACAGACAGACAGGCAGACCGACAGACAGACTGACATAGGCCTACAGACAGACAGGCAGACAGACAGACAGACAGACTGAAATAGGCCTACAGACAGTCCTACAGACAGTCCTACAGACAGCCAGACAGACAGCCAGACAGACAGAAAACCAGACGGGCAGTCAGGCAGGCAGCCAGACAGACAGCCAGACAGACAGACAGACAGACAGCCAAGCAGGCAGACAGACAGACAGATAGACAGGCAGACAGACAGAGAGACAGACAGCCAGGCAGCCAGGCAGCCAGGCAGCCAGGCAGACAGACAGCCAGGCAGGCAGCCAGGCAGACAGATAGACAGACGAGCCAAAGTCCAGTGTGCCCCATCGATCAATCACGATGATACGGCATGATACAGTGCGATGACATTGACACCACTAGACATCCCACGCACATGATATGTTTTGTCGTTTTAGGGACACAAAAGCCTTATCGGGATGTCCACAGGGAGAGCATACACGCAGAGTCCAAAAACCAAACACACAACAACCCTTGATACTCAGGTAAACACGTTGAATACTGAAAGTGGAATACAATGAGATAATTATACACCATATCTACAACTATTTACAAAAGCATCGATTTGCATAAGTCCAAATTTCGACCTGATAATTTTTGGTTAAAGTAACTTACTCAAGTGGAAGTAACTGAATACCATTATCAGACAAGCTGTGAACTCATAGCACTTGGAAAACTGAATTAATGAAAAGTTGAATTTTGTACGAATTTCAAATGATCGTTTTAAAATGACCTTTGAAAAGAAAACATGCTTTATCCAGCCTTAAAACTCGTACACACCAAATTTTGCACAAATCCAATATGAACCATTTGCAGTTACCGGCGACTATTTCGAGATTTACTCGCAGTTGTCCGATTTAAACTTATTGAGAATTCTGCTGGGTGCATTTCACGATCCTCCAAGGTGACACGGTTCGGTAACAAACAAAAATGAGCCAGTTGTTCACCGTTTTCTCGCGACACGGTCGATGTGTCAAATCCGGGCCACCGTACGGTTCGAAACTGATTACTTCAACACATACAATCAGTCCGGAAAAACGAAGTGCCCGCAACGCGCGCGCTAACGGTACGGTCGCTTGGAAGAGGGTTCCCATGGCAACGGCCGTTGCCTAAGCCAAACGAACCGTGATGCAATCAAAAGCCAGCATCTTCGATTTTCCTATGAGTCACATCTCCATCTCGACACATAAAAAAAACACCCGCCCCAAAATTAACGATACATATATAATGATGTCTGAGACGTTCTATTTATAAAAGATATTATTTCAATAAGAAAAATTATTTATCAGTATTTTGGGTCTGTGAGAGCGCAATGGTTTGCCCTACCACAATGTGTTGTCGACGTCAGCACTGCATGCTCAGTGCTTTACCCGATTGCCTGGTGATTTGCGTCAGTGAGAATGTCATTCAATGAGGGTTTGCCCTTCCCCAACGTGTAGTCAGCACTGTATGCTCAGTGCTTTGCCCGACTGCCTGGTGATTTGCGTCAGTGAGAATGTCATTCAATGAGGGTTTGCCCTTCCCCGACGTGTAGTCAGCACTGTATGCTCAGTGCTTTACCCGATTGCCTGGTGATTTGCGTCGGTGAGAATGTCATTCAATGAGGGTTTGCCCTTCCCCGACGTGTAGTCAGCACTGTATGCTCAGTGCTTTACCCGATTGCCTGGTGATTTGCGTCGGTGAGAATGTCATTCAATGAGGGTTTGCCCTTCCCCAACGTGAAGCTCAGTGTTTTGCCCGATCGCCTGGTGATTTGCTACCAACTATAGGTGTCAAACAAAGCACTGAACATACAGCGCTAACCTCAGATCGGGTAATACATGTATAGGACAATCCTTCGTCGAAAAAAATATAACCATACGCTATAAAACTGAAGAAAAAAACCCATAATAATTCCCAAGCACTGTACATGTGCTGCCGTATCGGGCAAGGCTTTGTGCACCGTTCCTATAAAACAGAGACAAAAACAACGTAGGCCTATCTTTCGCAGTCATAACACGAGCATGTGACAGTGCGGTCGTGCAGTCAATTGTATTCCCCTCCCCCCCCCCTACCTTCCTCTCCCATTCAGCACCCCACCCTCTCTGACCCGAATTACCCGGTATCCGAGGGCTTGAAGGGCCGCGGACTGAACTCGTCTTGATAATCTTATAAACGCGGTGATACTGAGCTGTGGCTCGCGGCATCGTGGTACTAAGGGCATCGATTCCTGCACATCTATCTGCACCTCCCTCTCTCTATCTCTCTCTCTGTCTCTCTCCCTCCCTCTCCCTCTCTCCCCCTCTCTCTCTCCCTCCCTCTCTCTCTCCCTCTCTCCCCCTCCCTCCCTCTCTCTCTCCCTCTCTCTCTCTCCCCCTCTCTCTATCTCCCTCCCCCTCTCTCTCTCCCCCCCTCTCTCTCTCTCTCCCTGTCTCTCTTATTCCTTCTCTCTACCTAGATCTATCTCTCTCTACACCTCTCTCTGAACCTCCCTCCCCCACTCTCAGAATTGAACAAGCTAGTCCAGAGTATATGCATCCACAACTGCCCGCGGGAAAAAACAACAACAACAACAACCTCATTATCAGATATAATTCCAAACATGGTTATTATAGGGGAGGGGGGTCACATCAGGTGCCGACAATTGAAGCAAGATTTGGTTAGAATTAGGCTATCGAGCTCAGTGCAAATGTATGTACGAAGCAAGTTGATGAGGGAAAAAAATGATGTAGTATACGAACAAAACACACGACAGTCATGGCAAAACACCGATGGCAGCGCTAATACCATTAGTAGGTATAACTCTATCTGAACAGGGCCTTACGTAAGCACGTTGCAGGGTGTTCATTGACTGAAAAACCAACAAATTACCCCGCCCAAAAAAAAAAAAAAAAAAAAAATATAACAAAATAAAAAAGAGAGAAAAATAACAGCCTCATCAGCACGACATGACGTTTCGAAACTAGATGGACCTCCCTGCATGGTTAAAACGGGGTCATACCTTTGAGAAAGGTCTTAGGGATCGACTAGTCAGACCGACGGATCGAATTGAAAGACTACAATGTCACCCGCTAATGCATAATGAGGATTCCCCTCCATCATTGCGATTGTCCCACCACTGCAAAGGGTACCTAGCCAGCTTTCCAATGATATCAAAATCACGTCCGTACGTTGCCGAAATCCAAAGTTACGACGCGAAAAAATACGACGAGGTCGGTAAACGCGTAGTCAAGGAAACCACTTTTCGAGACAAACAAAAAAACAAAACCCGGCTCTAAAGTTTGAGGTCTTGCACACGGTGCGTGGACAGTGTTTGCATCGTGCGCGCAGACAAAAAAATAAATAAAACTTCCTTCGGGACGATGATTCCATAAGCTCTCCGAAAATGCAAATGAATTGAAATTGATTCTGGCAAATGCATGTTGGCAATTCTTTGACTTTCAATGCCGTTTACTCGAAAAGGACTTTCTTTTGGAGGCATATAAGCGTCACGACGTATGACGCTTAACCACCGAGGCTATAAGCTATAAGTGCGCATGCGCGAAGCCAGGTTTTGCTGAGGCCTCCCGCATTCATTCATTTATTTATTCATTCATTTCTCGGGTAGTTACAGGCACAAGCACGAAACAACCATAACCCTTATCCTAATCCTAACCCTAACAACCCTAATCCTGAACCTAGCCCTAATCCTAATCCCAATCCTAACTCTATCAGTAACGCCAACCCAACCCGAACTCTAACTCTGTCCGTAACCGAGATATATAACAGAACCGACATATGACGCTCAACCACCATCGCCGGTACTCCGTTAATTGTGTGGGGACTATACAAGGACATGTTTTGTAAACCAGTGTAGGTTAGGGTTAGGGTGTTACGGTTAGGGTTAGGGTTACGGTTACGGTTAGAGTTAGGGTTAGAGTTAGGGTTGGGTTAGTGTTAGGGATAGAGTGAGGGTTAGGATTAGGATTAGGGTTAGGGTTAGGATTAGGGTGGTTAGGGTTAGGATTAGGATTAGGATTAGGGTTAGGATTAGCATTGTTTGGGTTAGGGTTAGGATTAGGGTTGTTTGGGTTAGGGTTAGCGTTACGGTTAGTGTTACGGTTACGGTTAGGGTCAAACTGGACCCAAGTGCCCAACGTTGCGTGTGTTAGGCCAGCAACCATACACAAAGCGTCATACGTGTGTAGTGCGCAACCATACCCCAACCACGTGGTTGAGTGTCATACGTCGTGACGCTTATATGCCTCCCGTAACCATAACCCTAACCGTAGCGCCGTAAGCCTAACCTACGCTGGTTTACAAAACACGTCCTTGTATAGTCCCCACACAATTTACGGGGTACCAGCATGGCTCAACGACGGTGGTTAAGCGTCATATGTCGGTTCTCTTATATATCTCTTCTTTTGGAGTAGATGCATCAATACGCCACCTTAGCTCACAGATGGTTAACGAATCCCGTTCGTAGACTGATGAGCCAAGCGAAAAGTACAGACGTCTATCTGCCTCAGAGCCGGGCAAATTTCCGTCCGGAAAACGCCATTATAATTACAAAAAAGATTTTTTTTTATTTCATAATTTGGTTCATTTTCATTTTCCTGCATCGGCACTTATTTTCAGGAAATGGTTTGCGCTGTACCACCAACGCCAACAGCAACAGCAACAACAAAAGAATCCGACATGGGTACCAGCGGGGCAAAAATTTGATTCCAGCGACGACAAATTATCCGTCCTGATGGGAAAATAATTTCCGCACCATGTTCTTGAGCTAACGAGTAACGGCCATCCCGTGTACTGTATAGTGCAATCGTATGGCGTATTAAAAACGCGACGTACACGCTTCCGTGAAATATCCGGCACCGAATTTCCGCTATGCTTGGCCGGTCGGGCATTTTCGGTCCAATAATAGATTGTAGATTTTTTCATATCTTCTCTGACTTTGTCTCCCCACAGGGACCGAAAGCGAGACCCATCTGCCTTTCCCGAATTAAATCCGTCGGTAAAAACCTGCAATCATTGATAAACAAAATGACTATTCCTTTGAATGTTACATTCCGGTAAAGAAACCGCTGATTCGGAGAGACATGGCAGGGCAGGGCAGGGCAGGGCAGGGCAGGGCAGGGCAGGGCAGGGCAGAGCAGGGCAGGGCAGGGCAGGGCAGGGCAGGGCAGGGCAGGGCAGGGCAGGGCAGGGCAGGGCAGGGCAGGGCAGGGCAGGGCAGGGCTGGGCAGGGCAGGGTAGGGTAGGGCAGGACAGGACAGGACAGGACAGGACAGGACAGGACAGGACAGGAAAGGACAGGACAGGAAAGGACAGGACAGGACAGGACAGGACAGGACAGGACAGGACAGGACAGGACAGGACAGGGCAGGACAGGACAGGACAGGACAGGACGGGAAAGGAAAGGACAGAACATTACACACCAGGAAAGGACAGGACAGGACAAGACAGGGCAGGACAGGACAGGACAGGACAGGACAGGACAGGGCAGGACAGGACAGGACAGGACATGACAGTACACGTGATAGAGCCATAGGTCGTGTGGGTAGTTACAGAAGAATGTCCATTGAAAGAGCCTATTTCCTTGACATGTGTCTTGCAAACAATGCATTTCGAGGTACACTTAAATGTACCAAATTTAGTGGGAGGTGATGAAGTGTCCGAAGGGGGAACCTCTGCTCGGACAATTAAGTCACGCAGGTTACGGGGGCGCCTGAAGGCCAAAACAGACGATCTGAAGTGTGGAGAATATGGTGGTTTTTCTTAGTTATCTTCCTGAGAGGAGGGAGAGAAGGGTGGTATAAGAAGTAACTAAGGGAGCCTTGGGATTGTCCTTGGGACCTGGTGGCTTTTGTTTGAGTGCCGAACTTCTGGCAATGGGAATAATATTTCTAATCAATTCGGTCCGCCTCTGAAAACACCCAAATCCTTCGCCACAAAACCATAATAATTATACGAATAATGCTTTCTAAAAACCCACGAGCCCGTTCAGCACAAAAGAAGCCATATTCAATGGATTCGTTTGTATATTGGATCATTTCCCCCAAAGATTAAGCGGTAGGTTTTTTTTTTTTTTTTTTAAACCGGCCAAGACTTGGAACGAAATATTTGAGTAGACTGCACTTCGAAATAAACGCTGACGGGTTGATCTTTTTTTTTTGGGGGGGGGTGGTTGGGAGGAGGGGGCTTGCTCGTTTCGTCTCCTTGGCAACCTGTGCGTTTTTTCATTTATTATTTTTTCAAAATAATAGGGGGCTACATTTTTGATGAAAATTTAATGGACACCTCGTGTTGAGTGTCAAATTTTAACGGGCCACATTTTCAACTCCCGCAAAATGGGAAAAAATGACCGCCGAAGCCAGGGTCGAGAAAGAAATCCCTTTTTTGGGGTGGGGGGATGGGAGAATTAACGTCGTGCAGAAAACGGTTACACGTCGGGCTTAAGTGCAGTGCGTGCAAACACACGCAGGATTGGATCCGAAGAGTGAAATAGATCGATGCTTACTTTACATGTCCATCACTTGACTCATAGTGGGTATTTTTTTTGTTCATCTCATTTGAGCTCAAACCAATTCGCAGTCATTGTTTTTTCGGAATGTTTAATGGTTTAATGGCAATCTTTAATTGTGACCCGGCACAGCATAACGAGGAATAACCCCCACTTTTGTGATTTTGAGATTTTCTAATGATGTGAAAGAGTATACCAATAGCTTTCAAATGATATCAACATTATTTCCGTGTGAACTTTGTTGTAAATAGTACAAGGGGACTTCGCTCGTTCATTTGGTACCAGACACAATATAGCAGCGCCATACTAACTCCTCGAAAGCGGCCATTCAAAAAGGCAAGAACTTTACATTTTCATGAAAACAGTACACAGACACACACCCCCAAATCCTCGTTTTTTCAACATTTAGAGACGGATTAAAAAAAAAAAAAATCTTTGGACATAACATCCTCCAATACATTAACTTTCCGAAAATACAAAAAAAACAAAATTTGATTTTTAATCGAATTGAGAAGATACTTTTGACTTCAGGCGTTTTTTACTCGAAAAGTGTTTCGGTGGGATATTCCTCATGTCGCCGTGCCGGGTCACAATTTGACTTTTACCGATGATGTGCAGGGGCTTTGACGCTAGATACTTGCGTTTTATATTACAGCATGCAATCGGGCCAAGCACTGAGCACATTATTACGGCATTTAATCAAGCCTCGTGATCTGATGCGTTGGGGCAAACGCTTCACGTAGACATTTTGTGGTTTCTCGACATAATGTGGTACCACAGTGCCGTTTACTATAATACGGGACATTTCGTTGAGCTAAGCCAATTAGACTTCATTATGGATTCTCTTAAGACCCACATCATGGGCCGATGGTGAATGTAAGACTTATATGAATCCACTGCCAGTCTAGTCTACTCTCCCTCTCTCGCACTCCCTGCCTCCTTCTTTCTCTGCCTCTCCCTCCCTCTCTGTCTCCCCCTCTCTGTCTCTCTCTCCCTCTTTCTCCCCCTCTCTCCTCTCTCTCTCTCTCTCTCTCTGCACCTCTTCCTTATGCACTCTCCACCTCTCTTCTTCTCTCTTTCTCTCTCTATCGGTCCGACTCTCTGTCTGTCTTTCGAACTCTCTCTCCCTCCATCCTCTCTCTTCCTGGCCCTCTCTCTCCTTCTCTTCCCCCCCCCCCCCTCTCCACCTCTCTCTCTCTCTCTCTCCCACTCCATGCCTCCTTCTTTCTCTGCCTCTCCCTCCCTCTCTCTCCCCTCTCTCCTCTTTCCACGTCTCTCTCTTCCTCTCCCCTCTCTCTCTCTACTTCTCTCTCCTCTAGCTCTCGCTTTCTCTCCCATGCACTCCCCCTCCTTTCTCTGCCTCAGTCTCTCCACCTCTCCCCCCCCCCTCTCCCTGTCTCTCCTTCAGTCTCTCCGTCTCTATCTCCCGGTCTCTCTCTCTACCTCTTTCTCTCCTCTATCTCTCTCCCTCTCCTCCTCTCTCGCCTACCTCTCCCCCTCTCATTCGCTCTCTCTCAACCTCTCTCCCCACTCTATGTCTCTCCCTCTGTCTCCCCCTCTCTGTCTCTGTCTCCCCCTCTCTCTCTCTCTCTCTCTCTCTCTCTCTCTCTCTCTCTCTCTCTCTCTCTCTCTCTCTCTCTCTCTCTCTCTCTCTCTCTCTCTCTCCCTCTCTCTGTCTCTCTCTCCCTCTCTCTCTCTCCCCCTCTCTCTCTCTCTTTCTCTCTCCTCTCTATCTCCCCGCCCCTCTCTTTCAATCATTCTTCCCAATTCCATCTGGCTCGGAGACTCCAGAGGGGAATTCACCTAAAGGCCTCATCGAAGGAATTCCACGATATACAAAGCGACCTCCCCTGCCCTTTCAACCCCAGGGACGAATCTACCGGTTAACAATTATATATTATACTCCGGCATCCCGGTTAAATCGCTTTCTACATACACAGCCCCGCATCGCAATCCCTCTCCATCTCTCTCTCTCTCTCTCTCTCTTTCTCTCTCTCTCTCTTTCTCTCTCTCTCTCCGTTAACCTCATCATCAATACAGTGACAGAGATGACCTCGTATGAGGCTGCCACACGACTGGTCGCACTAATAAACGTGGCTAAATATATTACGGGAGCCTCCGATACATTAAAAGCAAACGTATTCAACTCACGGCCATTATGCGATCCCAAAATGATATGACGGTTTTCATCGGCCGTAATATACATTGTTCGCAAAAAATTCAACCGTGGCAAAAACCGGCATGCCTGGATAAATCGGTGGCAATATTCTTGAAGCAATGACCACTTTAAAATGACCACTTTGCAAATATCAACGATTTCAAACCCGACGTCTTTTTGAGCTTTTGAGCGATTTTTCTTGACTTGAATGTTTTAATATTCTGCCAATACAAGCTCGTATGTGAAAAATAGCTCTCTAGAATTTAAGGAAAAAAAATCACCGAGGCCCAATCAATGGTCCATATTATAGCATCGCACCAGAGAAGTTAAAAATAGTGATGGTAAACTAAAGGATGAAAACAATTGGTTTATCATGTTAGGAGAAAATGTATGTACGCGGACTTTGTAGGCTTGATAAAGACCAGAGCAGGAGATTGTACCAACGACACGGTCAGGGAGACTATTCCAAATTCTAACAGCCATGTGGATAAAAACTTCTATCACGAGAGTGTGTCCTTGCAGCAGGGATTATCAGAGCATGATCAGGGATTGCAGAACTGAAATCGTGTCATTAAACGCCGAGCAAAGCTCTTTTCAGTGACTGAAACCAAAACACCTTCCTACAGTCCTGACAAAATCTCAAAAGGAGGGACAGAGGGTGTAAGGTTTTGATCCTAACATGACCCTTTCTCATTCTTCCTCTGAAAAAAGAAATCCGATGGAAATGCAAGGCATTCTACCGTTTAGAGATTTGGATTTTGGTCACAAACTTCATTTTTTAGTAATATTTTAGGTTTGCGGTGACACCATGTAAAATTCTCCCTTTAATATTTGTGAGTATATGTGTGGTTCTGAAAAGAACCGGAGGAACTCGACGTTTCGAACAGTGTACTCTGTTCGTCTCCAGGAGACGAACAGAGTACACTGTTCGAAACGTCGAACCACACATTACTCACAAAAGAGAGAATTTCGCATGGTGTCACCGTAAACCCATTACTCCTGTTAGTTATTCCCACTTTGAAATAACCTTCAAATCTCAAACTTCATTTTGGTGCCCTACAAACGGATCCGTATTCTTTTCCCACAGAAAATCTCTCTCATAGATCATCCATCGGCAAAATGTTAGTCACCAAAAATGAATGTGCCTATCCTTGTCTACCCTCTGCCTTTGAAAAAGGTCCTGCTAGGATCGAAACGTCAGGCCCACTAAATTTTAGATTTACATTTTGGTAATTTTAGTCAGTAAGCAGTTTGCAACATTTTTGTATATCACCTTTTCAGCCATTGTTAACCTCAAAATTCTTCACATAATGGAACGACGGTAGACTAGACGAGAACAAGGAAACGATGTATAAATATATACCTATAATTCAGGCAACGGTTGTGCAGAGATATTCTGGAATTTCGAAACGAAAAAAAAACCCACACACACGAAACAAATAATGAGAAATGTTTCGGTCCTAGCAGGACATTCCTCACGTGCACTGTGCAAATCTTAACTGTGAAAATGGGGTGAATTTATGTCATGTTGCCGTGAAAAAACCCCAGAACAGAACAGAACCCTTTTAAA
>OX465120.1:1676172-1699197 GCA_949987565.1 Luidia sarsii | reverse complement strand
GCTATAGTTTATAATTATATACCGTGCCGTGACAACACTGCTGTCTATTGTTGTTACCCTCGCCGAGAACACAGCCCCGTACCTCGACCATTTGTGACCCAGCACAGCATAATGAGGAATAAACCCCCACTTTTGAGATTTTGAGATTTTCTAATGATGTGAAAGAGAGTATACCATTAGCTTTCACATGGTATCAACATTATTTCCGGGTGAACTTTGTTGTAAAATAGTACAAGGGGACTTCGCTCGTTCATTTGGTGCCATACACAATATAGCAGCACCAGTGTAACTCCTCGAAAGCGGCCATTCAAAAAGGCAGGAATTTTACATTTTCATGAAAACAGTATAGTTTTACAAACACTCCCCCGAAATCCTAATTTTGTCAACATTAAGAGACGGATTTGGGAAAATCCTTTGGACATAATATCCTCCAATACATTAACTTCCCGAAAATACCACCAAAAAAAGATAATTTTTTTTTATCGAATTGAGAAGATACTTTGACTTCAGGCGTTGTTTACTCGAAAAGTGATTTGGTGGGATATTCGTCATGTCGCTGTGCCGGGTCACATTTTTATCAACGGGGAGTCGGTTCCTAGACAGTTGAACCAAGACTGGTCCTTTAGCATGCGGAAATGCTAGTATTTCTAAAAAAGAATTACCCCGAGTGAATTACCAAACCGGGTTAGAACATACCGGCCTAGTAAGATAAGAAAAACCTACTATAGCCTCAGGGCCTACATGCACTACATAATCCCTTCCTCAACCATGTTTTTGTGTTTCAGAATTAATTGTTTCAGAATTTTGCAATCAGAACAAGTACTTCTCCCCCTCCTTGAAGACGATCGGATATCACACTGTCCGAAACGTAGATCGAGTGGAACCCCGGTTTTTTTTTCTCCAGAACCACGCCCACTCATCACAACAATAGATTCTCGTACACGGTGTCAGCGAAAAAACCTGCTCTTTATAAATAGAACGAGTACATGCGTATCCTAGATAAGACCTGAAGGTTTGGAAATACCGTGTGGAAGGTTTGCGGTGACACCATGTAACACTTCTCTCAGTTAATTCGAGAAAAGGGAGTGTGGCTCCGAAACTGAGATTAACTCCCGACGAAGGGCAGAGTACACACTACCCGAAACGTTGATCTCATATATACCGGCTCTTTTTTTCAGAGCCACACTCCTTCTGGAAAGAGAAGTGTTATACAGTCATGATGAAACGTCACCACCAACTATGATTATTTCCTACAAACCCTGTTCCTACCTTGGTCCGTTACCGAAGAAGTCCTCGGAATCAGGCCCGAACGAGCTGGCTCCGACGAGCTGATTCCCGGCTGGATCGGTCTCCGTCGTCCACGCCCGACTCGAAGTCTGAACCTGGAGATCAATCTCTGGGCGTCATTCGCGCACTACTGACACCCCGGACGCACTGAAACTCGGTGCGACGTCCACAGTCTACGCGCGGGAAAACGATGCACGTGCGGTAGTACCAGTAGTAACAACGAGGTAATACGTACGGTGTGTGCTAGGTTCGTGCATGCACGCAAGCGTTGCCCAACAACAGCCAACAATTACCGTATGCCACACACACACACACACACACAATGCGACTCCAATCCAATCCAGTGTGCTGTCGGCTCTGATATCTGAAGTTCACGATCGCCTGTTATATTCTATTCTGCTGTTTTTGCACGCTTGACGAGCGACCGTCGAGTGGGGTCACCGTCACGTGTTCCGCCTACGAACCAGGTGAGCTGATGGATCGCTGGTTCCCTGCCTCCCGCGCTAATTGCGTTGGTACTGCCGTGTGGTTGTGTGGGGGACATTCAACTACGCTTGTTATGATAATTTCAAAGTGAGGAGGCTGGCTCACCGGGGTAGACTTGCTACTAGTCCGCACAGCGATTGCTGTCATTTTTGACATAGTCAGTCACAACCGTCTGTACGTGGTAGGCAGGGTACATAGAGCTCAGTAAAACGATGGGGTGGTGCTTTCTATGGCCGTTTTCGAAATGAAGGCTTAGGCTCGGGCTTAGGCTTCGGTCATAATGTATTATTTTATCTTACTCGTTATAGACTCGCTCCTAGTCCTCACAGCACTTACTCGTCGGAATAGACTCGCTCCTAGTCCAAACGACATTCGAGCACGCCATGAAACGTGCAATAAACTTCTGGGATTTCAAACTGTCGGCAATCAAAACCGTTCCCACGGGGAAAACATTAGGTCCAGAAGATAAGTTCAGGTTATAAATAATTATTTATCATGCACTTTCAAAAAACTCAAATCACACACACATACATGAATCTGTATCCTTGTGGAAAAATTGGTTTGGGTTATCGAGCAGTTACACAACCGAGTGCGAACTTGTTTTTAAAAAACTGCTCCCGTTTCAACCACATTCACTTTCCTGTGTAGAAAGAAATGTAAACTGTCGGTATGTCCCTTATAATAGGTCTTTCTGTAGAATTACAAGACGGCGGTAAACTCAAGGGACCTTACAATTGCTTCTAAGATAACGTAGGTTCGGTTTTGTTGAAGAATGTGTCAAGAGAAAAAAAACAGTGAGGAACAACAATTAATCTTGAAAATCTAGCGCACATAGACTCGCTTTCAGTTCGATTTGCATAAATACATAATAAGAAATGCTCATAAAACACTTCAACTTGCGACAGGTTTTTAACCATCAAAAAAATCCCCTTTCTGAGTTATTTCCAAATACCAGTTTCGTGAAATCCTTGTGCAGACCTATACAACTTTACAATTTCCCTGTGGAGACCTATTCAACCTATTAGACTATAGGGCTTCACAAGGCACTAAAATTATGGCCCCCAAATGGCCCCACAAATCGTTCCAACTTCCCCAATCCTATGGCCACGGCTGGACACAGACCGGATGAACGTCTTTTTTAACAAGCTCTTACTTCCTCACCAAAGATCCTATAGCGCGCGAAGGCGCGCAAGATAGCCTACTCTTGCGAGATCGCACGCATCCGGATGAAGTACGCACTGTACGCCTTTATTTTTTAGTAAGCAAAGTCGGCGCACGCGTGCGCTCCATCGCGTGGTCGCATCACGTCGAAAATTATCACATTATGTTCACGCATCCAATGTTGTAATCTTTGTCGATGTTTGTGACTTTCCCGCTTCACTTCCGGAGCACCGAAAGCAGACGATAGCGGACTCCGTTGCTTGCTAAAAATGGCCGCCGAGCGAGAACATAAGGCAACCATACTGCCCATCACGGAATACGAGATATATAACAGGACCGACATATGACGCTTAACCACCGTTGTTGAGCCATGCTGGTACCCCGTGAATCGTGTGGGGACTATACAAGGACGTGTTTTGTAAACCAGCGTAGGTTAGGCTTAGGGCGCTACGGTTAGGGTTATGGTTACGGTTAGAGTTAGAGTTGGGTTAGCGTTACTGATAGAGTTAGGATTAGGATTAGGGTTAGGTTCAGGATTAGGGTTGTTAGGGTTAGGATTAGGATAAGGGTTAGGGTTTGTTTCGTGCTTGTGCCTGTAACTACCTGAGAAATGAATGAATGAATGAATGAATGAATGAATGAATGAATGAATGAATGAATGGGGGAGGCCTCAGCAAAACCTGGCTTTGCGCATGCGCACTTATAGCTTAGCCACGGTGGTTATAAGTGTCATACGTCGTGACGCTTATGTGCCTCCGGAATACTGCTCGCATGTATATTTGGGCTGGTGCATCTACCGATACTTCCACGGAAGGTGTTCCTCGGCTCTTGCCGACCTGGTCCCCCAGTCAGGACATTTAAGCGAGCAACCAGGCTGTTTGCCTCCTCTCACCCACACACTCTATCTATCCCAAGGTGTAGAACAAAGAGATATCAGAACAGCTTCTTCCCTCGTTCAGCCTCTCTCTGGAATTCCCTTCCTAGTTCTTGCTCTCCCCCTGCCTACGATCTTGCCCTTTTTAAAAGGAATGTTAATTCCTATCTCCAGCCTTCCCGAGTCCCTCTCTATCTCCTTCTTTCTCTAGCCCTTAAAACTTGAGTGGCTTTTCAGCCTTGTTTTGGGGCGATTTTGCATAAAAAAGAGAGTCGGCTATCTTGCCCGTTTCGCGCGCTATAGGATCTTTTGCTTCCTACAAGATAATGAGCAGAACAAACGCCACAAAAGGACTCAGAAATGAAATGACAACACAGCATCAGTTCAGGAATCTCACAATGAATTTACATCAGGAAACAGGAAATTGAAAATAAAACCGAAAAAAATATCGCCGACCAGAAACTATTCACTTCGGCGGCTTATTAATAGAATGCATTACGTGTATATATACAGAAGAGAGGTTTTTATTTTTAAGCAGAAGTATTGGTTTAAAATTACCTTTGATACTTCGCGAGGGCTCGCTTTTTTTTCCCTGTTGGAAACGGTCAATGACCTTGAAGTTGGGGTTTCCCCAGAGGGGTTTTAAGGTTCTGTGGTGGCTCCAAGAATGGATTTGGTTATAAAATTATTGTGGACGTGATACAGCTTGAACTTTCACGGGTCACAGATAGAGTAGGAATTGGGTCTACGGCTGTACAATAGTGTATGTGGATAATTTGCTCAATGAGTTTGGTTATAGTCTGGACGTGCTAGCTTGATCTCACGCGGGTTATTGGATAGGGAATGGGTCTATGGATGTACACTAGTGTATGTGGATAATTTTCTCAATGAGTCTGGTTATATTTTGGACGTACTAGCTTCATCTCACACAGGTCACAATATTTGTGGCTGTACAATAGTGTATGTGGATAATTTGCTCAATGAGTCTGGTTATAATTATTCTGGACGTTCTAGCTTGATCTCACGCAGGTCACAGATTGAATAGGGAATGGTTCTATGGCTCCGAAAAAGAGCAGGGTGACTCAACGTTTCGGGCACCGTGTGCTCTGCCCGGTCACCAGGGTCGCCGTCCTTGTTTTTCTCGTATACTGAGAAGTGAGTTCGTTGGAGCTGTGGCTGACTGAACGGTCTCACAGTTTCTCCATGTTCACGAGTCTGGAGAGGCTGGGTTAAGGCAAGACAATTCTGACACCGACTATGAAGCCCACTCTCAATATTTATAACATGTACGACAGCTGACTAACACCATGCAGCTTTCTGATAATCCTTCTTTTGTGTTCAGTCCTTCACACTTCTCTCTTTGATCTTTCCCCCTCTTGTCACTAATCCCTACCCTACTCCTTGCCCTTCTCTTTGATCTTTCCCCCTGTTCTCACTAATCCCTACCCTACTCCTTGCCCTTCCCATTGATCTCTCCCTACCAGCTTCACTCTTTGTCCTTTGTTTCTCATCCGTGTCCTATTCACTCTCTCCCCCTTCCTTCGTGTACATGTATCTGTTTTGTCCTTGTCACTCTGCCTTTGAGAAAGGTCCTGCTAGGATCGAAACGTCAGGCCCACTAAATTTTAAGAGATGTATGACAGCTGTGAAACAAAGTTATATCTTAAAAGAAATAAAACTTACATAATATAACGTTCTGCTATTTTTTAATTTTTTTTAGTCCAAACAAATAATAAAATTTAGTGGGCCTGACGTTTCGATCCTACCAGGACCTTTCTCAAAGGCAGAGAGTGCCTCTGCCTTTGAGAAAGGTCCTGCTAGGATCGAAACATCAGCCCCACTAAATTTTAAGATTTGCATTTCGGTAATTTTAGTCAGTAAGCAGTTGGCAACATTTGTGTATATCACTTCAAAACAAACAGAGTAAAAATTTAATGGGAACCTTTGAACACTAACATTTTGGATAACGGCAAAGAAACCAATTCCCCTGGATGTAAACACATCATGTTATATCTATGAACCAGCCTGGCTATCTACACACATCTGTGCATGGACCGATATCAGAAAGACAGGAAGGATATGTCCTAGATAATATACTGTATCACCTGGAAGGAAGTTTACTGGTCTCATTGAGTACAAATGAGTGGGCGTACAGAAAGTGATAGAGAGCCCATTGATGTGCAGCCTCCACTTCCTCAACTAGGAACACAGGACGAGTTCAAAGGAAACCAGAGGTATCGGGACAGCTTCTTTCCTCGATCAGCCTCTCTCTCTCTCTCCCCTCTCTCTCTCTCTCCCCTCTCCCTCTCCCTCTCCCTCTCCCTCTCCCTCTCCCTCTCCCTCTCCCTCTCCCTCTCCCTCTCCCTCTCCCTCTCCCTCCCCCTCCCCCTCCCCCTCCCCCTCCCCCTCCCCCTCCCCCTCCCCCTCTCCCTCTCCCTCTCCCTCTCCCTCTCCCTCTCCCTCTCCCTCTCCCTCTCCCTCTCTCTCCCTTTCCCCCTCCCCCTCCCTCTCCCTCTCCCTCTCCCTCTCCCTCTCCCTCTCCCTCCCTCTTTCTCCCTCTCCCTCCCCCTCTCCCTCTCCCTCCTCCCTCTCCCTCTCCCTCTCCCTC
This sequence comes from Luidia sarsii, assembly GCA_949987565.1. NCBI lineage: Eukaryota > Metazoa > Echinodermata > Asteroidea > Paxillosida > Luidiidae > Luidia > Luidia sarsii. The sequence goes on along the minus strand of OX465120.1, from coordinate 1,692,781 downwards.
TCCCTCTCCCTCTCCCTCTCCCTCTCCCTCTCCCTCTCCCTCTCCCTCTCCCTCTCCCTCTCCCTCTCCCTCTCCCTCTCCCTCTCCCTCTCCCTCTCCCTCTCCCTCTCCCTCTCCCTCTCCCTCTCCCTCTCCCTCTCCCTCTCCCTCTCCCTCTCCCTCTCCCTCTCCCTCTCCCTCTCCCTCTCCCTCTCCCTTCTCCCTCCTCCCCCTCCCTCTCCCTCTCCCTCTCCCTGTCCCTGTCATCCTGCCATTTTTTAAGAGGAATGTCAACTCCTATCTCCAACCTTCCCGAGTCCCTCTCTATCTCCTTCTACCCTTAGCCCTTTAATAAAGGGATAACACAACATCGGTCGAGGTCAAAGAATGGCATCCATACATTGTCTGATCCAACATATGCATGAAATAGCACACCTGCGAAAATTTCAGCTTACGGTAATCCGCCAACCGAGAAAATAGTGAAAAACGGCTTCATTTGTTTCATGAAAATGCAGCCTTCAGCGAATTGTTCCGAAAAATCATTTACATCTTGGGGTTGAGACGTAAACATTTTCTTTACTCTTTTCTCCAAAAAAAATACAACATTTAAGGCAGAAATATTTCAGTGCAAGGGTTCTACCATAACCATCTATTAATATTGGCTGGTAGCCACTATCCAGGCCAGGGAGAGATCAAAGAACAAGTCCTTCAGAAATTAGAAAGCTATAAGTGTTTGGAACGGAATCGATAAATGATTTGATGGCCTCCCGGCGTGGCAAGGATACGGCTTGAGCTGTTCAGCGAAGGCCCGCATGTCCTCCGCGATGCCTTCTGTCCCTGAGGGCGCTACAACGGTTAGCTCGATCAGACGGGAGATGGAAAGAGGCTCCAGGGCGTCTAGGCTGCCTGGATTCAGAATCTGGTAAAGACCGACAGAATAACAGTTTGATTCTAGCTGGACATTTCTCAAGGGCAGAACATGTTCCGATCCTAGCAGGACCTTTCTCAAGGGCAGAACATGTTCCAATCCTAGCAGGACCTTTCTCAAAGGCAGAACATGTTTCAATCCTAGCAGGATCTTTCTCAAAGGCAGAACATGTTCCAATCCTAGCAGGACCTTTCTCAAGGGCAGAACATGTTCCAATCCTAGCAGGACCTTTCTCAAGGGCAGAACATGTTCCAATCCTAGCACGACCTTTCTCAAAGGCAGAACATGTTCCGATCCTAGCAGGACCTTTCTCAAAGGCAGAACATGTTCCAATCCTAGCAGGACCTTTCTCAAAAGCAGAACATGTTCCGATCCTAGCAGAACCTTTCTCTAAGGCAGAACATGTTTCAATCCTAGCAGGACCTTTCTGAAAAGCAAAAGGTGTTTCAATCCACTTGGTCATTATGAAACCAGGTCCTTTATTAGTGCCAAACAGACTGATATCAACTTGATCCCATACCTTGAAAATTTTGGTGATCGTGATTTTCATCTTGCCTTTCCGGAACATGTGACCCTCGGCAATGAACTCATGATCTAACCTGCCAAAAGGAAGATGGTCGAGACAAAAAAAAAAAATAGGGATAAAAATTGAAAGGCAATTATTTTGGAAGAGTAGTCTAATAGTCTTTTAAATGATGGAGTATCCATTGTATCAGAAATGATGAAGAACCACATGGCTCATGGTCTTTGGGATTATCTCGAGCCTAACCTCACCCTAGGGCATTTTGCACAAAGACTGCCATTTCTTATGACAACATCCAAGACAATTCTGGGGACCTTGTTTTCTAGAGAGGGAAAACGGAATCACACTGGGCACCTACCTGAATCCAATGTCCGTCAGGAAGTGGGGAAGATGATCCGAGGTGGAGCAGTCCAGAAAGCTGCGGACTGTGACAAGTCTACTCTTGTCCCCAATGTCCGACTGGCCGAGGTAGCGCAACTGCCTGCGAGAACGAGAGAGGTCGGGTGAGGTCAGCTAAGGTTAACTGGGGTCAGCTGAGGTCACCTGAGACCAGACGAGATCAACTGAGTTCAGGTGAGGTCAGTTGAGGTCAACTAAAACCAGATGAGGTCAAGTGAGGCAAGTTGAGGTCAAGTGAGGTCAAATGAGGTCAAGTGAGGCAAGTTGAGGTCAAGTTGAGGTCAAGTGAGGTCAAGTGAGTTCAAGTGAGGTCAAGTGAGGCAAGTTGAGGTCGACTAAGACAAAGTCAACTGAAATCGGTAAGGACCAACTGAGGTCATTTATTGTCAAACGGGTCAGCAAAGGTCAAAGAGGTCAACTGGGATCAAATAGGTCAATGAGGTCAACTAGAGTCAAAAAGGTCAACTGGGTCAGCTAGCACCTGCCAAGATCATGTGAGGTCATACGAGCGTAGGTCAGATTAGGTCCGTCAGGGTGATGAGAAATCCTCAGAAAAGATGTAAAGAAAATGAAAGATTACTTACCATGGCATACTTGGCTGATCGAGAGCATGTCTCGCACGAAGCATCACTGGATTACCAGGACCACCTGAAAACAAATAATTATCAAAAATGCTGAGCAGAAAATGAGAGAGGTGTACGACTGTACGATGTACATCATGGTTTCATGTCAACTCGGTCCGTAACCAACACAGTCCCAGTTAGCTAATTGGTGCGTGACCAACTCGGTCCGTGACCAACTCGGCGGCTGTAGGCTGTATGGAAAAAATTATGTAACCCTAACCCTAACTCTAACCTCGAGACCGTTTTGCTGCATTTTCCCATAGGTACTGAGTTGGTCACGGGCAGATTTGGTCACGGGACCGGTAGACTGATACCCTACATCACTACTCACAAGGCAGTTAGCCAATCGTACTACTACAGTACTAGTAGTACTCATACATCAATGATCATGGACAATGTTTCAGAATGAATTATAAATTAATTCGCAGTGGCAGTCGTCCGTGTGGTTTCCTGACTTCACAGTATTTGTCAGGATGTTTAGCTCTTGGAACCAGACTATCAGCTAATAAAGTAATAGACTGGTTCAAGCAGCCTGCAATGCTAACGAAATACAATCAAGTCAGGGAACCACACGGACGACTGCCGTAACAACAGCCACTGCGAAATTCATTACATTTTCACTTAAATTTCAGATACTGATGTGTAACTACAATTACAAAATGGACCACAAAAGAGAGCCAATCTGGGAGAGTGTCTAGTGAGTGCACGTACTGGTTCTGAGCAGGTAGACCATCTCGTGGTCGCGGAACATCTCGGGTGCTCGGTCTAGGTTGTCGCAGAGGGCTCGCAGGCGGTGCAGGACAGCTTCGCAGGCGGAGTCCAGCACGCTGCCCTGAAGCACGAACTCCTGCAGGCTCGGGGCAACGTTGCTGTTCGAGGCGAGGGTGCTGAGATTCACGCCCGGGATGGACGACGCCATCTCGGCACTGCTGACTGCTTCAGGTTTTTTTTTTGGGGGGGGAATTTAATTCAAATACGGCAGCCTGGAGAACTTTGAAAACAAAGCAGACGGCATTTCACCGCGCGTGAGATGCGAGCTGCGTGTGTTTACTGCTTGCGACCTTTGACCGATACCAACATTATCTTCTTTTACAATCTTTGAAATTATTTTATCAGCAAATAAACCATACTTGTGTAATAAAACAAAATAACTAATGGATCTACCTTTTTTTTTTTAAATATAAGTAAAATAAAATATATTTTTTTTACTCATTTAAAATAAATTTAATGTTTGTAATTATTGAACGAGCCTGTCATGGCAGCGCCCTTGAACCATTTTCATTGCTCACACTGCTTATTTTATTCAGGTGTTTGTAGCTCACACAACCTCTGTATGACGATTATATACATCGTGTACCGTCAGCCCCGCCTGGAAAAGTAGTAATGTACTTTTAGAATCGAATTCCGTCCGTCAGTTTTAGCGAAATTCTGAAGAGAGATTGGGTCGTGCAAGGTACTCAATCTTGTGCAGACCACAGTGACTATGTGTGACAGTGGCACTATCCTTCGGTAGCACATTCCGTTTGTTTACATACACAATGTATCAAGCTGGGAGCATGTGTCGTAATTTGCGGGTGATTTCTCGGCTTTTCAAACAAGGTACACCAATGCCCGTCCTATTTCGCCACGGCCTTGCTAAAAAAACGATTTCCAGACAAATCTGCAGTGCAATACAAAGGCCGAGGGTAAGTTTCGACTGCATTGCACACAGTTTAGCAGATACCTCAACTCAGATAATTACAGGGGCGAAAACAAGGAACAGGTCCATAAATATATGAATAGGCCTAACACTTGACTAGTAAACATATTGTATTGGGTTAATTAATTAATGTGAGTTTTTTTTCTGCATTAAATAAATACTTCCATTAAGTTTTCACTCACTGCACTTCACTACTTAAAAGTTAAATGCATGAATTTGTTCTTGACTCTATTTCATCAGGGCGTTGTCTATGAATCAGTGTCCAATGATATCTACACAAATCTGGCATTTGAAGACTGGTAAGTAGTGACAAGATTGTAAAAAATAATGGTCATCACTGTATTATACCCTACCGGAACATGAACCCAGGACCTCTTGTTTTGCGTACCAGCACTCTTACGATCCTATTGATCCATCCCTTAGATGGTGGCCTTCCCAAATACGGTACCGTATGACGGTAGTCAACTAGTCTTTGCCGATGTTGGGGCAACAGTCAGAAGCACTTCACCGTTAACTGCCGTATATCTCAAGGGATCATAAACTTATAGGCCTATTTCATTCAGATGCAAACAACAATAAGTGGTACATGTACCACTGTAAAGTGTAATCCTTGCTGAGATAATCATGGTTTTTTTTTATGGTTTTTTTCGGAAGGTTATACAACAATTTAGATCTCGGTGAGACAAACGTGCTCGTCTTGTGGCGCAACAATCCCTGCGTCGTGATTGGCCGACACCAGAACCCGTGGGCGGAGTGCAACCTTCGCCAGCTCTGGGGGTCAAAGGTCAGGCTGGCCAGGAGACGAAGTGGCGGAGGGACCGTGTACCACGTAGGTAGACACTGTCTTTAAAATGTATAATCTTTACACTCAGTCAATTGGAAAAAATGTGAAAGGTTGAATGAGCGAGGGCGCTATACAATTAGTCTGGGTTCCATTCTACAAGTTGGCTTGACTTCAACCCGAGGTGTTGAGATATCATCATCTACATGGTGTTTTTTTTTCAAATTTGTTCTTTCTTCACAGGACCTGGGCAACCTCAACTGCACGTTCTTCACGGCCAGGAGCCGGTACGATCGCCGTGGCAACCTGGACCTGACGGCCCGTGCCCTGCGATCTCATTGGCCGGGCCTCAACATTGACATCACCTGCCGAGACGACATTTTACTGGACAACTTTTACAAGGTAACCTTACCGCTAAATTCATTCTTTTCCCCGTTTTTTTAATCGAAATAAAAACCAGTCCAACAAAATTAATAAGTGTAAAACTTAACGTAAAGAAACATGATTCAACCAAGTTTGGGAAGGTAACTAGTTCATGTGAAAGTTGGTGAAACAAAACGCCTTTAGAAGATTTTAATGTGCCTGGTCGCACATGCTTATTGCGGATTGATGTACGTAAGGGTGTCTAGATTTCTTGGTTTTTCCCCGCTGAAAATTACGGATCTGTAAAGATTCTCTCTCTCTATGACTTAGGTGTCCGGGTCGTCGTCCAAGTTAGGTCGTCAGATTGCCTACCACCACTGCACGCTGCTGCATGGTGTGAACACGGTGGATCTGGGGGCATTACTGCACTGTGAGAAGGTAGGATGGACGGGAGTGTTCATGGTGACACCGTGTGTAAAATCTCTTTCGTGGGTCTGAGAAGAGCCGGTAACTCTAGTGAGTGTGGCTCTGAGAAGAGCCGGTGACTCTAGTGGGTGTGGCTCTGAGAAGAGCCGGTGACTCTTGTGGGTGTGGCTCTTAGAAGAGCCGGTAACTCTAGTGAGTGTGGCTCTGAGAAAAGCCGGTGACTCTTGTGGGTGTGGCTCTTAGAAGAGCCGGTAACTCTAGTGAGTGTGGCTCTGAGAAGAGCCGGTAACTCTAGTGAGTGTGGCTCTGAGAAGAGCCGGTAACTCTAGTGAGTGTGGCTCTGAGAAGAGCCGGTAACTCTAGTGAGTGTGGCTCTGAGAAGAGCCGGTAACTCTAGTGAGTGTGGCTCTGAAAAGAGGCGGTAACTCTAGTGAGTGTGGCTCTGAGAAGAGCCGGTAACTCTAGTGAGTGTGGCTCTGGGTTAAAAGTACCAGAGCTCTTACAACCTGAGCTATACTGCCATTAGGTGGCAGCCTTCCCAGATAAGTTGACGAATGTTCGCTGAACCTGGTCCCTACTGTCTTGCCCTTTTTTCTTTTCTTTTTAAGGCTGGTATGACCCACAAGGCCACCCAGAGTGTCCGGTCTGCGGTCAAGAACTTGTCCGATGTCGACCCAAGCATCGCTCACCGAGCCCTGGTGGACGCAATCAGCGGGGAGTTCTACAACTGCTTCCCTGCCCTCTACGAAAACCGAGTATGGAGAAAAAAACCGGAAAATGTTCTTGCTGTTAATCGACTTTTCAGAGCTTCAGAGGGACATTTGGATCCTAGCATTACCTTCCTTCCTTGTCTTTTAAGAATGGTCGATATTTAGTAGGTGGTGACACCATGTAGATCATCTCTTTAAGTAGGCCTTTTACATGGTCCATCAAATCCCCCATTTTGTTAATTTTCATCTTCAGAATATAAGCCTGTAATAAATAAAACGAACCCCTCAAAAATCGTTTATTTTTGCGGGTTAGAGTTAAGATTTCTGTATAGCAATGCTTTATTCTGATATAACAAACAACTACAGACAAGAAATAGTTGAAATCGGTTCAAGACTGAAATCATTACAGGCCCGCTTTAAGAGAAGGAGTGTGGCTCTGAAAAAAAGCCTGTAACTCAACATTTTGGGTAGTTTGTACTACGCTGGATTCCAACTATCATTGATGCTTCTGAATCGTTGTCTTGTCGTCGGTTTTTCCCAGGTGTACCCGGTCGATCCGTTATCAGAGACAGACTGGCCTGGAACTCGATCGCTCAGGAAGGAACTCATGGTGAGTTCTGTGGGTCGAATAGAATTGATTCAAGTCAAACAATCAAAGGAAAGTTTTTGTGTGATCCCCGAGCTGCCGTAGCCAGGTTTACAACAACAATTGGTTGTTTGCATCTGAATGAAAGCAGGGGGCGTGATCCCTGGAGATATACGGCAGTTAATGGTTGAATTGCTTCTGACTTGCGCCCCAACCCGGCAAAGACTAGTCGACTATTAGGAAAGGCCACCATCTAAGGGCTGGATAGCTCAGATGGAAGAAAACTGGTACCTTAATCCAGACGTCTCGGATTCAAATCCCGGTCAAGTCAAAGTTTTCTTTGCCAATTTTTCAATCTATTAAAAAAGAGAATACCGGGTAACGTCACTGCAAGTTTTTGTGATATCTTTGTTCGTTTTTTTTTTTTCGTTTTTTTCCTGGTGCAGTGTTGGGAATGGCTGTATGGGAAGACGCCCAAGTTCAGCGTCCAGCGGTCACAGGGCGTGGCCACGGTTCTAGTTCACGTCAGCCACGCCCGTATTCAGGGCGTGGTCCTTCAGGCCCCGCCCTCCTGGGTAGACATCGGCCTGGTGCAAGAACTGACGGAACGACTGGCAGGTGAGGGATCAAAGGTCAACTGAACCAACTTTTTAAAAAGCAGAACACGATGGCTCGCGGTTTTTTATTTCTCATCATATTTCATTGCAATTTTCATTTTTATTTGCTTCTCAAAAAAATGTAGTGGGCTCGATGCTCTCACCCAAGGTCCTTTGAGGAAGATCATTCAAAGCGGACTGCAAACACAAGCCCTTTTTAACATAAATTGCATCATTTTGCCCTTTTAAGTCCGTCACCATTTTGTCAATTTTTTTTTCTTGCAACAATTTTTTTCTTGGAACAATTTTTGTATTGCAACATTTTTTCTTGCAACTTTTTTTCTTGCAACATTTTTGTATTGCAATTTTTTTTCTTGCAACATTTTTTCTTGCAACATTTTTGTTTGCAACATTTTTGTATATCAATTTTTTTTCTGTTGATTTATAATTTTGTTCACACGACGGGAAAAACATTTTTTCTTGCCAAATGTTTGTTTGCAACATTTTTTCTTGCAATTTTTTTTCTTGAAAAATTTTGTCTTGCAAAATTTTTGTTTGCAACATTTTTGTATATCAATTTTTTTTCTGTTAATTTATCATTCTGTTCACACGACAGGAAAACGTTTCTGGCCTGACGACATCGCAGAAGCGACGGAGGCTTATCTGGCCCAGATTAGCGTTGATCCGGATACCAGGCGGAGACTAGAGCTGACCTGCGAATTAGTGCAGGAGGCAATGTCATGATTCCCCGCAATTATCGGTATACCAAAAAAAAATCATCAACCTGGTTGCAGCTGGTTACAGCTGACGGAACTGTCCAGTGTGGACACAGATCTTCCAAAATTTTCATTATTTATTTAAAGAAAGATTATTCTTAGATAATCTCCATTCACAACCATTGGGAGTACAGTTCAATAAAGCATTTGTAAGTTGTCCATTTTGTGAAATAACAATTATTTTGTGCTGTGCAATTTTCATTGGTCGTGATTTACTTACCTCGAGTCAAAAGTTATGGCTATATACGTATGACTCACAGTTTTGTTAGACACAGTTTTGTCGGACAAGGTCCAAACTGTGTTAAGGAAGGCTAATTACTGTTGGACTTTTCCGTTGATCTCACTCTGGTTTTGTCTGCCAGATGTCCTTCTCTGTTCACCTTTTCCCTTGACCTTTCCTCCTCTGATCACTTCCCTAATTCTTCCCCTTCCCTTTGATCTTGCCCTTTCATCTTTGTCCATCTTTTGTCATCATGGGAAATTCCAGCATAAACAAATCTGCCTCAATAAGCACCTGTCAGTCAGACAGTGACATCATTGCCTTCTTCCACCTTTGACCCTCCCGCCTTTGACCCTTCCACCTTTGACCCATCCACCTTTGACCCTTCCACCTTTGACCCACCCCCCTTTGACTCATCCACCTTTGACCCATCCACCTTTGACCCTTCCCCCTTTGACCCTTCCACCTTTGACCCATCCACCTTTGACCCATCCAACTTTGACCCATCCACCTTTGACCCATCCACCTTTGACCCATCCACCTTTGACCCTTCCACCTTTGACCCATCCACCTTTGACCCATCCGCCTTTGACCCATCAACCCTTGACCCTTCCACCTTTGACCCCCTCTCCCGCCGCTTGCCCAGGACCTTGTCCAGCCGCTTGGCAAACAAGTCCACATCCTCCCTGGTCATGCCCACGGCTGCGGCTGCCGTCAGGTAGCCGCTGGGGTAGTCGTTGCAGTGTGAGCCGTAGCCGCTGAAGGTGAAGTCGCCGATGGTCTTGGTGCTGCCTCTTGGAACCACCCTGAAGCGCAGAGACGAAAGAGTAGACCTGATAATCTGAAGAAAAAAACTAGGAAGGCCCAATGTTGCAATACTGGCAGGAACTTTCTGAAAGACCTTTTATGTTTCGATCCTCACAGGATCTTTCTAAAAGGCCCATAATGTTTCGATCCTCTCTGAAAGACCTCTGATGTTTCGATCCTAGCAGGACCTCCCTTGAGACGAGTCAAGCTAGGATCAAAACTCCAGGCCAACGATACTTTTATGCTTACACGGCTCCAATGAAAGGGCCCCCAGGAAGGTGTGAGTGCTGAGAGATAATCCTTGCGCAAATTCATCTGATCTGAAAGTGGTCTGTCAGAGGTCGCACTCACCTGGCTCCCGACACGCCCCTCTTGAACAGCATGGACCCGATCTCCGAGACGGCCTTCCCGCCTCCTCCCGCCGGCCGGCCCAGGGTCATCGCCATGGAGATGGGGTTGTGGGGCGTGGCCAGCACCCGCTCCCCGTGTCGCTCGGCCACGGCGCCCAGCTCCGCCCTCAGGTGGGCGTACACCGCCTTGCGGTCGGCCAGGAGGCGCCGGTACCCGCCGGCCCCGAGCGCCAGGAAGGTGATGAAGAGGTCGACGGACGGCGAGGCCGAGGCCCGGCCGGGGAAGGTCTGCGCGATCCTGTCCACGAGGGCGGCGTCCGTGCCGGCGATGACCGACCCGCCCACGGGCACCATGAAGTTCTTGTCCGTGCTCTGGACGAAGGCGTCCAGCCGGCCCCCGCGCGCCGCCTGCTCGATCAGGTGCATGCACTTGGAGGACTGGACGCCGTAGGCGTTGTTGACGACGTGCCCGATGCCCGCCTGGCGGCAGAGGAGAGCGATCTCCTCCAGGCGGTCGGGGACGCGCGGCGCAAAGCAGGAGGTCGTGGAGAGGACGCAGAGGATGTTCTCGGCGCCCAGGCCGTCGATCTGACGCCGGATCTCGTCCACGTCCGTCCGGAGCTCGTCGCCCTCGAGGCGGTTCTCCACGACCACCGGCCACAGGCCGGCCGTCAGGAGGGCCTTGAAGCAGGTCTTCTGGTCGATGCGCGGCCAGAGGACGTACCTGGCGGCCGGGCGGAGCTGGCGGAGGGCCAGGAAGCACAGGACCAGACTCATGCCGGTGGCCAGAGGGACCACGAAGCAGGCCGCCGTCGAACGAACGCCTGACGGATGAAAACAAGCCCACCCCCCAAAAAAATAACCACAAAGTCATTGTGCCATCTTACACAGTGAGACAGATTATAGGGAAATAAGAGGGATAGAAAGGGGAAAAACAAATAGAGACAGAGAAATAGAGAAGAGAGAGATTGAGTGAGGAGAGAGACAGAGACAGTTCGTCGAATGAACGCCTGACGGATGAAAACAAGCCCACCCCCAAAAAAAATAACCACAAAGTCATTGCGTCATCTTACACAGTGAGACAGATTATAGGGACATAAGAGGGATAGAAAGGGGAAAAACAAATAGAGACAGAGAAATAGAGAAGAGAGAGATTGAGTGAGGAGAGAGACAGAGACAGTTCGTTGAACGAACGCCTGACGGATGAAAACAAGCCACCCCCCAAAAAAAATAACCACAAAGTCATTGTGTCATCTTACACAGTGAGACAGATTATAGGGACATAAGAGGGATAGAAAGGGGAAAAACAAATAGAGACAGAGAAATAGAGAAGAGAGAGATTGAGTGAGGAGAGAGACTGAGACAGTTCGTTGAACGAACGCCTGACGGATACAAAACAAGCCCCCCCCAAAAAAAAAATAACCACAAAGTCATTGTGCCATCTTACACAGTGAGACAGATTATAGGGACATAAGAGGGATAGAAAGAGGAAAAACAAATAGAGACAGAGAAATAGAGAAGAGAGAGATTGAGTGAGGAGAGAGACTGAGACAGTTCGTTGAACGAACGCCTGACGGATACAAAACAAGCCCCCCCCCAAAAAAAAAATAACCACAAAGTCATTGTGCCATCTTACACAGTGAGACAGATTATAGGGACATAAGAGGGATAGAAAGAGGAAAAACAAATAGAGACAGAGAAATAGAGAAGAGAGAGATTGAGTGAGGAGAGAGACAGAGACAGTTCGTTGAATGAACGCCTGATGGATGAAAACAAGCCACCCCCCCAAAAAAAAATAACCACGAAGTCATTGTGCCATCTTACACAGTGAGACAGAATATAGGGACATAAGAGGGATAGAAAGAGGAAAAACAAATAGAGACAGAGAAACAGAGAAGAGAGAGATTGAGTGAGGAGAGAGACAGAGACAGTTCGTTGAATGAACCCCTGACGGATGAAAACAACCCCCCCCCAAAAAAAAAATAACCAGGAAGTCATTGTGCCATCTTACACAGTGAGACAGATTATAGGCACATGGAGGGATAGAAAGGGGAAAAACAAATAGAGACAGAGAAATAGAGAAGAGAGAGATTGAGTGAGGAGAGAGACTGAGACAGTTCGTTGAACGAACGCCTGATGGATGAAAACAAGCCCCCCCCAAAAAAAAAAAAAACCACAAAGTCATTATGCCATCTTACACAGTGAGACAGAATATAGGGACATGAGAGGGATAGAAAGGGGACAAACAAAAAGAGATAGAAACAGAGAAATAGAGAAGAGAGAGATTGAGTGAGGAAAGAGACAGAAACAGTTCGTTGAACGAACCCCTGACAGAAGAAAACAGCAAACAAACCATACCAAATGGAAAAAAAGTCATAGTGTCAACTTACGCAGCGAGACAGATAGAGGGATAGAAATGGTGAAAAACAGAGACAGAGAGGTAGAAAAGAGAGAGAGAGGTAGAGAGACGAAAGAGACTGGGATAGAGGGGAGAGACAAGGAAAGAGGAGAGAGGAAAAGAGAAAGGAAGAGCAAATGCGAGGCAGAGTGTAGTGAACAGTCAGGAACAGATAAAAAGAGGAAGGAGCAAGGAGAATGAGATGGAGCGATCGAGAGCACAGAGGCAGAGGCAGAGAGGTGGGAGGCTTGAAGGAAGCAAGGAGGGGGCAACAGACAGACCGACCTGCCATCCTGAGAGCGTCCAGGGCCATGGAGTTGGTCAGCTTCATCAGGATACTGGACCCGGCCGCTTTGGGCTGAACGGCCGCGATGTCCCCGGAGCGACCGATCCCATGCCCCAACCTGAAAGTAATATCAGTTTCAGTACCGGGTTATTTTCCAGTTATTCTAAACAAGTAAAATGTAATAAGTAGTTGAGCTCATCAATAAACAGAAATTGGAGGGGCCCTCAAGAAAGCAAAGCTAGTAGATCAGAAGGCCCCATAAGATTGAGTACGTACTCATTAATTATATTGAAATTATATTCAATCCTTCTTTTGTGTTCACTCCTCCACGCTTCTTTCTTTGATCTTTCCCCCTCTTCTCTTTAATCTTTACCCTACTCCTTGCCCTTCCCTTTGATCTCACCCTACCAGCTCTTCTCTTTGTCCTTTGTTTCTCATCCATGTCCTATTCACTCTCTTCCCCCTTCCTTCATGTACACGTATCTGTTTTGTCCTTGTCACTTTGCCTTTGAGAAAGGTCCTGCTAGGATCGAAACGTCAGGCCCACTAAATTTTGAGATTTTGGTAATTTTAGTCAGTATGCAGTTTGCAACATTTTTGTATATATCACTTTATGAAATTATATTCAATTATATTGAAATTACAACAGCAAAGGAGTACACAATATTTCAGTTGCCAAAGTTAGAGGGCCTGATGTTTTGATCCTAGCAGGACCTTTCTCAAAGGCAGCAAATGCCTTGAGAAAGGATTTTTTTAGTCAGTGAGCAGTTTGCAACAGTTTTTTTTTTATTTACTGAACGTTTAAGTTGTTGAACAAAGGAATTAAAGGTGATATACAAAAATGTTGCAAACTGCTTACTGACTAAAATTACCAAAATGTAAAGGTTAAAATTTAGTGGGCCTGACGTTTCGATCCTAGCAGGATCTTTCTCAAAGGCAGAGTGACAAGGACAAAACAGATACATGTACACAAAGGAAGGGGAAGAGAGTGAATAGGACACGGATGAGAAACACAGGACAAAGAGTGAAGCTGGTAGGGAGAGATCAAAGGGAAGGGCAAGGAGTAGGGTAGGAATTAGTGAGAAGAGGGGGAAAGATCAAAGAGAAGGGCAAGGAGTAGGGTAGGGATTAGTGAGAAGAGGGGGAAAGATCAAAGAGAAGGGCAAGGAGTAGGGTAGGGATTAGTGAGAAGAGGGGGAAAGATCAAAGAGAAGGGCAAGGAGTAGGGTAGGGATTGGTGAGAAGAGGGGGAAAGATCAAAGAGAAGGGCAAGGAGTAGGGTAGGGATTAGTGAGAGGAGGGGGAAAGATGAAAGTTCAAGTTTAGGAATCAAGTTTACAACATATAACTAGACAAGGGACAAACACAACAAGACAGCAACGAGAGGATGAACATCCAAATCGAATGATGGTTGATCTTCAGATCGACCCAAATTTCCTCCTACTCCGACCTCCCCACCTGAAGTGTCTCCGAGCGACCAGGGCCGAGGCAATTCTGGCCTCCCTCTCCCCGACGCCGCAGTTGGCCGCGAAGTTGTTGCTGTCCATGGCGCTCAGCTCCTGCAGCAGCAGCTCGATAGTGGCGTCGTCCCACCCTTCCTCCGGCCACTTGCGATGCTCCAGGAGGTGGCGCACCTGCGACAAAGAGCGCCCTCTATCGTCAAAAATCTGTTGACGCATTCGATCACTATTTTTGTTTCAACATCATTCTAATGTGAATTTGACTTTGCGGTTATTCCATAAATCAGGGGTCCAAATTGTGACACTTACATATGTAATAATTATTACAACAACAACAACGTAATTAACAACTTTGTTGATTGGGTGATATACAAAAATGTTGCAAACTGCTTACTGACTAAAATTACCAAAAAGTAAATCAAAAATTTAGTGGGCCTGACGTTTCGATCCTAGCAGGACCTTTCTCAAAGGCAGAGAAAGCCTTTGCCTTTGAGAAAGGTCCTGCTAGGATCGAAACGTCAGGCCCACTAAATTTTTGTTTAACTGTTGATTGAACAGGATGCTATACGTGAAGAATCCCCACCCCAGGCAAAGACTAGTTGACTATTTGGGAAGGCCACCATCTACTGTAAGGGCTGGATAGCTCAGATGGAAGAGCACCAGTGGTATATTTATTAATCCAGGGGTCTCGGTCCAGTCAAAGTTTTCTGTGCCATTTTTTTCAAAAGTAAACAAACAACAGAAAAACTGAATGGGAACTTTTGAACAAATTGAACATTGGCAAAGAAAACTTTAACTGGTTTTGTGTATCAGTGCTCTTTCATCTGAGCTATCCAGCCCTTAGATGGTGGCCTTCACAAATGGTCAACTAGTCTTTGGCACACCAGCGCTCTTACCATCTGAGCTATCCAGCCTTTAGATGGTAGCCTACCCTAATAGTCAACTAGTCTTTGGCACACCAGTGCTCTTTCATCTGTGCTATCCAGCCCTTAGATGGTGGCCTTCCCAAATAGTCAACTAGTCTTTGCCGGGGTGGGGGCGCCAGTCAGAAACAATTCAACCATTAACTGCCGTATATCTCCAGGGATAACACCCCCGCTTTCATTCAGATGCAAACAACCAAAAATTGTTATAAAAATTTCAACGAAAATTCTCGGTCAGTCTGGTACTTTGTTTTCGTGGGTTCGTCTGGCTTCCCGTCCCTGCTGGACGTACGCGGCCGGTATGAGCTTCTCGCAGAGTGAATAGCTGTCCGGATTCATGACGGCAAGGTGAGAAGTACTAATGCAAGACCTCTGCGTCGAGACGTGAAGGGGAAAACAAAAAGGCAAACCAAAAATAAAATCAGAGATTCGGAATTTCTGATAGTCCAGTAAACACATCAGCCATTCATATACACACAATGCAATTTGGATTTGGAAAAATTCAAAGCCCGCACGTATCCTGAAAACTGTCTAAATAATTAGTCCGAGTTTTTTTTTGAGGAAATAAAAATTGTCACAGACTTATGAAGTTGAAGTAATTGGTAAATAAAGTGATATACAATAAAAATGCTGCAAACTGCTTACTGACTAAAATTACCAAAATGAAAATCTCAAAATTTAGTAGGCCTGACGTTTCGATGCTAGCAGGACCTTTCTCAAAGGCAGAGTGACAAGGACAAAACAGATACATGTACACGAAGGAAGGGGGAAGAGAGTGAATAGGACACGGATGAGAAACAAAGGACAAAGAGTGAAGCTGGTAGGGAGAGATCAAAGGGAAGGGCATGGAGTAGGGTAGGGATTAGTTTTTATTTAGTAAATACACAAATCTTGTGCAAACTGCTCACATAGTAGTACATAGTTAGTAATAATATGACCTGCAGCACAGAAAATAATCTCAAAAGTTAGAGGGCCTGACGTTTCGATCCTAGCAAGAAGCAGGACCTTTGCTTTGACTTTTTGAGTTGATCGAAACGTCAGGCCCTCTAACTTTTGAGAATAATATCAATAAGACTCGAGATGAACAGCCTATAAAACGTACCTCGAACGAAAAAGCACCAAATAACGACAACCTTAAGAAGTTTGGAAGGAATTCGAGTCAAGCATTCCTTGCACTTTGCTACTTAACAGACTTTGACCTGCCAGGCAAATACAACTCCTAATGTACACAGTACATGTGTCTGAAGTTTATCAACAGAAAGCGCCCTCAAGAGGCGAGCGATTTCACTGCTCACTAGCCAGACGACGACTGTTCTATGAGCGATCGTCTACGGGATCGAGCGTGTGTAAACGAAAGAGCGCCCTCATGTGTTTGGTTTCTCCTTAGCCAAAGCAGTGGGTATCCCCATCCCCCTGCCATTCAGTGGTTCTCTCGTTGGTTCCTGGTACTATTGCATACTAGGTGAGGGAACCAGCGAGAGACCGCGGACCAACTTGACCAAAAAATAAACTGGAAAAAGGACAGTGCTCAGTTCTCCACATTTCGCAGCCAAAAAATATTAACACCGACGTTCAACAATTCCTTACAAATTCCATTCAAGACCACGACATGGCAGGCATTTCCTGTCTTCGAATCCGACTTTTTCACAGCTACTTCCGACGAGTTGAAAAAAAAAAAACAGGAACGTACCCCATAATTTTCACTCCAGTGACAACCGGACGTGAACATTCCCCAAATATCTGAGCCGCCCATCGCGAGCGGTAATCCCCATCCAG
>OX465120.1:1641172-1671172 GCA_949987565.1 Luidia sarsii | reverse complement strand
CTTTGGGGGCTTTATCTTGAGAGGCTTCAAACAGAAAAAGAAATAGGCTCTCAAAGCACACACAATAAAATATATTATGCAACGGAAATAATTATCTTCAATCGGGTAAAGAAAATGGGCAGGGCAGGGCAGGGCAGGGCAGGGCAGGGCAGGGCAGGGCAGGGCAGGGCAGGGCAGGGCAGGGCAGGGCAGGGCAGGGCAGGGCAGGGCAGGGCAGGGCAGGGCAGGGCAGGGCAGGGCAGGGCAGGGCAGGGCAGGGCAGGGCAGGGCAGGGCAGGATAGGGCAGGACAGGACAGGGCAGGGCAGGGCAGGGCAGGGCAGGGCAGGGCAGGGCAGGGCAGGGCAGGGCAGGGCAGGGCAGGGCAGGGCAGGACAGGACAGGGCAGGGCAGGGCAGGGCAGGGCAGGGCAGGGCAGGGCAGGGCAGGGCAGGGCAGGGCAGGGCAGGGCAGGGCAGGGCAGGGCAGGGCAGGGCAGGGCAGGGCAGGGCAGGGCAGGGCAGGGCAGGGCAGGGCAGGGCAGGGCAGGGCAGGGCAGGGCAGGGCAGGGCAGGACAGGGCAGGACAGGGCAGGGCAGGGCAGGGCAGGACAGGGCAGGACAGGGCAGGACAGGGCAGGACAGGGCAGGGCAGTGCAGGGCAGGACAGGGCAGGGCAGGGCAGGGTAGCTGTTCTTGCCTTCGATACACGAAGGCAAGAATAGATTGCGTTCGTAGCTGCTTTTTCAGAGAAAACGCAAGAAAAAATTATTAGATTTTCAATTACGGTCTCCCCTCGTGGGCTGGTTGCTCAGCCGTCGTGTCTTCACGTTGCTGTATTCAGTTGAAAAATAAGTTATGGCCGTAATTCGTTCTATTTTTGTTTCTTAAACATCTGCGCGTGGCCTTCAAAAATGTACGGGCCCGATACTGAAATAAAAGATTAATTTTGTCCGACAATTAATCTCCGCTAAAATATTACTGCGTTAAGCAGCAGCCGCGTGACGTCACAAGGACGGGAGTAACTCGGGATTTGATTGGCTGAGACGCCTACGCCGCCACGTTCGCTCTTTTTGCTCAACCTCACCAGCTGCGTAGACTCGGAGGTTCGATGACGTCACGGCGGCGTCAACTCCAGGGCGTTGTAGGCATTGAGATTGAATGCGCGTCGCACGGACCAACCATGAAGGCCAGGTCGAGACATCTATATAGACCCTTTAGGAATCCACGGATCGGGCTCGGGCTCAGGCTTCGTCTCCGTCTGACAAAACCTGACAATCCAGGTTGTGGTTTGTTGCCGAAAATTACCCCTTTTTTTGTTCTCGACGTTAGCACTGCGTGCTCTGTGCTTTGCCCGATTGAATGGTGATTTGCGTCGGTGAGAATGTCATTCAATGAGGGTTTGCCCTTCCCCGACGTGTAGTCAGCACTGTATGCTCAGTGCTTTGCCCGATTGCCAGGTGATTTGCGTCGGTGTGAATGTCATTCAATGAGGGTTTGCCTTTCCCCGACGTGTAGTCAGCACTGTATGCTCAGTGCTTTGCCTGACTGCCTGGTGATTTGCGTCGGTGAGAATGTCATTCAATGAGGGTTTGCCCTTCCCCAACGTGTAGTCAGCGCTGTATGCTCAGTGCTTTACCCGATTGCCTGGTGATTTGCTACCAACTATAGATGTCGACAAAGCACATACAGCGCTAACCTCAGGTCGGGTAATACAATGAAGGTTGACAACTGGTGACCCGCCTACAACTCAACTGCTGGCCTACGTACCGGGTACCTGCTTATTAATAATAATAACCAGCAAAGAGACGACAAACACTGTTTTCCCGAGACGCGATTTTAAGCCTGTAGGCAAAGGGAATTATCTGGGGTTAAGAGGTCGGAATGTAAACGCTCTAATGGTGTCGGTAAATCCCAAGCCTTTCCCCACCCCCTCTCCCCCACCCCCTCTCCCCCCCAACCCTCTCCCCCACCCCAACCCCGCCCCTAATTAATAACGACGGCCTAATGACCCGCCAACGCCGTCGCTAGGCAACGAAGCTTATTTGCATCTTACGGATTACATATCGGGTGCTCTTTCTCTCTTTGGCTCATATCGAGAGCGGTGAGAATTGGATTTAGAAATTAAAACGATCTTCCACAATGTTTTCCAATAGGTGACCTGGCACATCATAATGAGGAATAACCCCCACTTTTGAGATTTTTAGATTTTCTGATGATGTGAAAGAGTGTATGTTTAGCGTTCAAATGATATCAACATTTTCCTCCAATACATTAACTTTCCAAAAATACAAAAAACCCTAACCCCTGATTTTTTTATCGAATTGAGAAGATACTTTGATTTTAGGAGTTGTTTACTCAAAAAGTGTTTTGGTGGGAAATTCCTCATGTCGCTGTGCCGGGTCACAAATGTTATTTTTCTTGTTTAATAACCTTTATAAAAATTAGGCCTATAGGTTGTAAACTGTAAAGATGTAAACCGTGATTTGAGGGACATGGATTTAAACAAATAATCGAACTCCTAGAAGTTCTAGAAAAGTATTTTCATTCATTATTCCATTAATTTGGAAACATTTTGAAAGATTGCAGAGAAAATTTATTGATGTTGACTGGACTGGGACTTCGCGACCTCTGAGCTAATCAGGCCTCAGATGGTGGCCTTCCCAAATAGTCGACTAGTCTTTGCCAGGGTAGGGAACGTTAACCTCTATTCTCATTTCCTCGTGGAATGTTTGCGGTGGAAATACAAAGTAGAAAATTTGCGGTGACACCATGCAACACTTCTCTTTCGAGAAGGAGTGTGGCTCTGAAAGAGACAGTAACTCAGATAAGACTTGACGGTTTGCATGGTGGAAATACTAAGTGGAAGGTTTGCGGAGACACCATGTAACACTTCTCTTTCGAGAAGGAGTGTGGCTCTGAAAAGAGACAGTAACTCAGATAAGACTTGAAGGTTTGCATGGTGGAAATACAAAGTGGAAAATTTGCGGTGACACCATGTAGCACTTCTCTTTCGAGAAGGAGTGTGGCTCTGAAAAGAGACAGCAACTCAAATAAGACTTGAAGGTTTGCATGGTGGGAATACCAACTGGAAGGTTTGCGGTGACACCATGTAACACTTCTCTTTCGAGAAGGAGTGTGGCTCTGAAAAGAGACAGCAACTCAAATAAGACTTGAAGGTTTGCATGGTTGGAAATATCAAGCGGAAGGTTTACAGTGACACCATGTAGCAGTTCTCTTTCGAGAAGGAGTGTGGCTCTGAAAAGAGACAGCAACTCACATAAGACTTGAAGGTTTGCATGGTTGGAAATATCAAGCGGAAGGTTTGCAGTGACACCATGTAGCACTTCTCTTTCGAGAAGGAGTGTGGCTCTGAAAAGAGACAGCAACTCAAATAAGACTTGAAGGTTTGCATGGTGGGATTACCAACTGGAAGGTTTGCGGTGACACCATGTAGCAGTTCTCTTTCGAGAAGGAGTGTGGCTCTGAAAAGAGACAGTAACTCAGATAAGACTTGAAGGTTTGCATGGTGGGAATACCAACTGGAAGGTTTGCGGTGACACCATGTAACACTTCTCTTTCGAGAAGGAGTGTGGCTCTGAAAAGAGACAGCAACTCAAATAAGACTTGAAGGTTTGCATGGTTGGAAATATCAAGCGGAAGGTTTACAGTGACACCATGTAGCAGTTCTCTTTCGAGAAGGAGTGTGGCTCTGAAAAGAGACAGCAACTCACATAAGACTTGAAGGTTTGCATGGTTGGAAATATCAAGCGGAAGGTTTGCAGTGACACCATGTAGCACTTCTCTTTCGAGAAGGAGTGTGGCTCTGAAAAGAGACAGCAACTCAAATAAGACTTGAAGGTTTGCATGGTGGGATTACCAACTGGAAGGTTTGCGGTGACACCATGTAGCAGTTCTCTTTCGAGAAGGAGTGTGGCTCTGAAAAGAGACAGTAACTCAGATAAGACTTGAAGGTTTGCATGGTGGAAATACCGAATGGAAGGTTTGCGGTGACACCATGTAGCACTTCTCTTTCGAGAAGGAGTGTGGCTCTGAAAAGAGACAGCAACTCAAATAAGACTTGAAGGTTTGCATGGTGGGAATACCAACTGGAAGGTTTGCGGTGACACCATGTAACACTTCTCTTTCGAGAAGGAGTGTGGCTCTGAAAAGAGACAGCAACTCAAATAAGACTTGAAGGTTTGCATGGTTGGAAATATCAAGCGGAAGGTTTACAGTGACACCATGTAGCAGTTCTCTTTCGAGAAGGAGTGTGGCTCTGAAAAGAGACAGCAACTCACATAAGACTTGAAGGTTTGCATGGTTGGAAATATCAAGCGGAAGGTTTGCAGTGACACCATGTAGCACTTCTCTTTCGAGAAGGAGTGTGGCTCTGAAAAGAGACAGCAACTCAAATAAGACTTGAAGGTTTGCATGGTGGGATTACCAACTGGAAGGTTTGCGGTGACACCATGTAGCAGTTCTCTTTCGAGAAGGAGTGTGGCTCTGAAAAGAGACAGTAACTCAGATAAGACTTGAAGGTTTGCATGGTGGAAATACCGAATGGAAGGTTTGCGGTGACACCATGTAGCACTTCTCTTTCGAGAAGGAGTGTGGCTCTGAAAAGAGACAGCAACTCAAATAAGACTTGAAGGTTTGCATGGTGGGAATACCAACTGGAAGGTTTGCGGTGACACCATGTAACACTTCTCTTTCGAGAAGGAGTGTGGCTCTGAAAAGAGACAGCAACTCAAATAAGACTTGAAGGTTTGCATGGTTGGAAATATCAAGCGGAAGGTTTACAGTGACACCATGTAGCAGTTCTCTTTCGAGAAGGAGTGTGGCTCTGAAAAGAGACAGCAACTCACATAAGACTTGAAGGTTTGCATGGTTGGAAATATCAAGCGGAAGGTTTGCAGTGACACCATGTAGCACTTCTCTTTCGAGAAGGAGTGTGGCTCTGAAAAGAGACAGCAACTCAAATAAGACTTGAAGGTTTGCATGGTGGGAATACCAACTGGAAGGTTTGCGGTGACACCATGTAGCAGTTCTCTTTCGAGAAGGAGTGTGGCTCTGAAAAGAGACAGTAACTCAGATAAGACTTGAAGGTTTGCATGGTGGAAATACCAACTGGAAGGTTTGCGGTGACACCATGTAGCAGTTCTCTTTCGAGAAGGAGTGTGGCTCTGAAAAGAGACAGTAACTCAAATAAGACTTGAAGGTTTGCATGGAGGAAATACCGAATGGAAGGTTTGCATTGACACCATAACACGACCAGCACCGGTGAAAAAAAAATTACCGTGACGCGCGCGGTTTTTATCATCAAGCATTTCCAACGGAAGTTTTTTTTGTTGCATTTTAGGGGGACTGAAAGGGAAGTGAATGCGAGTAGGTCTTCGGTTGTTGAAACCGCAATGTCCCTATTTGTCCGGCCGAGGGACACCCACGCGTCCGGACGGTCTGGATGGTAAGACCATTAGCGCCCCCCAAATGACCGGACGTGTCTGATTCCGCCGGACAGGGACAATCGGGCTCGCTGGTATCCGCCGATATTGCTGGTATCCGTTGCCGCGTGCTTCCTCGAACCACGCAACAGATTGCGGAGTACTTAAGACCCTTTCGGCTCCAGCTTCGTCTCCGTTATCCAAAAGCTGAAAAACACAGGTTGGACTTCTTGGTTGAAGTTGAAACTTTGGATTCTTTTTTTTCTTTTCTTCAAAAGGCAGTGTAACATTTTAAAAGCAAAGCCAACGGCCTCCCATTTTCGTACCTTGTACTTAAAAACGGACGAAAGAAAGGGAGACAAAGCCGGAGCCTGAGCCTAAGCCGGGTTTTGGAAAAGCTCCGAGCTTCGATCCTATAGCAAGACCTTGATTTGTTTTATTCCACTTTGGAGAAAAATAATAGTGTGACCAGAATGGAAACGTATTACTCTTACTGTAGATTTAAGCGATTTGTATTAGGGATATTGTGTAAATTTATTTGACTTAAATTGAAAAAGCTGCATGAAATTTGTGTGATCCCTGAACTGCTGTAGCCAGGTTTACAAACAATCGGTTGTTTGCATCTGAATGAAATCAGGGGTGTGATCCCTGGAGATATACTGTACGGCCGTTAATGGTTGAATTGCTTCTGACTGGCGCCCCCACCCCGGCAAAGACTAGTTTACTATTTTGGGAAGGCCACCATGTGAGGGCTGAATAGCTCAGATGGTAAAAGCGCTAGTACGTTACCCCAGAGATCATGGGTTCAAATCCAAGTCTATAGTCAAAGTTATATCTGCCATTATTTGTTCAAAAACTCAAATGTTTGGTCATAATTATTATATTGAGCCCTGTGAAATTGTGTGAATTTCACCTCTCATTGTAACCGTATAGCCTCGCTCAAAATGCCCAGGGGGAAAAAAAACCAGTAAACCAACATTCGGACCAATACGGGCGATTCACAGTAGTGCGCCCTCAAGAGTTCGCAACACGTCGACCAATCACAATACCCGGAATCTGTCGACCCTTTCCCGGACGCAATTCGACAGATTCCGCGCTTTCCGATTGGGTAACCCGTTGCAAACTCTTGAGGGCGCACTCTTGTGACTTGGCCCGAATTCGTGGCCGTAACCGCACCCCGGAAACACGCCATTACGTAGACGACACCAGAGAGGTCAAAAGTTAGCTTATTTCAAACGCTTCGAGTTTTAATTGGGCTGTCGTGAAATCAATTATCATCAGTAAAACGAAAACGTGTATAATTGCTCCCGGTTCGTCACTCCCTCTTTTACAGCTAGCCGTCAGACATCAGGAAATCGTCCTTGTAACATCACCCTCGACAAAAAAAGTAATCATTCCCAGTTGTCGGGAACACCTTTTAAGTCGTCGCTTTCTCACGGCCGCGTCAAACCTTCCCGAAAAAAACCCCGCAAAGCTGAAACCGAACGCGGCTGAACGCGGGGTTGACGAAGATAGAAATTTCCCCCCAATTTCTATTTTTGGCCGAGTTGGTGGAGAGTGAATTACTAAATCTCAGCTTACTGACCGGCGCGGTGTTTTTTTTTTTTTTTTTAATCAACTGTCAAACGGACGAAAGTCCTCGGCAATTCCGGGACGCAATGAGGTAGCGAAACAAAAATTGGAACAAGCGTGTGTTTGGGGAGGGAAATTGAGCACGTAAAACGGACGGAGACGCACGTACATCTTATACGAAGGGGGGGGGGGAGAGCGTGTGCCACATGCAACCACCGCTGCGAGTATCAGGGGTAATGTTAGCGCGCGACGCCGATCAATTTGGGCCGTGCGAATGAGCCCACGCCCCGGAGCGAAGGCTCAAATCCGGCCCGCTGAGGTGATGGGGGGAAGGGGAGGGCTTCGGCGTGTGAGTTGGATACCGCGGGTTGGGATCGGGGTACGGTGTCGTTGGAACGCCCCCGTCAAGGAGAGGGAGAGGGGTGAAGTGTTCTTCAGAAGACGAGCCGACATGGTGGAGGGGGAGGCTGAACAATTCTCCCCGCCCCCGTAACCTGAAATACCGACACACGCAACGTACAAGCAACGCGAAAACGCCTGTTAACTTCTTCTCAGTTGGTATTTCGATCTGCGGGATTTCTTTTCTTTCTCTCATCTCCCACTTCCTCTCTCTCTCCTCCCTCTCTCTCCCCACCTCTTTCTCTCCCTCCATCCCTCCCTCTTTCCCTCCATCCCGCTCTCTCTCCCTCCCTCCCTCTCTCCCTCCCTCCCTCCCTCTCTCCCTCCATCCATCTCTCCCGCTCTCTTGCATCTATCTCCCTCCCTCTCTATCCCAACTCTCTCTCCATCTCCCTCTCCGTCTCTCTCTCCCTTCCTCGCTCTCTTTTTCTCCCCTCTATCTCTCGCTATATTCTCTCACTCACACTCTCCCTCCCTCTCTCTCCACCTCCTCCTCTCTCTCCTCCCCCTCTCTCCCTCCACGTCCATCTCTGTCTGCCTGTCTGCCTGTCTGTCTGTCTGTCTGTCTGTCTGTCTGTCTGTCTGTCTGCATGTCTGTCTGTCTGTCTGTCTCGGACTGGAAGGGGAGCTTGTCCATTAATATGGGTCTCTCTCTCTCTCTCTCTCTCTCGCTCTCTCTCTCTCTCTCTCTCTCTCTCTCTCTCCTGAGAGTCCTCGGCTTCCCCTCTCCCTCCCTCACTACCTCCCCGTCTTTTGTTTCTCTGCCTCTCGCCAAAACACCTGTACGTGACCTCATCGGTCCGACGGGCCGGCCGCCGACTTAAACGTTCGATATTCCACAGATGAAAAAAAGAAGCCCTTAATTCCATTAAGGGGTCGGGTTACGGGGACGGAGATGCGCAGGCGACCAGCCAGCAAACAGTTACGGCGATCTCGCCACCTCACATTTCGTAGAAGAGGAAGAGGAGGAGAAGGAGACGAAGAAGGAGGCGGTGGAGGAGGTGGGGGGGAGGAGGAGGAGGTGGAGGAGGAGGAGGAGGAGGTGGAGGAGGAGGAGGAGAAGGAGGAGAAGGAGGAGGAGGAGGAGAAGGAGGAGGAGAATGAGACGAAGAAAGAGGAGAAAAGGAGGAGGAGGAGAAGGAGGAGGTGAGGGTGGAGGAGGAGGAGGAGGAGGTGGAGGAGGAGGAGAAGGAGACGAAGAAGGAGGAGGGAGAGGAGGAGGAGGAGAGAAGGAGGAGGAGAAGGAGGAGGTGAAGGTGGAGGTGGAGAAGGAGGAGGAGGAGGAGCTGGGTGAGGTGGAGGAGGAGGAGGAGAAGGAGGAGGAAGGAGGAGGAGAAGGAGACGAAGAAAGAGGAGAGGAGGAGGAGGAGAAGGAGGAGGTGAGGGTGGAGGAGGAGGAGGAGGTGGAGGACGAGGTGGAGGAGGAGGAGGAGGAGGAGGAGGAGGAGGAGGAGGAGGAGGAGGAGGAGGTGGAGGACGAGGAGGAAGACGAGGAGGACGACGAGGGAGATTTCTTTCTAGTCCAACTTCTGACGAACTGACCCAAACAGTTACTCATTCCCCCCCCCCCCCCCGATCTGGGTCGGTCGTTTGTGGGTGGGGCATTCGTCTTGGTCAAATTCACAGACGACCACCTAAAAAAAGGAAGCAAAAAATATAAAAAAACATTCTCGAAGAGGGAGCGACAAAGCGCACTTTGGATCTCAGGTGTCAGAAACATCAGCAGACGACCAGCAGATATTTTGGCGCCAAAATTCATCTCACCTGCCTCCGGTTCGTCCCGCGTCCAAACAAGTAAATTCGATTAAGGGGCGAACTATTGACACGCCGCTGAGTAGAAGTTACTTGTCGGGGTTTTAAGACTTAAAAATCACACGAAACTCGAACCACAACATCGGCAGAACGGAGAAGAAAAAAAGGTGTACTTTGAAACTATTTTATTATATTTTGCCGAACTAGTCTGCGAGTGGGTGAAAGTACTGACGGACATGAATATTCAATACATGCAAATTACTGAGGCCTCGCTATACGTCGACCAATCGCGCACGAGTGTTCAATCAACACCGGGTGTTCCGTAGTGAAGAACTCTCCTGGTGTTAATTTAACACCACGGTGTTTTATTTTACGCAGTGGCTGTAGTTACGGCAGTCGTCCGTGTGGTTCCCTGACTTGATTGTATTTCGTCAGCATTGCAGGCTGGTTGAACCAGTCTATTAGCTGATAGTCTGGTTCCAAGAGCTAAACATCCCGACAAATACTGTGAAGTCAGGGAACCACACGGACGACTGCCGTAACAACAACCACTGCGTTTATTTTAACACCGTTATGTTTTATTTCAACACCGCGGTGTTTTATTTCAACACCGCGGTGTTTTATTTCATCACCGCGGTGTTTTATTTCAACACCGCGGTGTTTTGTGACTGACACCCCATGGCATTATACGACAGCACCGTTTACTTGTGCGTTCGACAAGACACCCCCCCCCCCGCTTCCTTTAAGCGTGTGCAGTTCAGATTTTAGGGAATTTACGGAAAACATAGACTGGTGCCCACGACGTCATGCCTCAACAGAACTGAGAACTACACTGGACTATACAGTATACACGCTGGCAGTCAGGGTTTACGACCAAAATGGCTGCCACGAAATTCCCATTGGGTACGAGGTTTTTGTTATTGTGCATGTGTCACGGGTACACATCTGGGGTTGTTTTTTTCACCGAACAGATGAGAAGATTAATGATTTTTTGTAGGCCTAATTTCAAAACAGTAGAGTCGTGACAATAGAGCCTCCAAAAATCACCAAACCCGCTAAAAAATAGGAAAGCAAAAAAAACCGCCAATATGAAGCACTACTTTCCGAAAGGTTGATGGTTTTGTGAAACAACCAAAAAAGGAACATAATAATGGATTTCTTGTAAAAGAACTTTCGAAAACGCGCTCATGCGGCGGGTTTGAAATTTCCCCAAATTTGTATATGTTCGGCTCCAGCCTTCAACTAAGTTCAAATCTGCAAGGTGAAAAGGGGTCACACTGCGCACAGTTAGTGCGCACGAATAAAATTCGAAGCGCATGCGCATCACTAACCATGCCCAGCAATACCCCTCACCGCATCACCTCAAGATTTTGCAGTCGTGGTTTACGAAACAAAAAACCCAAACAAAAAAACGCAGTGGCTGTTGTTACGGCAGTCGTCCGTGTGGTTCTCTGACTTGATTGTATTTCGTCAGCATTGCAGGCTGGTTGAACCAGTCTATAAGCTGATAGTCTGGTTCCAAGAGCTAAACATCCTGACAAATACTGTGAAGTCAGGGAACCACACGGACGACTGCCGTGAACAACAGCCACTGCGAAAAACCAAAAAACACCACACACACAAAATGACAGACGAGGGAACACGGAAGGTATGAAAATAAAATCCACAGAAACGAGCTTTGTTTTCGTCAAATGTTCACCATCTTCAGACCAAGCAAGGACATCGAATCTACGAGACCCCTCACAATAATATTATTATCTCGACATAGCACGCTAGAGATTCAACGAGGGAAAAAATAATTATTACGTAAAACACAGAGGTAAAGTTATAAACAGAAAAGATAAATAAGATAAATTAACCGATCAAATCAGTCCTTATATTATAATAATTTATACAGCTTTTTTTTGCAGGTAAAACAACTATATTCATATATCGGTCTATAGTTTTTTTTTGTACAATTGGAATAAACAACACAACACTATACTGCTCTTTGCTGCTCGCGTGCTCGTGCGGGGGAGAGAGAGAGCACGCAACAGCCGTCGGGTACGTTCTTGAATTGAAAAAATAAGAAGGGAAATAGAGGATGCTATTCTTGTCGGTGCCGATTCGTTAGCGATGTTTAATTTCGCGGAGCGTGCGGCGACGGGGCGTCTGTTCGACGGGCGGACGACGTCTTCAGACGGTCGCATAATTACCGGTGTTCGGGGGGGGGGACAAGCGGCTCAGTTTACGGACGGGGATGTGGATCGGGTGCGCTTAGCGCTTGGCTTCGATTTCACGCCAAAACACCGGCTTAACGCTTCGAGTACCAGATTGTTTACTCGGCACTTGCAGTCGGTTTACCGAATCGTTTTTGAGCTCATAACAGCTTTTCATTGCACTCTCATTCAACGTCATGGTTTGTTTTTTCTCAGTGAAGGCTCATTTTTACAAGAAAAATGTGTGCGTGTATTTTCACTCAGTAAAATAAGGGATTTCTTCTACTTTCAAATTCAAAATGAATCTCTTTACAACAATTTAGAGCCCTGTTATTTTAGTCTTCAGAACAGGCTTTTTTCAACATTTTTCTGAACAAGTCGCTATTTTCAAACCCGTTTTTTTGTTTTCTTCAAAAAAGGGATAGATGAACAACAAGAGCATCATAGCTTTGACACTCGAATAATTATCTTGGAAATGTGCCTTCCAAAATAACCGCATTACTGAAAATGAGATAGTTGGCATTCGGTGGATGACGCACGAAAGTGTGATTAGTTAGCCGCGTCGTTAGAGCGCGACACAAGCTGGGCTGATAATCGCCATCGGCCGAAAACAATAACAAATTAGCAGACTTTTTGTTTTTAATCACTGCTGAAGGTGCCTTGTTGAATCGGGTCGCCGCCATTTCTTAAACATCACTTCCGAATCGCACCTTGTAAAAGTTGGGGCGGCAAATTGTCAACAACCGCCCCC
Organism: Luidia sarsii; assembly: GCA_949987565.1. Taxonomy (NCBI): domain Eukaryota; kingdom Metazoa; phylum Echinodermata; class Asteroidea; order Paxillosida; family Luidiidae; genus Luidia; species Luidia sarsii. The sequence continues at coordinate 1,659,079 of OX465120.1, read as the reverse complement.
CCCCCAAGAAAAAAAAAAAAAAAAAAAAAACGACAAGGGGGTTCTCGTTCCCGTCGCGTCGTGACGAAAAGCTGTTACGTAACAAGCACTGGCACGTCAACAACAGCGCCCTCACGCGTTGCTAAGCAAACATGCTGGGCGCGTTGCTAAGCAAACATGCTGGGCGCGTTGCTAAGCAATGACATCTGGGCGCGTTCCCGAAAACGGCGTCTACACTCGAACGCTTTTTATCAGGAGAAGAAGGCCCTCCGAGTGCCCTACCCAAACAACATCCCAAAAACAAAACCCCATAGTAAAACAACCATAGGCCTAGATATTCACTCTCGCCTTCGAGATAACACTGAGCAGGTCACCCGTCTCAAACACTTTTGTGCAGACAATAATTTTACAACGGCCAAAAAACTCGGGAGTTTCGAAAACGCTCCCCCCCCCAAAAAAAAAAAAAAAAAAAAATAAAAAAAAATCCGGCAATAGACGACGAGTTTGTTGAACTATTTTTCTGTATTTTACTTTTAAGATTAAGAGAGCATTAGAATAAATAACAACACGAAAATAAGTTACTTTCTCTTTTAAGTTACGTCTTTTAAAGATTTAAAGTACGGCGGCCGAGAGTGGCCATAAGTTCGTTTTGGTTTGTTTCACACTCCAAAAAAAGCATGTGAGATCATTTCAGGTATCTACGGAGAGGCATTTAGGACCAACGGTTTATTATTATTATTATGTTTTAGTTTTCTTTTTCTTTTAAAGTGTTGCAGGCGTGTGTTGACCCGTAAGCAAACCTGAAAACGTACATCGTAGCAATTGTTCCTTTCACAAGAATTCTAATACGACAACCGTGCTCGAGTTACCATGGATACCGATGCGACCAAATCAAGCACTTCCTTAAAACCAGTTTAAAGCACCCTCATGAATGGAACATCTTTATCATTTAACAAAGAAATCCCCCCCCCCAAAAAAAAAAAAAAAAAAAACGTCTCCAAGAACGAGTTGAAAATGTTCAGGCATTTCAAGATATTTTTTTTTTTTAATTCCTCGGTGCGTTGAATGGACCGTCGGGCCTCCGTAGGGTCGCAGTCTCCCTCTCCAGTCGTCGCAGTGGTCGTCTAGCGGAGTTGTTGTAAGGGCAGCGCGGATACGTGCGTGCGTGTGTGTGTGTGTGTGTGGCGGAAGGGTGGGCAGATGGACAGGGGGTCGGTCGTCTAGCCTAACGTCTCCATCAGGCTCCGGGTTTCGTCCGGTAGCGACACCACCTGGTTGTTGCTGTCGATGACACCCATAGATTTCAGGGTCTGCAGTCGTCGAAGAGCATCCGCCTTATTCTCGGCCGCTGCCTGCAGCTGACTCACGTGCCGCTGGAAAGCAGACAGCGACGAACTATCTGCAGAGGAGAAGAAGACAAAACAAATCCAAACGATTCAAACCAAAGCCTTCTATTAATACAGAAAGGAAAGGCTCCATCATCGCGGTGATACAGGCAAGGAGAAAAGATGAGGTCTCTTGTCAAAAAAAAAAAACATCGGTTGAGTGCCGGTTGAATTCATCCGACCGATAAAAATGTCCCCCGGTAGAAAGCCGATTGTACTGGACTCTGGGGTGAAAAATTCACGATGGCTATCCGGTGGAAACGACATCGGACGGGTCAAATCATCTGATACCCAACCGATGACTATTTTTTGACAAGAGGCCCGATCAAAAGCCGCGTTTCCACTGGACTAAAATTTCAACCGAGACGCGACGATGGTTAAATTTCCAACGGTCAAATTTGACCGTCGTTCCCACTTGGACTTTTGAGTCGGTTAATTTAACCGAGACGATGGTTAAAGTAACCAAGCTGGCAAAAATCATTTTGTGCACGGTGCATGTACGCCGAGTCGCGTTTTACCGAGTGTTGCGTTTCCATTGAATCGGCTCGGTTAAACTTACCGGGTTATTTTTACTGGGCAGAGGTTGGCCGGCAAAAGTAACCATTCTGCTCGGTTAAAGTAACCCAGAGGAAATTTAACTCACGCGGGCCGTTTCCACTGGTTTTAAAATTGGACAAGTAACCATGAGCCTCGTTTCCACTGGACTTATTTTGGTCAAAGTAACCGAGACGATGGTTACTTTTCTCATTTTTAAGTCCAGTGGAAACGGCCCGTCTCGGTGAAATTTTAGTCCAGTGGAAACGCGGCTACTCGGTAACTTTGACCAAAAATCTAATTCAGTCCAGTGGAAACGCAGCACCCATTATTCAGTCGCCCGATGGACGATTTAGCAGTCCTTTCCATTCCCAGCAATCGAAACGTCGCTACCTGCAACACCACATCGCCTGACTTTTTGGATCGCCCTTTTTTCTCCTTGGAAGCTTTTTTTCCCCTTCACCCACAAGTTGGCGAGGAAAAAAAAGCGCGGCAAAATGACCAACACAGTATACTCGAGAAATGGTGCCCCGTGAATGGCGATACAGCGGTGCATCTGAAAGACACTGTGGGTACGTGTTGACATTTTATCGCAGGGAATGCTGTTATGTGAAGACGTAAACAAAATAATGGTGCAGCGTGCTTGAGGAGAGGTTAGTCTCATTCCGGGTAAAAAAACCTCCTTTAATTGATACAGCGCTTGTTACGGTGGTCGGCTATTGCGAAGCTAGCTATACCAATATAAAACGTTCGTTCTAATTCACGGCTAAATTGGCATGTGCACGCGCTCCTAATGCGTCTGACGCCCGCCTCGCTGATGCAGTACTGCATCCTGGGGGGGGGACTGGGGAGTGTGCCCCGAAACCAGTTGGTCCGTCTGCCCGAAAAAAAATCGAACGCGTTTTCTCAAATGTCTTCCGTCTTATGGCCTAGGAATGCCGTTGGTGAAAGACGCGCCGGTAATGCGCGCCTTATACTTAGCTGCCGTTTCTGAACGCAACCTCTTCGTTTCTGACGTTCCTGCGTTAGAATTAAGCACGTCTTCAGCCTGGAAGCACCCCTTACCCCCTAGTCCACCCCCCCCCTCCCCCTCCTCCCCCCTCCTCCCCCACCCCACCTCAAGAAAAAGGGTACCCGCTAACCAGTTTATCTCGTTCGTGGTCGCACGACAGCAACAGTAGCGCCTTGGTGAGAATTCAATGTTCGTGTTGTATGTATAGCAAGCGCGTAGAACATTTTTTTGGAACCGCATCAGGCGAAGGCGTTCGGTCGTGGCAACACCGTCAGACGAAGCGTAAACACGGTGACGAGACGAGAAGGGAGAGGACAAGGGGTTTTGGAGAGAAAAAACCCAGAGAGAGACAACACCGCTTCTTTACTACGCTCATCGTTATTTTTACGAAATGATAACATCGGGGGTAGAGCGAAAGGATGAGGAGGAGGAGGAGGAGGAGGAGGATGGGAATAAAATAATTTGACGAGACGAGTGAATGGTTCACCTCGGGCAGATTTTACGGCCGTCTGTGTCGGCGAGTCCACTCCAGTGAATTCGGACCAGAAGGGGAGCTTGTCCATTAATACAGGTGCTTCTCTCTCTCTCTCCTCTCTCTCTCTCTTTCTCTCTCTCTCAGTCTCACTCTCCCCCCCCTCTCTCTCTCTCTCTCCCCCCCCTCGTTTTCTCTTTCTCTCTCTCCATACATATCTCTCTCTCTGAGGTTGGTTCTGACGCTGCCTTGGTCTAAGTAGCACGAGTAAAGATATGTTTTCCTTCCTCCGTCTCTTTCTCTCCCTCCTCCTTCCGCCCATCTCTACCTCTTCCCTTTGTTGATGTTCTAGTTTGCTGCTATCCTCCTCCTGCTCTTTCAAATCTTCTGCCTCTCCTTCTCTACCTCCTCCTCTTCCTCCTCCTCCTTCATAATATTTTCTGTCTCTCCTCCTCCTCCTATTTCTTCTCCTTCTTCATAATCTTCTGCTGTTTCTTCATCCTCCTCTTCCTCCTCCTCCTCCTTCTCTTCCTCCTCCTCTTTCTTCTCCTTAGTCGTCCCCTGCCTCTCCTCCTCCTCCTCCTCCCTTTTTCCTCTTCTGCCCTTTCCTCTCCCTGTATACACGTCTGCTTTCTCTCTTACTAACCAAGAATCTGCCGACTTCATTACCGCCGTAATCAACCTCTAATAGAGAAACGCTCCATTCTCCCATTAAACATTCACGATGCTCTCTGATATTCGGCCGTCCGCGAACGCGCCATAATTCTCTCTAGTTGTTCCGCTCATCCGCCCAGGAGATATCAAAAATTGATAGTTTAACACATTCGATCCCTCACGAGAAAAAACATGGTCATGTTCCGAGCCGAAATCAGAAAAAAAAGTCACAAACCAAATTCCAAGTGTAGATTATAGGTGATATACAAAAATGTTGCAAACTGCTTACTGACTAATATTACCAAAATGTAAATCTAACATTTAGTGGGCCTGACGTTTCGATCCTAGCAGGACCTTTCTCAAAGGCAGAGTGACAAGGACAAAACAGATACATGTACACGAAGGAAGGGGGAGAGAGTGAATAGGACACGGATGAAAGTGTAGATTATCTTAAAAAATAATAGTGGTCTTTCCATTTTTCGAATTATTTTGGTTTACTGCCCCGAAGGTGAACCACACGTGAAACCTACTACGACGAACAGTCATACAATCGCCTGCTATTTCCCAAAGGCCAACAAACACCAGTGATAAACAGTCCTATGTAAATGCCAACTATTTTTACGACCCAATAAAAAAAAACTCTATAGGTAAAGGAATGGTGTTTTCGGGGCGTTGCTTTTAGTGTACCCATAAGCGCGCGCAGCGACCGAGTCTCTCCTTGAACTACGCGTTGGTAAATATTTATAATTCCAGCCAATAAAAAATATCCGTTAAAACGGAATCGGGGTGGATGAAGGTATGTAAGTAGAGCTGTCAGCCTTGATGAAAAGAGGAGAATTCAAAATTGTTAGGGGGGTACTAAGTGGTACCCTGGTACTGTATCGCGGTCTCTAAAGATTAGTGCCACATTTCCTGTCGGTTTTTTTCCCCTCTGGCGAAAATTCATTGTGGAAAAGGGAGGTAATTGTGAATATCGAGGACGTATCATCAGGAGTAAGGAGGGCCTGACGTTTCGATCCTAGCAGGACAATTTTGAAAGGCAGAATATATGTGACCCGGCACAGCGACATGAGGAATATCCCACCAAAACAATTTTCTTTGTTTTTGCATTTTCGGAATGTTAATGTATTAGAGGAAATTTTGATATCATTTGAAAGCTAATGGTACACTCTTTCACAATATTAGAAAATCTCAAAATCTCAAAAGTGGGGGTGATTCCTCATTATGATGTGCCGGGTCACATATAGAGAACTAGTTATACCACAATGTTGTGTTTCGGTTTGCAAGATTAACGGTCATCCATTTTTTTTCCCAAAAGAGTTTGTTTCGGACGAACCCCATTTTTGTTTGTAGAGGGCAGCATCGAAAATTCAAGAGACTGTGCCCGTTAAGGAAATGAAGGCTTAGGCTCGGGCTTAGGCTTCGGTCATTATTATTTCTCTTACTCGTTAACATCACAGGCATCTAATTGTAATAAGCGTTTGGCCCCAGTTTCTCGGTGAATACTCTACCCCAGTTATCAAGCCAACAAACCCTCGCATTCGGCGACAAACCACAACCTGGACTTTCAGGTTTTTGTCAGACGGGAGACGAAGCCTGAACCATGGATTCGTATAGGGCCTAAGATTCGGAGAATTTCAGGTGAAACCTGATTTTTTGTTTCTCTAAAAAACAACAACCGAAATTCCAATCTGGAAGGGCAGGATTGTCGATCAATACTTGATGTTTCTCAAAAACACAAAAATGGAGGGTTTTTTTGCGACAATAATCCACTTTCTTATTTTTTTTTCCTTCAAATTTGGGATATATTTCCAGGACGCCGCGTTGCGATCGGAACTTCATCGCTATTCGCGCTGACACCTGCTTATCAATTAACCAGGAGCCTTGGATAATGACTGGCTGTTATTTGGAAAGAGATTTGGGAACTCTTGAAAAAGGGAAATCTACTTTGGACATTCCAACCATGTTCCCCGGGTGGAGGGAGCGTGGGGATGAGACCCATTCAACCGTTAAGCCCCTTGTAGGACAAGCGGTACTTAACATTCCAGGCTGCGGGTGCGAGCGTGAGCCGCCGACCGGGAATGGTTCTAGGCGGTCAGACATTGTTCGGCCGCTGCTGGTCCCAACAATGGGGTGTAGATTTGGGAGAGGAAGGGGGAGGGGAGAGGGGGAAGGGAGAGGGAGGTGGGAAGACGAGCGGCAGACAGCTAGGGAGAGAGAGAGAGAGAGAGAGAGAGGGGGGTGGACGATTAGGCGCGTGGAGAAGGAACGTGCACGTTTGTTATGAATGAAACGGAGCTGAGAGAGAAGGGAATGAAAAAAAAAAGGAATGTCCGACCGCGCGCGACATGTATCGGAACGATTAACATTCCTGTCGTGCCGCTCCAGGGGTATCGAACACCTGCGACATTCCACAGTCACTCGACCGTGAAAAATGTTTGAGAAGTGAGCATCCGTTCGGGACCGAACAAGGGAGGTGAGGTTTTTTGGGGGGCCTTCCTTTCGGAAGGGTGTGGGGATGGTTGTTTTTTTCAAAGCCCCCCCAAGGTCTGGAAAGTTTCGCGGATGAGAGAGAGATGGAGAGAGATAGGGAGGAGAGAGAGCGAGAGTGCGGGAAATAGAGAGAGAGTGGGAGAGAGAGAGAGAGACAGAGATGGAGAGAGAGAGAGAGAGTGAGAGAGAGAGGAAAAGAGGAGGAGAGAGACAGAGAGAGACAGAGAGAGAGGAAGAGAGAGAGATGGAGAGAGAGAGGGAGGAGAGAGAGAGCGAGAGTGCGGGAAATAGAGAGAGAGTGGTAGACAGAGACAGAGAGAGAGATGGAGAGAGAGAGAGTGAGAGACAGAGAGAGGAAGAGAGAGAGACAGAGAGAGAGAGAGACAGAGAGAGGAAGAGAGAGAGGGAGAGAGAGAGAGGGGGGGGGAAGAGAGAGAGAGGGAGAGAGCTTAGTGAGAGATTCTTTCCCAAGTTGTCCTGCTCATTTTTGTTTTTCGAATTGTCTGAAAGGTTATTTTGGTCTCTATAACTGGACTCATCCTCAGACAGATGGACAAACAGATGGAAAGGGAGGAGTCGAAAGAGGAAATTGCTCTCCGCCAGTTTCTGATTTTTTTTTTTTAAATCTTATCTCCAGGGTTTTTTAAATTATTTATAGGACCGTCTGCTGTCTGCCTCTGAGAAGAAAAAAAAAGGAGGAAAACTCAAGCTAGGATCCAACCGCCATCGGGCCCTCCAAAAAAAATTGTTTCAATTTTTTTTTGTTTTTTTTGTTTCGTGTATCAGTCGTGTCAGTGAGGAGTTGATGGCGTTACTGCACGAGTGGAGTTTCTCCTGCAGGACTGTTTTATTTTTTGTCCGGGAGACGGCACGATGCTCGGATTGTTGTCGGGGTGGACCGAGGATAAGGCCACGTTCCAACCCCCCTCCCCCCCAGAGAGACCCAGGGAGATCACGGGTAATGAAAAACACCCTTTGCCGGGCCAATTATTGGTCGAAGAGTATCTGGAAGACGTTCCAAAGTGTTGTTTTTTGTTTAGCTCAAAATGGTAATCTGAGAATGTAGGAAAAGGCAAAAACAAAAATCGTCACAGTTTTCGCATCGTTCAGTAAGAAATAGTTTATCGCTCGCGAGTGATAAACTATTTGTCTATGCTTGAGTGAAGATTTGTCGAGAAGTACTGCAGCATCCCAGACCGTAGGATTCCAACAACATGAGGATTCTATCACGACCATCCACAAACTGTGTAAAATTAGAAGGAAATCATTATGTGGGCATGGAATGTTTTCCGATCTTCCCAATGTTGTATGGGGGGGGGGGAACACCCAAAATCACCCGCAGCTTTGCTCTCTATTCTCATCTGACCTCAAGTTCCTTCGTCCCTTTGAAGACAATTGGGTCTTGGACCAAGTATGTGACTTGGATAACCTTGGGACGGAGTAAAAAAAAAAGGACCGTCAAATAGATTTGTAGGTATGCAAGGATCGCTTGATATGTTTTTGTCTTGTTGTGTGTGTGTGTGTGGAGGGGATGGGGCGGGGGAGTTAAATTAAATTCGGGTTTGAATCGTGGAAATATTCTGCCGGAATCTGGTCGCGTTTATTCTGTGGCAATCTTTTTAGGGGATAAAAGTCTCACAACAGTCGTGGTTTGAAATTAGGCTTTTTTTTTGGGGGGGGGCCACAGCCGTGTTTTTTTTTTTTTAAAACAAGCCCCAAATTGAATCGGGTCGCTGGAGCAATTGTTCTGGTGTTTTATTTCTGGCAACGATAGGTCGTATAATAATAATTACATCCATGCGAAAGGGGACGGTTTCAGAATTCAATCAGACGGTCTTCCTCCTGCCCCGGTCGATAAATTACGAGAAATCTCTCGGACGTGCGAGGAAGACAGACGAAAGAAAATTTGAAAGAGAAACGTGGGACGGTGGGGGGGGACGAGATCGGGGGAAAAAAAACCAGAACTCTTGCAAGGACGACTTTGCCGAGCGGGCCCAAATAAATTACGTTTTAAATCGGTGAGTTTTTGTTGTTGTTGTAAAAATAGTTACAGGGTTTGCAGAACTGAGTTACGGTCTAAACAATTTACAAATGAAACCCGGCCAAGATGTCGACAAGGTTTTGGATGGCCTAGATGTTCTGCAAAGATCTTCGGAGGAGATCGAGTAAACCTTTGGATGTGAATCTTCGGAGATGCAGAATTAAAACAGGTTGCGCTTACATCTCTTGAGAACCTCTGGAATCTTACACAGTATCTGGGGTGAACGGGGCGCGTTCAAAGGAGGTTTAGCTCAATGTGAAAAAAAATAGGCATTTATTCGAAAGTAATTCCAAGAGTGAGCGGAGATTTTTTCATATTTTATTAATTGAAAGATCGCGAAAGATGACGAGAATTGGAAAGTTGCAAAACGACTGGAGCTTCGAGACTCCTTGGCGAATGATCGTTAGGGCTCGTAGCTGACTGTCGAATTAGGGGGCTAGGGCTGTACGGGTAATACAACAGCGAAGCTTCTACAATAAAAACCAAATGGCGGCAGTGCTGTTACATGCAGGATTGTGAACAGTTTTCAGCAAGGTCCTGCTAGGATGGAAGCCTATAGTCAAGCAGTCTCTATATCTTTCAGAGATATTTACGTAATTTGTGACCCGGCACATCATAATGAAGAATTACCCCCACTTTTGAGATTTTGAGATTTTCTAATGATGTGAAAGAGTGTATCATTAGCTTTCAAATGATATCAAAATTTCCTCCAATACATTAACTTTCCGAAATCCGAATATAAAAAAAAAAAAGCCTAACCGCTGATTTTTAATCGAATTGAGCAAATACTTTGACTTTAGGCGTTGTTTACTCGAAAAGTGTTTTGGTGGGATATTCCTCATGTCGCTTTGCCGGGTCACATTTGTAGTCATTCAAGTCGGTATCAAAGCTGTTTGCAACCTTTTGGGATGATAAGCCTAATCATATTTTAGGCCAAGTATTGCGAAAAAAACCACGTTTTTTGACAATCTATTGTGTGGGGCGGTTTCGTGCACGCAGTTCCCGATGGTGAACTGCAGGGCAAACTTATTCACGCTGTAACTGTAAAGCATTATAAAGGGATAAGGAGATCACACGGAGGGCCTGACGTTTCGATCCTAGCAGGACCGCCCTCAAAGCCAAAGGCGTTCGTCTGCCTTTGAGAGAGGTCCTGGCGTGCTCACAGACACCTCAGGTCCCTTCGTATTTCATATCTTTCGTGGTTTTTATTTCAGTCAGCGAGGAGTTTGCAACGTTTTAATTTTGGTGTGTGTGTCACATGCGGCCAGATCGATGCTACCAAATTTCATTTCCAGAGACGCGAATTCCTCCACGGTTTATCGAAGGACGACTGCCGGGATGCAGGCCGTCCAACAATTCAATCATGAACTCCCTCTTGGATGTTGTGTGGGTGGGGAAGGATGCAATTTGGTGAGGCAGGAGACAGATGAGGGAGGGGGGGGGAGGGGGGGAATTGGTGGGATGCGAGTGGAAGGTTTGAGGTGAAGTGCATGTAACGTTTCTCTTTCGAGAAAGGAGTGTGGCTCTGAAAAAGAGCCAGTATTAACCCAGATAAGACTTGAAGGTTTGCATGGTGGAAATACCAGGTGGAAGGTTTGCGGTGAGACCATGTGACACTTCTCTTTCTGGAAGGAGTATGGCTCTGAAAAGAGCCAGTAACTCAGATAAGACTTGAAGGTTTGCATGGTGGAAATACCAAGTGAAAGGGTTTGCGGTGACACCATGTAGCACTTCTCTTTCGAGAAGGAGTGTGGCTCTAAAAAGAGCCAGTAACTCAGATATGACCTGAAGGTTTGCATGGTGGAAATACCAAGTGGAAGGTTTGCGGTGACACCATGTATAGCACTTCTCTTTCGAGAAGGAGTGTGGCTCTGAAAAGAGCCGGTAACTCATATAAGACTTGAAGGTTTGCAGGGTGGAAATACCAAGTGGAAGGTTTGCGGTGACACCATGTAGCACTTCTCTTTCGAGAAGGAGTGTGGCTCTAAAAAGAGCCAGTAACTCAGATATGACTTGAAGGTTTGCATGGTGGAAATACCAAGTGGAAGGTTTTGCGGTGGCACCATGTAGCACTTCTCTTTCGAGAAGGAGCGTGGCTCTGGAAAGAGCTGGTAACTCGACGTTTCGGGTAGTGCGTGCCCTGCCCGTCATCGGATTCCCACTATCACTCGGTTTGGGATCTGGGGTTACGGTGGGGGTCAACGGCAGGGTAGGAGGAATCGGGAAGGGGATGTGGTGGGGTCGAGTGTGCTTACCTGATCGCTTGTTGACGAGTTTCGTCCGGGTCTCCGGCTCGCCCCACTCTCCGGCCGGCACGGGGCGAGCCTGCTGGGTGAGCCGGCAGAGCACCCGCATCTCCACGGACTGGGTCTGGGCGCACAAACTCCTAAGATCCAGGCCGACGGCTCCCTCTCCTTCTCCCGCTCCCCCGGCTTCTCCCCCTTCTCCTCCTCGTCCGCCCCAGACCGCCTCCACCAGAGAGCGGGACGGGGCGAAGTCCACGGCCGGCCCGAAGTCCTCGGCGAACGGCCGGGCCGAGCAGAGCCGGGCGCTCAGGAGGAGAGCCACCAGGGCGGCCTGGAGAAGGAAGGCCTGGCCCCAGTGGTAACCGCAACTCCCGATCGCCGGCGAGAGCCGGTGCGACGGAGTCGAAGTCGGCATGGTCTGTTCTCTTCTCAACGAACCAAAGAACGAAAAAAACACCAACCCCTCAGCTCAACAATCACGGCAGCGAACCGGGAAGAAAGAATTCTAGTCTCCGGCTATCAAACGAAAAGGAGGACGAGTTTGCTCCGATATTTTTTTTCGGGTTGAGAGTGTAAGACGAAAGGGCTAAGGCCTTTATTTCTGAGACGATACTAGGTCGGAAACAAATCTGCAGGCTTGATGTTGTTACGTCTAATCCCGGCTGCGACGATGGCTTTTGTTCAGTGGTCGATAAATCTCGCCTTGATATATCCGCGGCCGATGGAGAAACTCATGGTTTTTTGGGGTCGGCAGCTCTCGAAAACCACGGGGAGGTAGGTAACGATGTGCGGGCGGGTTCGTTGCTAAGGCTGTGTGTGACAGTCTTGTGAGCTGGTGGCGCGTTTTTTTCTCTCTCTCTCGTAGGGGGGGGGGTGGTGCGTGGTGGGCAACGTGCGTGTGCAGTGCGCGCTCGTGGGAGGCGGTGAGTTGAAAGGGCTCGGGAGGCGAGGGGTGCTCCACTGCGCCTGCGCGAGGACCCACTCACGCGGGGCGCCGACCAATCAGAGCGCCGGACAGCCGTGGTGGAAAAAAAATAAACCGCAAGGTGAGATCGAGCTGTCGTCTGCGCGCGTGTATTCTGGCGGTGAAGCGAGTTGCGGTCCGCGATACCGGGATTTTTTTTTTTAAGGATGGCTTGGGTTTCTGTTGCGAAACTGGAATGGTCACGGATTTGGCGATCACTTCCGACTTTATATCTGCAGGGATGTGGGGGGAAAGGGAGGGAGGGAGGGAGGGGGAGAGAATTACTGGAGAGTCATAAATAGAACCGTGAGGGGAAAATTTACTGCGGAAATCGGGACAACCCCCTTTATCTTGAGGATATCTTTTTTCTTTTTTTTCAGAGAGTTCCGGTTGGGTGACGAAAACCAGGAACGATGTGACATCATCACCCGATTCCAAATGGGACAATTCATTTTTTAGGGGGGTGAGGTGAGGTGGATTTTATTCCATTTGGCGTTTCAGAACAGAAACAAGAATACTCGATTTCGATTCTGATCTTAGCAGGACCTTTATAGAATTCTCAGAGGATTTCCGGCCTTTGGGAAAGGTCCTGCTAGGATCGAAACGTCGAATCTTGTTCATCTTTGAGCTCTGTAGTTTGGTGAGTTGGTAGTATTATATAAATATTACTTTACTGTGGGTGTGTGGCGACTATTGATTTTCAAGAGTCGGTGAGTCGTCGGCGTAATGGTCGCGGAAAGTCGACTAGTCGACCCATTGTTTTGAATACCTATATCCTCCAGCACTCATTCAATAAGAAAACAAATCAATTTCGCGAAACACAAATCGAATAATCTGGAATTTGTTTTCATTTTTCTCAAATAGCATCTTAGCTCGGTGATCGAAATCCTGTGTCAATTCAAATTCACCCCAGGCAGAAAACAAGACAGTGCACGTCTTTTCTTGTCGATAGAGGGCGCTGCCACTGAGGCCATTGTAAGAACCGATTCAAAATGTTGACATTACCAAAAAAAAATGTGTGCGCAAGACCTATGGCTGCGGCCAGGTATGACACACTGGTCTATATAGACTGTTAAAGTCTAGTGGCTAGCTGTATCCATAGGCTCGTGTACAATTTGAAGCCATAGCCATTGGGAAATTATTTTTTCCTGACTTCCTACCTCAGCATAAATCGGTTCTTTGTGTGTGACCTAAAAAACAGCGCCCTCTAGGGCCGATATTTTTTTCAGCGCTGCTTGAATTCAATGGCTACGGCTGCAAATTACACAAGAGCCTATTTAAGTCTACTAAGTCCATTTTACGAAATGCAGGCTTAGGCTCGGGCTTAGACTTCGGTCATATTTGTCTTACTCGTTATAATAATATCACAGGCATCTAGAAACAAGCGTTTGGACCCCAGTTTCTTGGTGAATTATCAGTAGCTATCAAGCCAACAAACCTCCAAATTCGGAAACAAACTACGACCTAGATTTTCAGGGTTTTGTCAGACGGAGACGAAGCCTGAGCCCGAGCCTAAGCCTTCATTTCGAAGACGGCCTTGGATAAGATTTGAAGGCGTCGCCCGTCGACAGGGAACAGTCTCCTGACGACGGGCAGAGTACACACTGCCCGAAACGTTGAGTAGGTTAACCGTCTCTTTTCAGAGCCACACTCCGCCTCAAATAGAGACGTGTTACACAGTGTCACAGCAATCATTCCACATGCTAGCTCTCACATAAGCGTGTGGTATATTCAAAGCCGTGGCCAGTGCATTTGTGACCCGGCACAGCATAATGAGGAATAACCCCCACTTTTGAGATGTTTATATTTTCTAATTATGTGAAAAAGTATACCATTAGCTTTCGAATTATATCAAATTTATTTCCGTATGAACTTTGTTGTAAATAGTACAAGGGGACTTCGCTCGTTCATTTGGTACCAGACACAATATAGCAGCACCAGTCTTACTCCTCGAAAGCGGCCATTCAAAAATGCAGGAACTTTATATTTTTATGAAAACAGTACAAACACTCCCCCGAAATCCTCTTTTTTTTCAACATTTAGAGACGGAGTTCGGAAAAATCCTTTGGACATAATATCCTCCAATACATTAACTTTCCGAAAATACAAAAAAAAATATATATATTTTAATCGAATTGAGAAGATACTTTGACTTCAGGCGTTGTTTACTCGAAAAGTGTTTTGGTGGGATATTCCTCATATCGCTGTGCCGAGTCACATTTGTGACCCGGCACAGCATAATGAGGAATAACTCCACTTTTGAGATTGTTATATTTTTCTAATGATGTGAAAGAGTATACCGTTAGCTTTCGAATGGTATCAAATCTATTTCCGTATGAACTTTGCTGTAAATAGTACAAGGGGACTTCGCACGTTCATTTGGCACTAGACACAATTATAGCAAATGATATCAAAATATAATATCCTCTAATACTTACAATTTCCGAAAATATAAAAAAGAAAGAAAAATTGATTTGTAATCGAATTGTGAAGATACTTTAACTTCAGGCGTTGTTTACTCAAAACAAAGTTTTGGTGGATATTCCTCATGTCGTTGTGCCGGGTCACATTTGTGCGTGCAGTACTCTAGACGCCACTTTGAAATTAGAGTATTATTAGTCATTTGAGCATAATTAATTTAGGTGTATTTCAATGTCCAACATCCAATCTATTCTGATATGGATCGTCGCTCTTCATCAGCTAATTATGAAGATAGGTATAGTTGCAATCAGACTTCAACGATTCCCCTGATTTCTGTCTCCAGAGGGCGAAAGATAAAACCGAGGAATCCCAGAAGAGGTTGGCTGAGAGGAGGCGAGTCCGTGGACACTCCATCAATGGCTAATGAGAAGAATATCAATGCGATAACCCGTAACATCATCTGTGCATGGACCATGAGGGGAACATTGGCCCAATACAACATCGGGAAGATCGGAAAACATTCCATGTCCACAGATTTCCTTCTAATTGACACAGTTTGTAGATGGTCATGATAGAATCCTCATGTTGAAATCGTACGGTCTGGGATGCTGTACTTCTCGAGAAATCTTCACTCAAACATCGATCGCTAATGAGAAGAATATTAATGATTTGCTTGGACCATGAGGGGAACATTGGCCACATGAAAAAAAGAAGAGGCATTCCGAGCAAAAAACACTAAGTAAGGAATAGATGTGTGCAGTCGTGCCGTGTTTAGATAATCTCTGCTTTGGCTGGACCGGAACTTACCAGTGCTCTTTCCATCTGAGCAATCCAGCCCTTAGATGGTGGCCTTCCCAAATAGTCAACTAGTCTTTGGCACACCAGTGCTCTTACCATCTGAGCTATCCAGCCCTTAGATGGTGGCCTTCCCAAATAGTCAACTAGTCTTTGGCACACCAGCGCTCTTAACATCTGAGCTATCCAGCCCTTAGACGGTGGCCTTCCCAAATAGTCAACTAGTCTTTGGCACACCAGTGCTCTTACCATCTGAGCAATCCAGCCCTTAGATGGTGGCCTTCCCTAATAGTCAACTAGTCTTTGACACACCAGTGCTCTTACCATCTGAGCAATCCAGCCCTTAGACGGTGGCCTTCCCTAATAGTCAACTAGTCTTTGACACACCAGTGCTCTTAGCATCTGAGCTATCCAGCCCTTAGATGGTGGCCTTCCCTAATAGTCAACTAGTCTTTGGCACACCAGCGCTCTTACCATCTGAGCTATCCAGCCCTTAGATGGTGGCCTTCCCAAATAGTCAACTAGTCTTTGGCACACCAGCGCTCTTAACATCTGAGCTATCCAGCCCTTAGACGGTGGCCTTCCCAAATAGTCAACTAGTCTTTGGCACACCAGTGCTCTTACCATCTGAGCTATCCAGCCCTTAGATGGTGGCCTTCCCAAATAGTCAACTAGTCTTTGGCACACCAGTGCTCTTCCATCTGAGCTATCCAGCCCTTAGATGGTGGCCTTCCCTAATAGTCAACTAGTCTTTGCCGTGGATGCAGGCACCAGTCAGAAGCAATTCAACCATTAACTGCCGTATATCTCCAGGGATCACACCCCCATTTTGTTCATTCAGATGCAAACAACCAATTGTTGCGAACCAGGCTACGGCAGCTCGGGGATCGCACAAAAAATAATGCGAAGCGAATCTCCGTATCCTTTTCTCACCCTCTCACCAGATTTGGAACTGGATTTCAACTAGTCTTTGCCGGGGACGGGAGGTTCCAATCAGAAGCAATTCGACCAATTCAATTCAAGTCTGTAAAAATGTTTTGAAGGGGGCTAGAATTTGAGTCCATGGTTTTTGTGGAAAGTTTCAGACCCTCTGCGAGACAGCGGGAAGTTAACATTAAAGGTCCTTCAAACCAGACACTCATTGCTTCATTCATTCATTCATTCATTCATTCATTCGTTCATTGGGATGGCATATGGCGGTTTGTGGATGAGCTATCGTTGGCACGTTCTTACCGAATTTCAGGCAATTATTGTACCGGCTTTTTATTTGTCAGTGAGAGCTCTCTCTGAGATTGTTCATCGTCATCCTAATCCGCTCTGGCATTTCCCAATCATGACGTTTCCTCAGAGAGAAAGAGAGATAGAGGGGGGTGAGACAGGGAAAAGAGAGCAGAGAGAGATGGAGAGGAGAGAGGAGAGAGGAGTGAGAGGAGAGAGGAGAGAGGAGTGAGAAGAGAGAGAGAGAGAGAGGAGAGAGGAGAGAGAGGGAGAAAGAGAGAGAGAGAGAGGGGTGAGAGGGAGAAAGAGAGAGAGAGAGGGGTGAGAGGAGAGAGGAGAGAGGAGAGAGGAGAGAGGAGAGAGGAGAGAGGAGAGAGGAGAGAGGAGAGAGGAGAGAGGAGAGAGGAGAGAGGAGAGAGGAGAGAGGAGAGAGGAGAGAGGAGTGGGAAGAGAGAGGAGAGAGAGGAGAGAGATGAGAGAGAGAGGAGAGAGAAGAGAGAGGAGAGAGGATTGAGAGGAGAGAGGAGTGAGAGGAGAGAGGAGAGAGATGTGAGAGGAGAGAGGAGAGAGGAGAGAGGAGAGATGAGAGAGAGAGGGGAGAGAGGAGAGAGGAGAGAGGAGAGAGGAGAGAGGAGAGAGGAGAGAGGAGAGATGAGAGAGAGAGGGAGAGAGGAGAGAGGAGAGAGGAGAGAGGAGAGAGGAGAGAGGAGAGATGAGAGAGAGAGGGGAGAGAGGAGAGAGGAGAGAGGAGAGAGGAGAGAGGAGAGAGGAGAGAGGAGAGAGGAGAGAGGAGGGAGGGATGAGATGGAGGAGAGAGAGTGGAGAAATGACTGAGAAGAGGGCAAGGAGAGAGAGAGGAGAGAGAGGTGGAGGGAGAGAGGGGAGTGAGAGAAAGACACGCGGGTAATAGAGTGAAAGAGAAAGGTGAACGAGAAAGGAGAGAAGTGGAAAGAAAGAAACTAAGAAAGAAAGAAAGAGGGAGAGCAATAGTGAGAGGGTAAAGAAAATCGAGTAAACTAGACAGGAAGACACGCATCACAGAAGGAATTAGAGAGACAGAGAGACAGAGAGACAGAGAGACAGAGAGTTGAGGTGAGGTCAAAGATATAGATTGAAAGATAGGGAGTGCGACACAGAAATAGGATGGAAAAAGAGACCTCTTTAAGTGACCGAGAGAAAGGTGAGGAACAAAGAGACAGGGGGAAAAGAGAGTCAGAGAGAGAAAGAGGAGAAGGAGAGAGAGAAGATGAAGAGAGAGAGAGGTGGGGGGAGAGAGGGAGAGAGGGAGAGAGGGAGAGAGAGAGAGAGAGAGAGAGAGAGAGAGAGAGAGAGAGAGAGAGAGAGAGAGGGGGAGAGAGAGGGAGACTGAGAGGGACAGAGGGGGAGAGAGAGAGAGGGGGAGAGAGGGACAGAGAGGGACAGAGAGAGAGAGAGAGGGAGAGAGAGAGAGAGGGAGGGATAGTGGAAGAGAGACATAGTGGAAGTGAGAGAGAGAGGAGAGAGAGATAGAGAGAGGGGGATAAAGAGAGAGAGAGGAGAGAGAGATAGAGAGAGGGGGGATAAAGAGAGAGGGGAGAGATACAGAGAGAGTGGAGAGAGAGAGGGGGTAGAGGGAGAGGGAGAGAGAGAGAGAGAGGGAGAGAAAGAGAGAGAGAGAGAGAGAGAGAGGGAGAGAAAGAGAGAGAGAGAGAGA
>OX465120.1:1481846-1640972 GCA_949987565.1 Luidia sarsii | reverse complement strand
CGTGATAAAATACTGGACGACCACAAGAATACTCAGTAATGTTAACAATAATATCAAACACAAAATACAGATACATGTCTTTTAATTGTTGAATGTCTGAAAGGTACTTTTAGAGGAAAGCTGTTTTATGGAAACTATAGCTGGAGAGTGCTCGGTTAATTAATATTATACAGAAATTTACCAATGGAAATTAATTCATAAGTGCGCGCGCGTCCGACGCGTTCAAGGTGACACGCTCACGCACTGCATAGACGAATAAACGAACGGTAGGAACGCCACAGTAAAAATAACGAATCAGCAAGTCAAGGCCTAGCCATCTCCGACTCCCTCCCTCCCTCCCTCCCTCCCTCCCTCCCTCCCTCCCTCCCCTTTCCAATCCCTCCTTCTCTCCTTCTCCGTCTTATTGCAAGCGTCCGGTGAGACGATACGCGTAATTCGTTTACCGGGGACTCGTCGGTATTGACAAACGTTCACAATTTTCCTCATCTCCGAGCCACCTGGGGGTGAGAGGAGAGAGGAGGTGAGGACGGGGGAGGGAGATGGGGTCAGTGTCGACCATGTGAGGGGGGGGATGAGGGCTAAGAGATCGAGGGTCAGGTCGGCAGTAGAGACGGTATTCCCCCCGGCTTCGATTGGCGGTGGGAGGCTAGGTGCCCTTAGTCTCAACCGATCGACTCCATGGGTAAATATTACGGCGTGGTGGACGGTATTAGAAGCGGCGAGGGAAGGGTCCATCCCATACTGGATGTGGCGTTGCCCAAGCGCTGCAAGGCTTATCTCAGATGGCCGCGCGCCGTGACGAGGGCAGACGGCCCAAGATTATTATTATTGTCCTGATTAGCGGTCTGCTCCGTGACCAGTGAACGCTGCATCGTGCAGCGCGTGTGACTGGTACCCGGTAAGTTGGTGTAGAACAATGTTCTGATTACCAACAACGCCGGGGGACCAGCCAACAGTGCACGTGACTGGTACCCGGCAAGTTGGTGTAGAACGATGTTCTGATTACCAACAACGCCGGGGACCAGCCAACATTGCATCGTGCAGTGCGTGTGACTGGTACCCGGCAAGTTGGTGTAGAACGATGTTCTGATTACCAACCCCCGGGGGACCAGCCAACGGTGCACGTGACTGGTACCCGGCAAGGTGTAAGCAAGACAGAAATAACGACCAGGCAGGGCGAATCTAGATATACCCTTGGCGACGAGAAGGTTTAGAACAATGTTCCGATTACCAACAACGCTAGGGGACCAGCCAACATTGCATCGTGCAGGGCGTGTGACTGGTACCCGGCTAATTTTAAGCAATACAAAACTAACGATCAGGCAGGGCGAGTACAGATACCCTTGGCGACGAGAAGGTGTAGAACAATGTTCCGATTACCAACCCCCGGGGGACCAGCCAACATTGCATCATTGCACATGTGTGTAGTGTGTGTGACTGGTACCCGGCAAGTTTAAAGCAAAACAGAAATGACGAGTCCAGATACCCTAGGTGACAAGAACGTGTACAACACTGTTCTGATTACCAACCACCGGGGGGACCAGCCAACATTGCATCGTGCCGTAGTGTGTGTGACTGGTACCCGGTAGGTTTTAAGCCAGACAGAAATAACGACAAGGCAGGGCTTCTGACGAGCGGCTCCGCCCCGGCAAAGCCAACCTAATTGAATATTCATTTCAGAAGGCCGCCATCTAAGGGCTGGATAGCTCAGGTGGTAAGAGCACTGGTGTGCCAAAGACTAGTTGACTATTAGGGAAGGCCACCATCTAAGGGCTGGATAGCTCAGATGGTAAGAGCACTGGTGTGCCAAAGACTAGTTGACTATTAGGGAAGGCCGCCATCTAAGGGCTGGATAGCTCAGATGGTAAGAGCGCTGGTGTGCCAAAGACTAGTTGACTATTTGCGAAGGCCACCATCTAAGGGCTGGATAGCTCAGATGGTAAGAGCGCTGGTGTGCCAAAGACTAGTTGACTATTTGGGATGGCCGCCATCTAAGGGCTGGATAGCTCAGATGGTAAGAGCACTGGTGTGCCAAAGACTAGTTGACTATTTGCGAAGGCCACCATCTAAGGGCTGGATAGCTCAAATGGTAAGAGCGCTGGTACGCAAAAACCAGAGGTCTCGGATTCAAGACCCGGTCCATTAAAAGAGACACCTATTGAATGATCTACCAGACACCAGTACGTATTTCATCTCAACACACACAGAAGTACAGCGATGCCACACACGAACTAGTCTCGGTTGGAATACAGTCCCAGATAAAAAAAAAAAACGTCGGTAAAAAGGTCTGCGACTCAAACACAAGTTGGTGGGCCAGCAATCAGATACTATAATACTCAATAGGAGCTGGTAGAACGTAATATGTATTACGTAATTTAATCGGTAGAATGTAGAACGTAATAATATTATGGCAGGTATTGAATTTTCCTGTTGCGCCCCGTTTAAAAAAGAAATTGTACTAAGTAGTTCAAAAATAATTTGGGCGATTCCAAAAAGTGCGCCTCCAAGAGTTTGCAACGCGTTGTGATTGGACGAGGCGTTGCAAACTCTTGAGGGCGCACTTTTTGGAAACTCCCAAATTGGGACCATCGGAAGAAAGAGCGCTTACCTCAGTCATCGTGCTCGTCTTTCTGTTGTCTTTGTGGACGCGAGTACTGCCGTCCAATCCCTTGTCTCTTCCCCTGCTTGGATCTTGTGATCACGCCGTCGCGACGATCCACAACCCTCTGTCATTCTTCGTGAGAAATTATCGGAGCTCTCGCTGGGCTGAAGATAAAAAGAAAAGTGAAAACCAAATAAATCGTTCATCGTTCCAAAAATTTAAAATATTAGGCTGGCAACCTATTTTGTTTTGGGCAAGGCTTTTTCATGCTTAAGCAGATTTTGTCAAGCATGAACATCTGCTACGCATCAAAAGTCCTCTTCATGTAAAACAAAATTTCAAAGCAAATTATAATGTGATATTAATTGGTTTTTGACTTGTATTCCATTATTCTATACTTAACATGACAAAAAGGTTTGGCAAAGCGACCTTGTGAACCATGACGTGTTGTGCTTTAACAAATGCTGATGCTTCAGCTTAATCGTCTGTATGACATTAGCCCTTGGTTGTGAATGCTGTCCATCGGCGCTGTCACTGTGAAAACAAACTCCCACTTTACGATCATTACTATCAAAACAGTTTAGTTCATAGAGCTCTATAAATAAACTAGAGTGCGCACTCATCGCGTGACGCGTGCCGACAAGGGGGCTGCGACGCCATTACCAAAGAGGTGCAAATGCATGGATCTCTATGGGGCAAACTAATCCCAATGTTTGCAAAAGAAAGTAGGACATTAAAATTCGCCAATCCCTTGAGGTATTGATGGCCTTTCCTTTCTTTTCATTACTAAAAACCATTTCTATAATATTTTTAGTTTCCGCATTCGCAACCTTTCGGCTATACCTTTCCCTATTCATATAACGCGCTATTGCTACTGACATCCGGGCACTTCGAGCTGAAGTTGACCTCTGTGGTAATGGCGGATGCGCGTCCGTGTCGGCACAGGTTCGTACCGCGCGTCGATAGGGGAGTACGCACTCCGATTTATTTATAGAGCTCTATGGTTTAGGTATACGGGTATCCTCCAATAACCGGTTTTCGACGATATAAGGACTTTTCTTCAAACTGAACAATGTGGACGAAAGTATCACACTAAAAGAGGTCTCAGTCACTTTCTCCACACCACAGCCTATTAGAATAATCATAGAGAAGGTTGATCAAGCCTGTCACTTCCGTAAGATTACCCGGTTTTGTTGACGTCCGCGGCGCACCGCGCAGTAAGCATCGTCACCTATTTTCGTCAGTGGTGTTTAGTAAGGTGTCCCAGTGCAGCCAAACGCAAAATAAATTCTTAAAATAACTCAAAATGCTGTGTGGCACTGTAAAATTCTTCCCTGTATGTTTTTTTGTGTTCATCTTTGGGGTTTTTTTCGACACTGCTTCTAACACTTTCCTTAAATCATTCATAATTTATGCTTAAAACGTATTGGTCCGGTTGATGTCTTCTTTTGTGACGTTTAAAAAATACTCCACAATCCTCTTTCTCACTGCTTCTTCAGTTATGACATTTCCAAATGTCACTCCAGAGACACATTTCCTCCTTCTTGGTACTTTCTCTAGCTGCTCTTTTATTTTTTTCATTTTTTTTTAAAGCCTATTGGGCCATGTTACTTTTTGTCTTTAAATAATAATTTAAAAAAATATTTAAAAAATTATATAAGCGAGACGCCCTATAGTAGCCTTCATAGTTTTTACCCAGAACGGACTGCCTCAAGTTGCGTGATATATTTTTTTCTACGGATGTGGGGTTTGTTATGGTAAACTCAGATTTTTTTTAGGACCAACAATAAAGAAAACTGGAGCTTCGAAGCAACTGCCAATTTTGTACCTAGGAAAATAGACCCCTAAAGAGCAACTTTTTGAATAACACGAGTTTGGCCTACTGGAAAAGCCTTAAATTTCCACATATTCGGTGACGGACAAGAGCAGGAAACCAACTGTAAGATATGAAGTCTGAGATCGTTATACGGAGTTGTTTTCATCGTGCGATGTGAGTTAGAAGGCTAAGCGTCGAAAACGTGTAGCGTCGAAAACGGGGGTTCCCACGATATACGATTTGAATGATAGGCGTATTTATCAACCTCTTACTAGACTAGACCTTGAATGTACCACATAAAGTGATTGACAGTGATCGTCCAACGCAACACAATAATAGTCACCGTGTGTCTTACTTATCAGTAATTGGTCAATTAAAGGCTCTATACATCATTGGTAAAGGTAACAAAAAACTGCCACAGTTTGTGTGTTAAACCGTAACACATTCTCCAATACTGCGAATGTTTCAGCTCAAAAATTGAGAAAGTAGAAAAAGGCTAAAAAAAATACCGTCACGGTTTTTGCACCTCGTTGCCATCAAGTACAATGCTCAACTCGTGGAAGCTGACGGAATAATTTCACCTCGTTCCCAACAGGGATGAAGCGATCCCATCTGTGACTAGCGCGACTTAGCTACCCTTGAACACACAACGCGCCCACTGGAATAATATAATGTGACCCGGCACAGCGACATGAGGATTATCCCACCAAAACTGTTTTTGAGTAAACAACGCCTGAAGTCAAAGTATCTTCTCAATTCGATAAAAAATAATTTTGATATCATTTGAAAGCTAATGGTATACTCTTCCACATCATTAGAAAATCTCAAAATCTCAAAAGTGGGGGTTATTCCTCATTATGTTGTGCCGGGTCACATATAAGCTACATGCCTATCCTAACGACTGGTGTACTACATCCACAACTAACAGACACAGTGGGATAATGCGGACACGAAAGAAGAGCGATTCAGTCAATGTGTTGAAATTGTTTTTAAGTGGCGCCAAACTGAACAATTCTCCGTGCCTTTATGAACAAGGGATTTGTTTAACATGGATTCAGACCCGTTTTGCTTTTTTCGTGGACAATTCAAAACGAAATCTAAAACGCATTCAGTGTCGACTTTCGCGAGGGAAAGGTATCCGTGGGTTTTGCTAGCCCCTGAAGAATTTATAACCACTTCAAACTGGGCCAATGTCTAGTGCCAACGACAATCAGACGCTACTGGGGTTGATAGTGTGTCTCTTCTTTTCTTTATTCGATAAACAATTGCGAACAATAAATACCTGCCACATATTTCGATGAGAGTACACATTGTGTATAGGCCTTGAAGACCCTACACAACATTGGTCGAGGTCAAAGAATAGCATCCATACGTTGTCTGATCCAACATATGCACGGAATAGCACACCTGAGAAAATTTCAGCTCAATCAGCCAACCGAGTCTCGAGAAAATCGTGAAAACCGCTTTATTTGTTTCGCGAAAATGCAGCATTCAACGCCGTACTGTTCCGAAAAATAGTTTAGATCTCGGTGAGACGTAAACTCATTTCTCCCAAAATACAATATTTTAGGCAGAAATATTTCAGTGAGAGGTTTCTACTATAACCATCTTCAAAGTGTATAAGTTTCATGTAAATCTGTGAACATTTCTGTTTTTCGATCTTATACCAATGTTGTGTAGGGGCTTTAAGGCAAACAAACAAATGAAACAATGACTGGGAACTTTTTGAACAAATTGAAAAATTGGCAAAGACAAATTTGACTGGAACGGGACTTGAACCCGAGACCTCTGGATTAACGTACCGGTGCTCTCCCATCTGAGCTAGCTATCCAGGGCTGGTGTGTAGCTCAGATGGAAGAGCTGCACACCCTTATTATACGGTGGGTTATCCATCGTAGGTTGAGCAATACGATGCATCTTAAGGCTTTGTGAAATCCACCGCTGAAATTTATTTTACTCGACCTGTCAAACGAATCTCGAGCACATGACGTCACCTGACCGCCAAAGGGCTAATTAGCATGACCGTAGGAGCGGTCCAGATCCACGCGGGAAGCGCGTGCACATATGGAATCTGAGTATTTCCATTGGACATTAATTTTGATGACTCGAAGGAGCGCGCGTTCCGCGTACATCTGCGTAAAACCTCTATAGGCAAGTATTGTATACGTGCTATGCATGGGTCTACACAGTAATCAATGACGTATACTTAAGTCCTACGATATAATAGGGGCAAGAACCTTTCCTTTGTGTTTAGCACGGCGCGCGCAGGCAATTTTCTTCTCAAGAAATGTAATTTCAAGGTTGCAATTCCACTCACGTATCAATGATTGTGATAATTGAGCGCCATATTTGTTTCCCTCTTAAATTATTGTGCGTGAGTGGGGGATTGGCTCCTACCGCTCTTGAGCGCATACCTTTTGTTAACAACGAAGCCTAGGGTTTTTCGCTGTGGCAGGTACAAATTCGAGCTTTAAAAGAGACTAGCCCTGCGTTGCAAGATCAAGTGGAAGGTTTTGCGGTGACACCATGCAGCACTTCTCTTTCAAGAAGGGTGTGTCAAGAGAAGTGCTACATGGTGTCACCGCAAACCTTCCACTTAGTATTTCCACCATGCAAACCTTCCACTTAATATTTCCACCATGCAAACCTTCCACTTAGTATTTCCACCATGCAAACCTTCCACTTAATATTTCCACCATGCAAACCTTCCACTTTGTAAACCTTTTACTTAGTATTTTCACCACGCAAACATTCCACTTAAAATTTCCACCATGCAAACCTTCCACTTAGTAATTTCCACCATGCAAACCTTCCACTTAGTAATTTCCACCATGCAAACCTTCCACTTAATATTTCCACCATGCAAACCTTCCACTTAGTATTTCCACCATGCAAACCTTCCGCTTAGTATTTCCACCATGCAAACCTTCCGCTTAGTATTTCCACCATGCAAACTTTCCACTTAATATTTCCACCATGCAAACCTTCCACTTAGTATTTCCACTTTGTAAACCTTCTACTTAGTATTTTCACCACGCAAACATTCCACTTAGTATTTCCACTTTACAAACCTTCTACTTAGTATTTTCACCACGCAAACATTCCACTTAGTATTTCCACTTTGCAAACCTTCTACTTAGTATTTTCATAACGCAAACCTTCCACTTAGTATTTCCACTTTGCAAACATTCTACTTAGTATTTCCACTATTTCCACTAAACCTTTAAGTCTTATGTTACGAGAGCAACCAGTGCAGCTGAACATTTAACAGCAGCTAAAGGTTTGCAAATAACAAGACTCATTTAATTTCTTTGTGACAAAATACCTCCATAATCAACAACAGCGAGTCACATTCCGCCTCTCCACAAGAAATATTGCTTCATCTCGTAACGCAGCACTACCAGTAGTCTCTTTTCAAGTGCGAATTTGAAAAGAAAAAAACGTCGGCTGCGGTGTGAATGGAACAAATTCGCCTCCTGGCTAGCCCTGAAAAATCAGCAGACTCGTTTCGTTCCTGGCGGATATTCCAATTCCTGATTATGCACGTTCTTCCGATAGTCGGGGGGGAGGGGAGGGGGGCAAGATGGACTGGAAGTCACGTTCTGAAACCCATCGACCAGATAAGGGTTCCATCCTAGATCCACTCTCTGACGTGATTCTGGGCGCCTATCCGGAAATCTGAACAAATAATGGGGTTTGAGTCACAATATTTCACTGGCTCTGGATTTGTTGTTGATTTTGGTTTTTTATTGGGGTGCGCTAAGTGGAATGGAGGAGGGGCCTACATTATTCATACACGGATTGGCTAAAGCTTGCATGGGATCTTCATAAAACGTGTTTTTTTGGGGGAAATATAAGATGTCCGCTCGGTTTTAGAGCCCGTTGGCTGGATGTCCGTGTTTCGATTCTTTGGTTGTCTGTTTTGTAATTTCACTGGTTGGTGTTGGTCGGTTGGTTGGTCAATTGGTCGACTAGTCGTTCGATAGGTTAGTCGTTACGTAAGTAAATTGGTTGTTCGGTTAGTCGGTTGATCCGTCATTTTGTAAGTAGATGGATAGTCGACTGGTCGGTCGGTAGGTTAGTCGTTATGTAAGTAAATTGGTTGTTTGGTTACTAGTCGAATGATCCGTCATTTGGTAAGTAGATGGATATTCGACTGGTCGGTCGGTCGGTTAATCGTTATGTAAGTAAATTGGTTGTTTGGTTACTAGTCGGTTGATCAGACATTTGGTAAGTAGATGGATAGTCGAATGGTTGGTTGGTTATAGGTTAGTCCTTATAAGTAAGTGAATTGGTTGGTCGGTTGGTCGGTCGGTCGGTTGATCAGTCAGTTGGTAAGTGGAGGTTAGTCGACTAGTCGGTCGGTAGGTTAGTCGATTAGTAAGTGAATTGGTTGGTCAGTTGGTCGGTCGGTCGGTTGATCAATCAGTTGTTAAGTTGAGTGTTATTCGATTAGTCGGTCGATATAGGTTAGTCGATAGGTAAGTGAATTGGTTGGTCAGTTAGTCAGTCAGTCGGTTGATCAGTCAGTCGGTACAGGGTTAGTTGACTAGTCATTTGGTAGGTTATTCGATAAGTGAATTGGTTGTCAGTTGGTCGGTCAGTCGGTTGATCAGTCAGCTGTTAATAAGAGTGTTAGTCGACTAGTCGGTCAGTATAGGTTAGTCGACAGGTAAGGGAATTGGTTGATGAGTTAGTTGATCAGTCCGTTGATCAGTCAGCACTGTTGTTAAGTAGAGTGTTAGTCGACTGGTAATTTTGAAGGTTAGTCGATAGATAATGAATTGGTTGTCAGTTGGTCGGTCAGTCGGTTGCTCAGTCAGTTGGTAAGTAGAGGGTTAGTCGACTACTCGACTGGTCGGTCGGTATAGGTGAGTGGGTACGTATGTAAATTGGTTAGTCAGTTGGTTTGTCAAAGTCTCTTCAATTCGCGCCAAAAGTTGTTGGACGAAAGCCAACATTATGCAAGGGCAGGCCCGACAAAAGCAACGACCAGCCAATACCACACGTTACCATGGAAACCGAACGCTGCTGAATGAAGTGACGTAGTAACAGCTAGCATAGGAGAGAGCCTTATTGGTTTTGAAATTGCGCGAGCCATTGTGCAGCCACAGTTGTGAGGGATAATACCTTCAAGTATCACGGGGCGCAAAATTGACGTAATCGAATTAAGCCCGCTAATTTACAGCTTTTTAGATATGAAATGATGTTTGCGTCGAGGAGAATTTAATTCAATTCAATGAGGAGTTTACCCTGCTCGACGTGATAAACACAGAATGCTCAGTGCTTTGCCCGATGCCTGATAATGAATAAAAAAAATGGCAGCTCTGGCGGGATGTTAGTATCTATAATGACGCAATGAGGTAGCCGCCGCTGCACACTATTCGAATCCGCCGCACGACCTCGACCAGCTCGGTGACCAAGTAGTTACAGACGTCTGCACTAGAAAGCAGAAGTAGTGGGTTCGAATCCCGCCCGAGCTGCCCGGTGGGGTTTTTTTTCATCAGGCATCGGGCAAAGCGCTAGATTCAGTGCTTATTACGTTGAGCAGAGCAAACCCTCATCAAAAATTACAGCTTGCCTTTTCTACAGCGAATCCGCCAATTACGATGACACTGGCTGAACTCACTGCATGACGCCAATGGACCTTCCCATGAATATGCAAATAAGAGCTGGCGCATGCGCTTTACTAAATTTGTGGGCAAAACGAGTGCGCGTTGCGCGCAAGTTTCGAAATACGCGCGCAGGAGACGCTGAATAGCCAATGACCGCACGCCAAACTGTTAGTGAGAAGGAACGCGCGCACGCCCGTGGAAAACTATGATTGGTTGGCAGCCCGCTTGCCCACCAATTTAGTTAAGCGCATGCGCTAGGTCTAATTTGCATATTTCGTGGGAAAGGTCCATTGCCTATTGCGCTCGCTGTATAGGTCTATAGGTTCGACTGTAGACCCACAGTTGACATTCTAGAGGGACACGACAGTACGCGTAGTACGGCAAATCGTATCAGAACATTTACAGTCAATATATTCCCAGCTGCTTGTCGACTTCGTTGAACATCGGAAATTCGAAAGGTGGTGAAAAAACACCAACATTGCCAGATTGCTTAAGGGTCAAAGTTACTTGTTGTCGACCTTGGGGTTGTTATTGGCGAAAACTACAAAGGGGAAGATTTTATGAAACATCCCCATGAAAGCTTTTTTTCTATTCATTGTCGTCATCACACCGTCATCATTATTTTCGAGATTGATAATCATGGCGACGAAAGTTTTGTCCGAAATTTCCGCTGTTCGTTTTAACGTCTGTTTTTCTTTAGACACAATAAAAGGTTACATTATTTTTTTTCTTTAACGTGTTTATTTTGAAATACGCGGCTGGGTATACGCTGGACGCACAGGCTGGCCCGATGGGCCGCCATCTTCAGACCTATGCCCGCCGTGAGGGCGCTCTTTACAGATGGCGTCCTGGAAGCGATATTTTTTTTGCGTACCACATAAACGCTATGGGCCCATATGTTTGTGCACAAACAAAGTATGAAGAATTGAGTCTCGGGTCACTCAGATTGTTCACGTATACGTTGTATTCGCTGTTCAGAAAGCCTTTATTGGCTGTGCAGAAAGCCTTATTGGCTGTGCAGAAAGCCTTTATTGGCTGTGCAGAAAGCCTTATTGGCTGTGCAGAAAGCCTTTATTGGCTGTGCAGAAAGCCTATCCCTAGCTTTAACTTCAACTGGTATAGCCCCCTCCCCTCCCCCTTGGCCCCCCACTCCGTACATTATATGCGCACAAACATATGGGTCCATAGCGTTTATGTGGTACGGAAAAAATCGCTTCATGGAAAGGTTGACAGCTAAATGAAGCTTGCTAGCCAGAAATTAATAGCAGCAATGTTAATAATAAAATATATGAGTATTAAAGTTGTTAAGGGAAGCCGAAGCTTATTGGAACAACCTTAGAGACAGACAAACTGACAGACGAAACCAAAGTAAAGTAAACGATTTTACAAACAAAATAAACGATTTTAACAGTTGATCAGCTATTATAAGTGAATGAAGTGAATGCAAAAAGCTATTGCAAACTGCTCACTGACTAAAATGACCTGCGAAACATGAATCTCAAAAGTTAGAGGGCCTGACGTTTCGATCCTAGCAGGACCTTTCTCAAAGGCAAAGTGACAAGGACATACACAGACAGTCAGGGGAAAGAAAACCTTTGAGAAAGGTCCTGCTAGGATCGAAACGTCAAGCCCTCTAACTTTGGAGACTGAACAAAATCAAGACTGATGCAAACCAAAAAAATTGAGAATAACACAGGCATTGAAAGTTATTGTTCGTGCTTGCTTAAGGTGGTGAGTTATAGAGAAAGATATTTTTATCAGCGAGGAAAGCCCGTCGGATCTACCCAACGTCGCTGTTGACGTGTTTGTTTTTAATCAAGTTGGACGAGCCAGGAGCCAAAATCCATTCATGCCGCCCGAAAAAGACCTTCTGCTCACCTTGCTAGAACCGTGTGCGTACATTTGGGTGGGTTTATTTTCTATATCTGTTGCCTTATCGGAGCCGTGGGCGTACAGCGGACAAGGGAGACGGGAACCTCTCTCGTTAAAGCAACGTTATCACATCGAGCAAATAAAAACCCAAATTAACAGGCTCTACCTTGGATGTGGGGGCGGTGATTGGAGAGGGTTTGGGTGGTTTTTTTTCTGAGAAGAGCCTGACCGGAAGTCGATCGTGGGTGACCTCTGACCTTCACCTAGGCCAGTGTTTGATATTACTTCGTTATGATACGGGCATTCTACACCTATGTGCACCGCTGTCGCGCTAAACTTAAATTGTACTTCCGACCAATCCAATCATGGGGCTATAGGTGCACGACAAGTTGGACTTCCGGGTAACGTGACCGGAAGTCCAGTGACGAAACCCGCCCATTTCCAGTCTGTTTACACGAATTGACAGCGAAGGGGGGAAAAAACTCTTCGCGTGGGATAAGACATTGCCCTTATCTTCTTCCAAAACAAATTGTCTCCGAGTTAAAACGTACACAGCTTTATCTAGTGACGTCATGTGTTTTCGTGTATGGGACCTCAACGTAGTAGATCCATAGTTATTCCTGGATCCATCTATACCTGACAATTGAATTACCGGTTGCCGTCAGACTGCACAGCATTCCAAGGGAACGCCCTGACTGGGAGAGCCGTCAGTGCATGAACTGCCGATGAGAACATGGTGGACGAGATACAGGAAGCCACAGGTGATTCCGTCGTCCGGGGAAGAGGTGACGGAAAAACAAATCTCCAATCTCTCAAGAGTCTGGGGATCTAAACGAAACGCGCATGAGCATCCCCTTGGGCTGTTCCGTCACACCGGCGAAAACTCGCACAGTATCATGTTCTTTAAAGGCCCAATACATGATGTACAACATTGGGAAGATCGGAAAACATCCATGTCCACAGATTTCCTTCTAATTGTGACACAGTTTGTAGATGTGTGACCAGTTGACCCGATCCTTCCGTTGGTCTTCCGGTCCCTTAATTTACAAAACTTGTCTTCTTCCGGGAAGAAACGCCCTCCCTATTTTCTATTTGTATTCTTTTGATGGCTTGGCAAAAGTCTGAAGGTGGAGACAATCACTATCCCGTTTCTTTTTGTATTTTTTTGGTAATACACCGACTCTTTTAAGTAATTTCTTTTGGAAGTCGTTTGACTGTTTTGTTCAGTCCCTATCTGACTTTTTTGTGACAACTCTTGACTCCAATAAATTCTTTCTTTTTTTCGTTTGCCCTTAAATTCTCGCTCTTTGGGTCTACTTATTCCCCAACTTCTATTTCCTTGATTAGAATTTTCAAATTTTCACCAGCTCGGTAACAGATGGTCATGACAGAATCCTCGTGTTGAAATATTACGGTCTGGGATGCTGTACTTCCCGAGAAATCTTCACTCAAACATCGACTCGACTCGCGAGCGATAATCTATTTATTTTACTACAGGACGATGCGAAAACCGTGACGTTCAAAGGACCTATACGACATTGGTAAACGTCACAAGATTGCCACAGTTTGTGTGTTAAACCATTAAACATCCCAAAAAAGCAATCCTGCGAAGGTTTTAGCTCAAATGGTGATCTGAGAAAGTAGAAAAAAAATTAAAAAATCGTCACGGTTTTTGCACCATTCTGTAGTGTAAGAAATAGTTTATGACTCGCGAGTAATAAACAATTTGTCGATGTTTGAGTGAAGATTTCTAGGGAAGTATACAGCATCCCAGACCGTAAGATTTCAACATGAGGATTCTATCATGACCATCTACAAACTGTGTAAGGCCTCTTGTCAAATAGATCATCGGTTGGGTATCAGATAATTTGACCCGTCCGATGTCGTTTCCACCGGATAACCATCGTGAATTTTTCACCCCAGAGTCCAATACAATCGGCTTTCTACCGGGGCAAATTGTATCGGTCGGATGAATTCAACCGGAACTCAACCGATGATCTTTTTGACAAGAGACCTAAATTGGAAGGAAATCTGTGGACATCGATGTTTTCCGATCTTCCCAATGTTGTATTGGGCCTTTAAGGGGAAGAAGGAGGGGTGTCGAGGTCTTGGGAGACGCGGGTTAAAGACTTCACCCGCCCCACGAAGTCGGACACGAAGACGCGCCGCCCAAAAGAAAAAAAAACACCCTTAAGAGCTTCACAACCTCACCCTGAAAGCATGAGTATTTGCGCGGGGGTATCTGTTGCGCTCATTCAATTACTCCGTAATGGAACAAGCTCGCGAAGTGACACGGAATGGGAAACGCCGGTGGGCTGGAAGGGCTGGAAAGGAGAAAGCTAGGAGAGAAAGAGGCTACGGGATCAAACAGATGGAGAGATACTTTCTGAAAGGTTGACAAAACAAAGGAATATTCGATAGAAGTCTGAGGACTTGCCCTATACTGTTCTGTCCGGCTGTGGGTCATGTTGTACTATATTCTAATGCACCCCCTGCCAATCTGTCCGGTTGTGGCTGATAGTGTTATATGTCAAAATGAACCTTGTGAATGTTATGTCCGGTTGAGGACCGGTGTTGCATATAATAATGTCCCCCTGTGATGTAGAAAGTGCGGAATTTAATCGTTCTATTCTGTCCGGCTGGTCGATTTTACTATCCCCTCCTGTTTCATCCGATGGATGTCGGGATGGTGGATTTCAATGTCCCCAGCCATCCTGTCAGTGCAGTTCTGGGTATACATGAGTGTTTTCTTCTTGAAGCGCTCAGATTATCTTGCCCTCCATCTTATCTGCCCATCTTTAGTTTCCCGCGTAATAAGTCTGTCATCATTAATCATCCTACTGACTCAAATACATATTTCAATAATTAACTACACCCTCTCTTGGTCAATGATAAATTGATTTCAGATTTGTGATAAATCGACCAATTTTCTTTTTATGTTGATTTATTTTTTTATGCCACTGATGTGGACTTACAGAGCAATGATTAGAGCAATGATTGCTGTGTTATGTTTTTAGTATCGGCATAGTTGTAACTATCGCAAAAGCATATTGTTGACGGCCTGACGGTCTCCCTGTCTGCCCTGCCTGCCAATATTTGTCTGCCCCCTCTGCCTATCTGTCTGTCTGTCTGTCTGTCTGTCTGCCTGCCTGTCTGCCTGTCTGCCTGCCTGCCTGCCTATCTGTCTGTCTGTCTGCCTGCCTGTCTCCCTGTCTGCCTGTCTGCCTATCTGTCTGTCTGTCTGCCTGCCTGTCTGCCTGCCCTGTCCTGCCCTGCCCTGTCTGCCTCCGCCTCCCTACCTCTCTGCCTCCCTACCTCCCTCCCTGGCCTCTCTCCCTCCCTGTCTGCCAGCCTGCCTGCCTCCCTGCCTCCCTGCATCCCTGACTACCTCCCTCCCTCCCTCCCTCCCTCCCTGCCTCCCCGCCTCCCTGCCTCCCTGCATCCCTGCCTCCCTGCCTGCATGCATGCCTCCCTCCCTGCCTCCCTGCGTGCCTCTCTCCCTCCTTGCCTCCCTGCCTCCCTGCCTACCTACCTCCCTCCCTCCCTGCCTACCTCCCTCCCTCCCTCCCTCCCTGCCTCCCTGTCTCCCTCCCTCCCTGTCTCCCTGCCTGCATGCCTCCCTCCCTGCCTCCCTGCCTGCCTCTCTACCTCCCTCCCTCCCTGCATCCCTGCCTCCCTGCCTCCCTGCCTGCCTCTCTACCTCCCTCCCTCCCTGCCTCCCTGCCTGCATGCCTCCCTCCCTGCCTCCCTGCCTGCCTCTCTACCTCCCTCCCTCCCTGCATCCCTGCCTCCCTGCCTCCCTGCCTGCCTCTCTACCTCCCTCCCTCCCTGCATCCCTGCCTCCCTGCCTCCCTGCCTGCCTCTCTACCTCCCTGCCTACCTCCCTCCCTCCCTCCCTCCCTGCATCCCTGCCTCCCTGCCTGCCTCTCTACCTCCTTGCCTCCCTGCCTCCCTGCCTCCCTGCTCAGTTGTTTACTCGACTGCTCGCTTTCAACTTTCCATCTTCCCATCCCGGTCCATTTTCTCTGAAATCATCCACTATCGATTGATTCCGGCGTGGTTGTTTGCATAACAGGGTTTCCCTCCCACAAGTTCATCTTCCTAATATCACGAGAAGCTGACCTTCCTCTTCCAAGATCTAATTATCGGACTCCATATCGGGATTCCCACCGTCCGTCGGCGAAGACCAAAGACAATTTTCAAGGGCTCAAACTTGAGACCAGTCCACCCCCACACCAATCGCACCACAACAACCGCCCCCGCCCGTGAATAACGTAAGAGGCCTCCGCCGAATCTAAACGTTTCCGGCGGCACCATGCGCAAAATAACTCGAGAGAAGAACTTCTGAGAAAAAAATTAGACTTAAGGCTTTGCATGGTGGGTGAAACAATATAGAAGAGTATGCGGTGACACCATGTATAAGGCCTCTTAAAGAAGAGGCATGGTTCTGAAAAGAACCTGAGTGATAACTCTATAGGAGGGTTTGCGGTGACACCATGTATAAGGTCTCTTAAAGAAGAGGTATGGTTCTGAAAAGAACCTGAGTGATAACTCTATAGGAGGGTTTGCGGTGACACCATGTATAAGGTCTCTTTAGGAAGAGGTGTGGTTCTGAACAGAACCTGAGTGATAACTCTATAGGAGGGTTTGCGGTGACACCATGTATAAGGTCTCTTTAGGAAGAGGTATGGTTCTGAAAAGTACCTGAGTGATAACTCTATAGGAGGGTTTGCGGTGACACCAAGAGTGTTGATAACCAAACCTCTTCTTAAAGACCTTAAACACTTGGTTTCACCGCAAACCATCCTATATTATAACTTCTGAGAGGATCTTCTGAGAACATCTAACGGAAACAGCCGTATGATATGTGTCATAATGTGGGCTACATCAGGTAAACTGTCGTCATTCTGTGGTTTACCCTGCTCGACACGAAGCACTGAATGCCCTTGCTTTGCCCGATGCCTGATGAAAACAAAAACCAGGCAGCTCGGGCGGGATTCGAACCCGAGACTACTGCATTATATTGTAGACGTCGTTTTTCAAATCAGGCATCAGGCAAAGCACTGGGCATTCAGTGCTTATCACGTCGAGCAGGGTAAACCCTCATTGAATTACTCTCCTCGACGCAAAACATCATGGTATATCTATGAAACTGTCGTGGGGGAATTGTGTTATCGGAAAGCAGTACAAACTCGAACAGGGAGATCGTCTGTACACTCTACAGTCTCTGGGCAAAAAGGCGATGGACACAACTACTCCTCAAGCGTGCACTTGGTCTCATTTTGTGTAACTCCACGGTAAAACCCACGCTGCGAAAAGGGGTTGCGGTGACGAGTGTTGACTTAAAAAAAAGCGTCTACCTAGAGCTAGGTCTGGTTTCGTGAAGACGTATTTGCACAACCCGTCTTTGCTTGATTTGGACCAGTGCCGTGCAACAGTGTTACACCAAATGATGTTCCCGATTGATATTCCGACCGACGTTTGAAACATTTTGCCCTAAGGTTGTGTTACAGTGTGTAGCGGCACTTTACAGGCAAACCACGGTATCAATTGATTATTGAGATACATGTACGGGCAAAATTGTTGCCAAAAAGAAATTGGAAAGATACTGCTCAACGGGTTTTTTTTTTTTTTACAGCGCACTATTCTCGACTAACGCCCGGGGGACATTGTCACATTCAACCGGTGAGAGGGTTCTTCTTACGGCGCTAAGAGCCCTGTTTGCCGGGAGAAAGTGGTGGACAGTCCACGGTACGGCTCTCACCTTGTGTGCTTGATCCGCTGTTATTTGTTTGCCCACCAAAGCTACTCCCAATCCGTAACCAACACGGCGAACTGCCGAGCCTTCCCAAAGCAACACCGGAGCGAATTAGGAGGAGACGGGCCGGATTCGGTTACCGTCTCGGCTCGCCCTGAGGGTAGGGGAGTGGATGGGAGAGGGACAGATTCCGACACTGCCTATATAGAAGAGGTCTCTCAATGTTTGGGGAGGGGGGGGGTTGGGGGTGGAGAAGGCCTAAGTGGGAATTTGGAGAATTGATATCGTTCGTTAGTGTCGGGTCATGCACCCGACGTGTACGGTATAGTTCGCACTGTTTGCTCAGTGCTTTACCCGACTGCCTGGTGATTTGCGTCGGTGAGAATGTCATTCAATGAGGGTTTGCCCTTCCACGACGTGTAGTCAGCACTGTATGCTCAGTGCTTTGCCCCGATTGCCTGGTGATTTGCATCGTTGAGAATGTCATTCAATGAGGGTTTGCCCTTCCCCGACGTGTAGTCAGCACTGTATGCTCAGTGCTTTGCCCCGATTGCCTGGTGATTTGCATCGTTGAGAATGTCATTCAATGAGAGTTTTGCCCTTCCCTGACGTGTAGTCAGCACTGTATGCTCAGTGCTTTACCCGACTGCCTGGTGATTTGCGTCGGTGAGAATGTCATTCAATGAGGGTTTGCCCTTCCCCGACGTGTAGTCAGCACTGAATGCTCAGTGCTTTGCCCGATTGCCTTGTGATTTGCGTCGGTGAGAATGTCATTCAATGAGGGTTTGCCCTTCCCCGACGTGTAGTCAGCACTGTATGCTCTGTGCTTTACCCGATTGCCTGGTGATTTGCGTCGGTGAGAATGTCATCTTTTAGATGGCTAATTAGCGAACCCTCTGCTCGGAGGTTAACAACCCCTCCGAGGAGAAGGGGAGGGGAAGGGGAGGGGAAGGGGAGGGGAAGGGGAGGGGAAGGGGAGGGGAAGGGGAGGGGAAGGGGAGGAGAAGGGGAGGGGAAGGGGAGGGGAAGGGGAGGAGAAGGGGAGGGGAGGGGAGGGGAAGGGAAGGGGAAGGGGAAGGGGAGGGAGATGAGAGGGAAGGGGAGGAGAGGGTGTGGTGGAGGGGAGGAGAGTCGAAAATCCCCAGCCATTTTGTGCCATGAAAGAACGCGCCTCGTCATAATAGCGCTATACCAAATCAGAGAGTGCATTGTGTAAACCAAAAATACAGCAAAAGGTAGAATATTTTATGTGTCCTATATACCCATAGAGCTCTATAAATAAACTAGAGTGCGCACTTTCCTGTCAACGCGCAGTATGAACGTGTGCCGACATGGACGCGCATCCGCCATTACCAAAGAGGTCAACTTCAGCTCGAACGAACGCCGATATAACGAATATCCGGCTCTAACGAAGATTCCCTTTGGATCCCGATTTTTGTGTACAAAAATCATTGTTGTGATTCCACTTCCTCCACAATAAGTTCAATACTTGATTTATGCGCTTACACGTACACGTCTTAGATTGGCATTTTTTTCCCACTGAGAAAGACACTCGTTTCTGTTGACTGAAGTTTCACACAAAATAAATTCGATATTTGCACGCGCATCAGCGCTTTTGGAACGCTCCTGCGGACATGCTAATTAGCCTTTGGCGGTCAGGTGACGTCATGCGGGAAAAACCTCAATTAGAGCACTACTGTCGGATTGTGTTCTTAAAAATCGATCAGGAACTGCCGACGTTTGTCATAATGCGCAGAAGATGTCACCTACCATTTTGTTCTATTTCCTGTTTTTCGTTTTTGCAAAGCATTTAAAACTGCTGCCAAAAAATAAAATCTCAAAATTCCGATTCTAGCCCACTGCACTGGATAAAAATTATTTTTACCAAACACATTTCAGTCCAATGGTTTTACAGTGTGAAAAAAAAATTGTACCAAAAAAAACCAAAATAATGTTCAGGGTCACTGCAAACCCATTTCCGAACTTCTACCATGTAAACCTTCAAATATTCCATCCAAAAAAATGCAAAAATGTGACCCGGCACAGCGACATGAGGAATATCCCCCCAAAACACTTTTCGAGTAAAAAACGCCTGAAGTCAAAAGTATCTTCTCAATTCGATAAAAAATCAATGTTTTTTTTTTGTATTTTCGGAAAGTTAATGTATTGGAGGATATTATGTCCAAATGATTTTTCCGAAATCCGTCTCTAAAATGTTGAAAAAACGAGGATTTCGGGGGAGTGTTTGTGTACTGTTTTCATGAAAATGTAAAGTTCCTGCCTTTTTGAATAGCCGCTTTCGAGGAGTTAGAATGGCGCTGCTATATTGTGTCTGGTACCAAATGAACGAGCGAAATCCCCTTGTACCATTTACAACACAGTTCACACGGAAATAAATTTGATATCATTTGAAAGCTAATGGTATACTCTTTCACATCATTAGAAAATCTCAAAATCACAAAAGTGGGGGTTATTCCTCGTTATGCTGCGCCGGGTCACAAATCAAGAATCAAGATTTGCCGACCGTAAGTGAGAGCTGTCCTATATGGAGGTAGGATGGAAGGCTTCTCCATGTTCGCGTGCAAACTGTTTCTGCTCTGTGCCGGCTCATCAGTATTCCCGCCCTTTTCCGAACCAAATACTGGGCGCCGTCAATGTGTACACGTTGAATGAATTTCACTTCTGTTGTTGTGGCAGAAAAAAAGGGCACTTGGGCAACTCTAACCTTGAAGCAGGTTTGCACCGCTCAGCAATTATATCAATGTTACTTTCATGGAATAACGGCAGAAAACCCATACAAAACAATTTTGAAAATTTTACAAATTTTGGTAGGGTGTTTTGAGACGCAACACCACCATCTTGAAAAATGACCCATTTTCTTAGGGGGAGGGGAAATGGGTTCCTCTGAAAACCGACCCATTTCGAAATTATCGGGTCGACTTCGATGACAACCGTCGAGCTGGAGATAAGAGAGAGGGGGAGACAAGGAGACAAAGAGACAGACAGTCAGTCAGACAGAGAAACGGAGAGGCAGAGAGACAGAGGCGAGGCACGAAGCAGAGGGAGACCTCGAGATAGAGAAAAGGGAGGAAGGGAGAAGCACGGAGAGGGACATAATGAGGAGGCAAAGAGACAGAGAGAGGGGGGCAGAGAGACAGAGAGAGGGGCAGAGATACAGAAAGAGGGGCCGAGAGACAGAGACAGAGAGACTGCGACAGAGAGAAAGCGACAGATCGAGAGACAGAGGTAAAGAGATAGAGACAGAGAGATAGAAAAATAGAGACAGAAACAGAGACATATTAGACAAGCGACAGAGAGACAGAGTGACAGCTAGCTAGAGATACAGGGACAGAGAGACAGAGACGGAGAGACAGAGACAGAGAGACATACAGAAAGAGGCAGAGGCAGGGAGACAGGCAGAAAGACAGAAACAGAGACAAAGAGACAGAGACAGAGAAACAGAGACAGTCAGAGACCAAGAACCAGAAAAATACAGAGAGCAAGAGACATAGACAGAAACAGAAAGACAGGTAGAGAGAAAGAGATGAATACAGACAGAAAGAGACAGAGACAGAGAGACAGGCAGAAAGACAGGGACAGAGAGAAAGACACAGAGAGACATAGACAGAAAGTCCCCCAATTACCCACGCAATGTGTAGCGTGAGTGTAGCCATCCTTGGATGAGGTCACATTGGTTCTCCTCGACCTTTCCGCGGCTTATCGACCGGTGTCGTTTCCGGAGATGAATCCCCTCTCTTCGTTGCTAGGTAACTCGAGTGGGGACGCACCGCATGCACGCGCTGAGAGAAAAAAATTC
Source organism: Luidia sarsii (assembly GCA_949987565.1). Taxonomy (NCBI): domain Eukaryota; kingdom Metazoa; phylum Echinodermata; class Asteroidea; order Paxillosida; family Luidiidae; genus Luidia; species Luidia sarsii. The sequence continues at coordinate 1,619,492 of OX465120.1, read as the reverse complement.
GACTCGCTCTCTCGAAACGCGAATTACAATCATGAGCGAAACACTTGAGTGTCTCCTAAACGCCTGGCGCAATAATTATTGACTCTGGCAAGGATTGGCGGGAACCGAAAAACCCAGCTTCCATTCCGTTTTATATATAAAAATATTATAACCACCGTCGATCAAAATGGAAATACGGGCTATTCACAATCTGGTGCGCCCTCAAGAGTTTGCAAGGCGTTGGCCAATGACAATCACAATCCGCGGAATCTGTCGACCCCATTGATCTCCGTGATAATTATGGAGATCAATGGTCGACCTTTTCAAGACGCGCATTGTGTCGACAGATTCGCCCGTATTTATTGGTCTAAACAAAACTACGCTCTTGGTTTGTACAGCATAAAATAATGAAAACGTAAATAAAAAATTTTACTCCAAACATGTCAAATTCACCCAGTCAAGACAGGGAAACGACTTTACTAATTACTTTTGGCTAAAAAAGTTTTGTCTTTTTGGACAGTGTAACCACGCACGTACATTTTTAAAAAAATGTAAGATGACCACATTATACAGAAAACCGTAGACGCAGCAAAATTTGGGTTGGCACGTTAAGCCACCAACGTAGGCCTACGGGTAATCCTTATGTTTAGGCCCCTACGGTAGACTTTATATTAATTTATACAAAAACGGGTCGACCTTATCTGTTGAACAAAATTAAATCCCACTGTACACTTTGTAGAGAAATGCGGTATACTGTAACCTAGATGAAATATAATACTCATATAATACTGTTTGTAATTGTGTGCATTGATTTTTTTTTTAATCTGCAAAACTCGACACACGAGTCCGTGTGCCTTCCAAATTAATTTTGGGATTTGAAATATTTGAGAAGACATTTTTTAGGCCTGGCCATACCGAAATTATATCGAATTACAAAAGCAGAATTTATAAAACACTTCATTTTTCCTAAAATTCTGGTTTGGAAAGGCAATGCTGATTTTGTGAAACAGCTGGGAGAAACGACAAGCAACTCAGGAGCAGTGTTAGTACAGCGAGCGTCTGCACGAACTTGGTCAATTTTGAGAGGCGGTGGGGGAAAAGAACAACAGTTGAAAAAGCATTTTTGTTTTCTTTTTTGCCCCGCAGGGAGGGGGGAATCCGTCCAAAATCCACCCAGTCACACCAGTGGTTATTCTGGTAAACCTCCCAGATGAATAACATGGGATCCTTACCTTCCTGCGGTCTGGGTTTTCATTGGCTGTCGTGTCCCAAAGGCGGGAAAATACGGTCCACTTCGAAGCTTCATGCTGGCAGTTGTATAACGTGGGCGGGTTACCAAGACCGCCATCTTGGATATCGTGTTCCCGTAGAGTGATGGCGTACCGCGTTGTTCTTCTCTCAATGTCGTCCTCAAAGAACGAAATGCAGACCTCCTGGTGGCAAATGTGTAGGGCAGCGTCCCCTTTGGGACAAAGTCTTTCAGCTTTCACCCAAATATCGACAAATAGACTACGTTTTGGGGGGGTGTTTTGGAATCAAAAAGGGTAACGATAGGCACTCGTATACTATAGCATAGTTAGCAGTGCAGACGACTTGAAACATTCAGCGGCTGTTTCGTGTGCGCATTGCGATGATCCTACGGCTGTTTCCGGTTTTTTCGAATGTTAATGAATGAGTTGACAACGAGCAAGAATGAAAATGTTACTATTAACAAATCAGCCCCCTCCCAAAAACAAGGGTCCGCCCCAAAAATGATAACAATAACCAGGAATAGTGAAAAGAGTTCTCAGTAGACCTCACAAGATTTGAGCAGAGAGAAAATACCGGTGTAATTTATCTAAGAATGTAACTCTTTTTTTTTGTAGGTCGAAAAGAATGTACTTTAAAGTACTGAACATACTGTACATTGATTGATTGCAAGTGGTGAAGGGCAAATCCTTGTTGAAGTGATTTAACCGAACAAAAAATCTGGGAAATCACTCAATACGATAATTTACATGACGTTTCAAAGTCATATACCACTCAAGCAAGTTCTCCCAAATGATTTTAGTTTAAAGGCCCTATACATTTGTAAAGTTCAAAAGATTGCAACAGTTTAATACAAACAAAAATATCGAGGGTTTTAGCTCAAATGGTCATCTGAGAAAGTAGAAAAATGCAAAACATCGTCACGGTTTTCGCACCGTACTGTAGTGAGTGTAAGAAAAAGTTTATTACTCACGAGTATTAAACTATTTGTCGATCTTTGAGTGAAGATTTCTAGGGAAGTACACGTCATGTTCATGCATATTCATGTATTCGCTATACTCTGCCGGTCCCTTAGTCTGATTGGCCAATTGTCATCACATCATGTTCATGCATAATCATGTATTCGCTATATTCTGACGTTGGCCAATCAGAGTAAAGACTGTTCATGAATATGCATAACATCACCCGGGACGACCTCCAGAAAGAATGCCATTGCCGGGTGAATATACACTTCCTACAAGTACTTGGAAACATGGACTTGTTGGACAGTCTCATACAGGTGGAGTTTGAAGAGGTTGTCCTCGGTCAATCTGCAGTTTTATGAAATGGTTTTGTTTTTATGAAAGGACCGACTCTCAACCTCAATCGAGGACTTGTCAGATGTCAGCCTGGTTTTATTCCATTAATACTCACAGCTGGCTATACTGCGCAGGCGAATTAAAACATAACAACAACAATGCAATGGGCGTATCGGATTGAGCACGCGATGCAATGTGTTTATCTTGTGAATCAATCATTATTCTAAAGCCAGTGAAAATATCGTCTTGCACAAGAGAGCCTTGGCTATTTCTGGAAGCCCCCCCCCCTCGCCACTCGGCCCCGCCCACATTAATCTGACTTATTGTCTTGAAGGTCTCGGCACGGTGTCTTGGGCGTTACGGGACGCTTCAATTCCTGCATGAAACAGAGACAGCATCACGAAGAACGCACTATTATAATTATTATTTACTTCCCCCTCCTCCTCCTCCTGGTCCTATTTCTCTTTCTCCTTCTCCTCCTCCTCCTCAACCTCCTCCCCCTCTTTCTCCTTCTCCTCCTCCTCCTCCTCCTTCGCCTCCTCAACCTCCTCCTCCTCTTTCTCCTTCTCCTCGTTCTCCTTCTCCTCCTCCTCCTTCGCCTCATCCTCCTCCCCTCATTCTTCTCCTCCTTTTCCTCCTCCTCTTCCTCCTCCTTCTTCTTCTCCTCCTCCTCCTTCTCCTTCTCTTCCTCCTCTTCTTCTCCTTCTCCTTCTCCTTCTTCTCCTTATCTTTTTTTCGGATCCCTTTCCTCATTATCCTTCTCCTTCCCCTCCTCCTTCCTTCTCCTCCTTCTCGACCTCCTCCCCCTCCTTCTCCCCCTCCTTCTCCTCCTCTTCCTCCTTCCTCGTCCTCCTTCTCCTTGTCCTCTTCCTCGTCCTCCTCCATCTCCTCCTCCCTCTCCTCTCCTCGTCCTCCTCCATCTCCTCCTCCCTCTCCTCTCCTCTTCCTCCCCGTCCTCCTCCTCCTCTTCCTCTCTTTCCCCTTCCTCAAATAAAACCACAAACCACAGATTTACAGCCCACCAGACGGTGAGAATAATGATAACAAGAGGAGACGCATCGTTGGTCCAAGGAAAACAATTCGCTCAGGAGAAAGTCGTCGGAGGGTATTTCATAAACGGGCCTGCACAGTGTAAAGATGATTCGCTTCGAAGGGCATAAAAAACAGACAGCTATAATTTGGCTTTCAATAATCATCCTTTTTTTTCTTGGAGGGTGGGTGAAGGCATTGAGGAGTACCTTCCCAATCACAGCATGGTCCAAGATGTCTCGTGGAGTAAATAAATAACAGCAATTAATCACTATCTTATACGCATCCAATTTTGATCCGTCAATGGAGAACGCAACTGCAATCTTTGTTTTTAACCAACGGGAGTTGATTCGGGCATTATTTTGTTGGTAAGCGTGAGACGGATTCGCGACGTTAGATGGCGCTATTCATGTGTGATGTTGCAGGACAGCTGGGACGGTAATTGCTTATGCGAAAACGGCGCACGCGAAACAGCCGTCGAAAAAAAAAATAGCGCAGGATGAAAGTGGTACCGCCTGAGGGCGCTCTATATGACTTTGCCGGAAGTTCGTGGCAATTTGTGGGCGTTGTTTTTTGTTAAAACTGTGTCTCCCTTTCCATTCTTCCTATGACGTCAATATCATCGTTCGAGACAGCTGGGACAGATGGTTGGGAATCCTCTTTCCCAGCCATTGTTGGGATCGATCCTGTGACGAGTCCCACGTCATCCAAAATAATGTTCTTTTGTACTAGCAGATGGCTGCTGCGTGTTGCTGTACTTTCTAACATGTTATTGTCCACGCAGCCTCGCTTTGAAACAACCATCGACCACGCAGCCTCGCTTTGAAACAATCATCGACCACGCAGCTTCGCTTTAAAACAATCAACCACACAGCCTCGACTAACATTGAAACAATAATTATTATCCACGCAGCCTCGCTTTGAAACAATCGACCACGCAGCCTCGCATTGAAACAATTATCAACCACGCAGCTTTGCTTTGAAACAATCAACCACGCAGCCTCGATTTGAAAAAAAAAAATATCAACCACGCAGTCACGCTTTAAAACAATCGACCACGCAGTCTCGCATTGAAACAATCATCAACCACGCAGCCTCGCTTTGAAACAATCGACCACGCAGCCTCGCTTTGAAACAATCATCGACCACGCAGCTTCGCTTTGGCCTCTGAACTTTGACCTCATAATGGTTGTCCGGCATACTAGCTTCTTGCGGCGTGCATATTAAGAAATCGATACAAAATACATGTAAGACATGAAGAACCAGGGGAAAAACGACAACACACTCGCATATCGTGTCTATACTTCGATGTTAAGATTCTTTACTCTAAATTCTTCCCGACCATTTCAGAATTACCCGTCAAAAAAAATGTAAAACAAATAATAAAAATTTAAATAATTAGCTCGTTGTTATTATTACAATTGAGAATATAATTTATAAATAAAGAACACCTCTTACCAACACAATCTACCACTCAAACCTCCAAAGGCACGTATTTCTAACAAAGTATAAACCAAATATTTAAAGGCTCAACAACAGGCTAAAACTTGAAAATTCAAGTTGATTTCATGAGTATTAGGAAGCTTGGGCTGAGTTATTTTCCCTTCCAATGAGGTTAGCGCGCGCGGGCAGCGTTGGTTTTTTTTTACATCGCAGTTTTTCACTATAACATGGTAAATACGGCCTTGAAAAGAGACTACCACTGCGTTGTCTGTGAGCAAAGAGGGAAGAAGTCATTTTTCATTTTCGTGAACAAAAAATATTTATAAGACATCTCTTATTTTGGTGGCCGCAGTGGCTGTTGTCTCGGCAAACGTCCGTGTGGTTCCCTGACTTCACAGTATTTGTCAGGATGTTTAGCTCTTGGAACCAGACTATCAGCTAATAGACTGGTTCAACCAGCCTGCAATGCTGACGAAATACAATCAAGTCAGGGAACCGCACGGACGACTGCCGTAACGACAGCCACTGCGTTTTGCGGCAAACTATCTCCATCATGAACAACAAAACACATTCTGCACCTCCACAAGGAGTCCAAACAGGCCGATGACGTAACACACGCTTCATGTAGTCGCTTATTTACCATGTTAGAGCGAAAAACCTATGGCAGCGGTGTAAGTATATAACGCACCTGCGACACGGCCAGTAAGTATTGACTGTGCACCTGCTGCACCTGTACGTGGTGATACTTAACATGATTTTCGCACGCAACACAACTCTACCCAAACAAAAACTACACGCAAAATAATAACAATAACAAAAATAGGCAGGGTAAAGGCAAAATATAGTTCACAAAAACATTAAAGGCAGAGGAAGGTCCTGCTAGGATCGAAACTTCAGGTCCCTCTTAATTTTTGATATTCGCTTTTTTGGTTAGTCGGTAAAGCAGTTTTCAACATTTGTTTACATATTACAAAAAAAAATGGCACAATTACATTTTAGAGGCTTTGGGAAAAAAATTATATGGCAGTACAAAACACACACAAAAAAGGAACTCTAAGATAATAAATATGTGTGAGATGTCGTTTTCCAACAAGCCCCATGCGCCGAATATAAACCACTCAAAACCCATCAAATTCAGGCATGCATTTTAAAGAGCGTCACGATCCATCGTAAGCCTAACTTTCCGTGGATAACCCATGATTTCTGCGCCCATTTTGAGGGAATCGACCACTGGTCACGCGAGGCAATTTGCAGGCACTCCTCGAGAAATCAATTGATTGGTCGACCTTCCAATTTCTCCCAAAATCATTTCGCTCACGGATACTGGAACGCTATCGGAGAAGCAGAGGGCGCCCTTGTACTTATAAAGCACATTATTTTATTACACGCAGCGCAGTTAGTCGTCTGCCAGATCTCTGCCCACCCCCCTAAACAAAATGGACTCGTCAGGCACGACCTTTGAACCCAGGCATGAGATGGCGGCGTACTATTTCGAGTGAACAAAAAAAGGCGTACAAAAATAGAGAAGTTAGTCACCTAATGCTAAGTAATAAATACTCTGATAATATGCTTGATAAAAACGGTATACTTATTTCGAAACTAAAAGGATAAAAGTAGAAAATAAGTCGATTTTAACTAAGATATATAAGCACCCTGGAAAGAAAATCCTAATCCTAACTATCAATAAATATAATAAAGGTGTGGCTCTTTCTGGGGGTTTCAAAATTTAAAACCATTTGCAAACAAAACCAGCAAAGGAAGTACATAATTATCATTTCGCCACTCAACCGCGCGTTGCACCTGGCCTTCCGAATTTGGAGCGCTGGTGGTGGTATTACTACGTGCCGGGTACCTCCGAAATCGGCAACCACTATTCAAGCGGTTCAACCCTTTTCAGCCGACCACAAAGACGTCCCATTGTGACAGATTGGAATCGTTCGTAGACATTTCGTGGATTCTTAGAGATTCATATCAGCTACAGATACAAATTTGTTGACCTCCAAACCAAAAAAAAATAAAACCTATACCATCTACTCATAATTATTATCAATTTGGAAAATAAGTTTCCAATATATTAAGTAATCAATCATTTTTGATACACAAGTCCAAAATCTTTATCAAGTCTAATCCTATAGAGAGAAAGAATTCTTTTTGACGAAAAAGGCACAACAAAATCGCAGATTTCCTCTTTTTATAGAATATATGAAGTCGGAATATTTCAATCAATGTCCTCAAATGCGGCAGCATAAAGTATGTGAGTTTTTTTCAATAGCGAGATGAAATATTTCAATCAACTCCGCAAGACATTTGTACGGCATAGACAAAAGTAAAATAGATACCTATTGAAAAATAAAGCATGTTCTTGGCGATTTCCATAATAATACAAAACATCAAATAAAATAGCTCTATGAATAGTCCTCATAAGATTAAGAAAGGTCCTGATATCGTTGAAAGGCTCACTGTTTTTCTGAGATTTTAACCTACATGTAGATATTTCATATTTTAACGGCAGTACCTCTTGAAGTCTGACATAAGGTTGAGTTTGGATTTAATTGTTGAAGGCTCGTCGAGTTGATCTTTAGTGGGAAAAAAACGAAGGACTGGGAATCGGACTGGGAACTTTGGAAGAAATTCAATAATTGGCAAAGAAAACTTTGACTGGACCGGGACTCCAACCCGAGACCTCTGGATTAACGTATACCAGTGCTAGTTGACTATTTGGGAGGGCACCATCTAAGGGTTGGATAGCTCAGATGGAAGAGCACCGGTACATGTACGTTAACCCTGAGGTCTCAGGTTCAGTCCCGGTCCAGTCAAAGTTTTCTTTGCCAATTTTCAACGAGTTGATCTTCAAATAGAACTTTGGTCTATTGCATGGTGGAAGAGACGCATTATGATGTTTGCGTTAACCGGTGCTCTTACCATCTGAGCTTTCACTTAGATGGTGGCCTTCCCAAATAGTCATCTAGTCTTTGCCGGGGTGGGGGCGCCAGTCAGAAGCATTTCAGCCATTAACTGCTGTATGTCTCCAGGGATCACACCCACGCTTTCATTCAGATGCAAACAACCAATTAATTAGTTGTAAACCTGGCTATGGCACTTTGGGATCACACAAAGTGGATGCAGCTTTTCAATTCAAGTCCCAAAAAATAACTTTCTTAATTATTTTGTTAGTTGGTGAGATCTGGCAATGTGTTTTGTTTTGGTTTTTTTTGGGGGGGTTTGGCAAACAAATAACGGAAAAACTGACTGGGAACTTTTGAACATTTCTGAAAATGGAAAAGAAAACTTTGACTAGACCGGGAAACAAATAAAGGAAAAACTGACTGGGAACTTTTGAACATTTCTGAAAATGGCAAAAGAAAACTTTAACTGGACCGGGACTCGAACCCGAGACCTCTTGATTAACGTACATCTACCTCAGAAAGCTTTCAACTGCAAAATGTAGTAGCACCCGAGTATGCTGCAGATGCAGCAACAGAACATGTAGGAGAGTGTGGTGCCGGTGAGTTCAACAGCGATCCCGAAGAGCAGCGAGGAGAGGACCTCAGACAGGACGTAGGCGCTGTCCAGCAGGGCGATGTCTGAGCCGATGCCGTGCAGCCGTCTGTCCTGCGGCTCCATCTCGCAGTAGTACATCTGCGACGAAACAAGCGAGGGGGGGAGACAGTGAGGTTCACGCCGGGGGAGGGGTGAATGGCTGCCTGTGGTGCAATTCTGGGGGGGGGGGTTTGGGGGGGGTGAGGTTTAGGGTTTGGGGTTTATGGGGTTGGGGCTAGACTAGGGTTTGGGGGTTGGGGCTAGACTAGGGTTTGGGGGTTGGGGCTAGACTAGGGTTTGGAGGTTGGGGCTAGACTAGGGTTTGGGGGTTGGGGCTAGACTAGGGTTTGGGGGTTGGGGCTAGACTAGGGTTTGGGGGTTGGGGCTAGACTAGGGTTTGGGGTTGAGGCTAGACTACGGTTTGGGGGTTGGGGCTAGACTAGGGTTTGGGGGTTGGGGCTAGACTAGGGTTTGGGGTTGAGGCTAGACTAGGGTTTGGGGTAGGGGCTAGACTAGGGTTTAGGGGTTGTGGCTGGGGTTGAGGTGAGAGTAAGGGTGGGGGCTATAATATGGGTCTGGGTTAGATCTGGGCAGGTTTGGTTTGGGGTACAAATTTACAATGCACCTTGAGGTTTTGGTGATACAGCAACAGCAGAAGTTAGGGTTGGGGTTGGGTTGGGGTTGGGGTTGGGGTTGGGGTTGGGGTTGGGGTTGGGGTTGGGGTTGGGGTTGGGGTTGGGGTTGGGGTTAAGTTTGGGGTTGGGGTTGGGCTAGGGTTAGGGTTAGGGTTAGGGTTAGGGTTAGGGTTAGGGTTAGCCTTTAGGGTTAGGGTTAGGGCTAGGGCTAGGTTAGGGTTAGGGTTAGGGTTAGGGTTAGGGTTAGGGTTAGGGTTAGGGTTAGGGTTAGGGTAAGGGGTAGGGGTAGGGGTAGGGGTTGGGATTAGGGTTTGGGTTAGGGTTAGGGTTAGCCTTTAGGGTTAGGGTTAGGGCTAGGGCTAGGTTAGGGTTAGGGTTAGGGTTAGGGTTAGGGTTAGGGTTAGGGTTAGGGTTAGGGTTAGGGTTAGGGTAAGGGGTAGGGGTAGGGGTAGGGGTTGGGATTAGGGTTTGGGTTAGGGTTGGAAAATTGGAGTTGGAGCTTCACGACAATGAAACGCTGCACCCACCTCTTGGTTCTGGTGATACAACGACAACAGAGTGAAGGGCAGTGAGTTGATGGTGGCGCTGGCAAAGCCGGTGAACGCGGCCAGCACCAGGGTCAGGAGGATGCTGTCGACGGTGATCATCAGGCCCGTCATGAGGGAGAAGCTGAGCATGCCAAAGAGGAAGGTGGGCACGGCGCCGTAGGTCAGTATGATGGGGTTCAGGAAGAAGGAGAAGAGCGCCGAGGTGATGCTCTGGAAGAGGAGGCCCAGGCTGGCCATCCGCAGACCTGCGAGGTGCGGCAACAGAGAGACGAGGTGCGTGAGGTGAGCGAGGCCCACACGTTTTAGCAGGTTGGGTTAGTGAGGTTGGGTGTGTGAGGTTGGGTTAGTGAGGTTGGGTGTGTGAGGTTGGGTGTGTGAGGTTGGGTTAGTGAGGTTGGGTGTGTGAGGTTTGGTGTGTGAGGTTGGGTGTGTGAGGTTGGGTGTGTGAGATTGGGTGTGTGAGGTTGGGTAAGTGAGGTTTGGTGTGTGAGGTTTGGTGTGTGAGGTTGGGTGTGTGAGGTTGGGTGTGTGAGGTTTGGTGTGTGAGGTTGGGTGTGTGAGGTTGGGCGTGTGAGGTTGGGTTAGTGAGGTTGGGTGTGTGAGGTTTGGTGTGTGAGGTTGGGTGTGTGAGGTTGGGTGTGTGAGGTTTGGTGTGTGAGGTTGGGTGTGTGAGGTTGGGTTTGTGAGGTTTGGTGTGTGAGGTTGGGTGTGTGATGTTGGGTTTGTGAGGTTGGGTTAGTGAGGTTGGGTTAGTGAGGTTGGGCGTGTGAGGTTGGTTAGTGAGGTTTGGCGTGTGAGGTTGGGTGTGTGAGGTTGGGTTAGTGAGGTTTGGTGTGTGAGGTTGGGCGTGTGAGGTTGGGTTAGTGAGATTTGGTTAGTGAGGTTGGGTTTGTGAGGTTGGGTTTGTGAGGTTGGGTATGTGAGGTTGGGCGTGTGAGGTTGGGTGTGTGAGGTTGGGTGTGTGAGGTTGAGCGTGTCAGTCGCGCTGGAAGGAGGCACCTGGGTTTGGGTTCGTGAGGTTGGGTGTGTGTGAGGTTACTTACCGCTCTCGTAGGTCTGCCGGGAGAGGGAGTTGAGCGGGGAGTCGGGGGTGCCGTGGTAGAGCGCCTCGCCGACGTAATCGGTGAAGTACAGCTTGAAGCCCATGACGGCCATGGAGGTCAGAAGGTCCACCACGCACAGCTTGCGCAGCACAGGCGGCATGGTACGCACGCTGCGAATGGTGTCCGTCATGTAGACCCTGTAGGTCTCGGGCGCCAGGCAGTAGACCAGGCTGCAGAAGAAGGAGACGGGGACGTTCACGCACTGATAGGCGGCCCGCACCAGCGGGTTGCTGCGGGCGACGGCCGCCGGCGTCCCCAGGGTGATCACCGCGGGCATCTTGAGGTGGATGGACGGCACGCCGACCGAGAGGCGGAGCAGGGAGCCGTCCGAGCGGTCGGCCGCCGAGGAGGAAGAGTTCCCGACGACGGGGAGCTTCGGCTGGCTGTTGAGTTTCGTCGTCGGCGGCGGCGGCGGCGGTATCTTCAGAGGAGCGTCCGACGTTGCCTGGGGCGTGATCGGCGGATCGTCGGCGAAGAGGAGGGTGGGGATGGCGCAGAGTACGAGCAAGACTAGGAGGATGGTGAAGAGCATCCGATCCATGCCGCCCATGAGCTCGCAGAGGTAGGACTGATTCCAGTCGATGCAGAGCACCAGGTAGCCCAGACAGGAGCCGAAGCTCAGCATGAAGTTGAAGACGGCGTAGGCCCGGTTCAGCTCCACCTCCGAGCGGCACTGGTCCGACATCAGCGACTCGACGGGCATGAGCGCCACCTGCGAGCCAAAGTCCAGCAGGATGACGGAGAAGGCGACGATGGCCAGCCCCGCCGAGCGGCTGGAGAGGAGGCCGTCGAGCCTCTCCCCGATGGCCATCCCGTTGGGGAGGAGGAGCAGCGCCACCACCAGGCAGAGCGTCACGGCCAGGATGAACGGCCGCCGCCGGCCGTACTTGCTGGTGCACTGGTCGCTGGCTGTACCCACGCAGGGGAGGATCAGGAGGGCAAACAGCGGGCCCAGCGCCATGATGACGCTCATCGTCGTCTCCGAGAAGCCCGTCTCCAGGAGCAGCGGCGGGAGGTAGCTGAAGGAGGCCGACGAGCAGAGCTCCATGCCGCAGGTGAAGAGGTTGAGCACCGCCAGGTACTTGTAGGAGGCGAAGGGCGGGGCCGCCTCTGGCGGAATCTTCACCCGGGTGTGACTCGCCATTCCAGAGGCACCCGTTGCTTCTCGAGGAGCCGGACAAACCCCCCCCCCCCCCCCACCCCTCCCTCCCACAAACAAACAAAAAGTCTTTCGGAAGAAAAGCGAAGACGAGAAGGTCCCGGCGCCCTTTAGAAGATTAACGGTCAGCTGCGGTCAAGCACTGCATCGCGGTCAGGCTACCTCAACACTGGAGGGCCCCGTTGGCCGAAAACCTGCCAGGAGGAACGGAACGGACAACGTCAGAGCCAACACACCATCAAGCAATCCAATCTTCGGATTCTCAAAAAAAAAAAAACAAGGATTGGGCACAGACTGTGAAACTGTTTGATACTGATAGCTCTAATACATGTACTACAAGTACAAGTTGGGATATCAAACGAAGCACTGTCATAAAGAGCCAAACCGACCAAATACTGCACCGTTTGAGCTCAGGAAGCAGAAAGACACCCACTGTGTCTACGAGCAACTCCAAAGTGGCATAATTGGAAAAAAAAATTGAGACTACTCGGTCACATCTGCATTCTCTGCAAACATGTGTCGCCAGCGAAAACAAAAAACCGACGAGTGGGGGAAATGAAGAGGACTCCCTGCCTAGGTGACAGCTGGCACTTGATCTGGCAATAGAAATGCAAAGCCGGATTGCAAAACTGAAATAAATTATCGGGATATCCAGGATACTGGATTTGGCTTGGGTATCTCGGTTCACTTGGTTGCAGTAAACTGGAAAGGGGCAGGAGCAGAGGCAGAGTTAGGGGTAGGGGTAGGGGTAGGGGTAGGGGTAGGGGTAGGGGTAAGGGTAGGGGCAGGGGCAGGGGTAGGGGTAGGGGTAGAGGCAGGGGCAGGGGTAGGGGTAGGGGTAGGGGCAGGGGCAGGGGTAGGGGCAGGGGCAGGGGCAGGGGCAGGGGCAGGGGCAGAGGCAGGGCAGGGGCAGAGGCAGGGCAGGGCCAGGGGCAGGGGCAGGGGCAGGGGCAGGGGCAGAGGCAGGGGCAGGGGCAGGGGCAGGGGCAGGGGCAGGGGCAGGGGCAGGGGCAGGGGCAGGGGCAGGGGCAGGGGCAGGGGCAGGGGCAGGGGCAGGGCAGAGGCAGAGGCAGAGGCAGAGGCAGAGGCAGAGGCAGAGGCAGAGGCAGAGGCGGGGGCGGGGGCAGAGGCAGGGGCAGGGGCAGGGGCAGGGGCAGGGGCAGGGGCAGGGGCAGGGGCAGGGGCAGGGGCGGAGGCAGAGGCAGAGGCAGAGGCAGAGGCAGAGGCAGAGGCAGGGGCAGGGCAGGGGCAGGGGCAGAGGCAGGGGCAGGGGCAGGGGCAGAGACAGAGGCAGAGGGTCAACAGTACATGTAGACTAGACATACACACGTTTCTTTTGTATGTCATAAACGTAATAAAACTAATTGACATTAACAGGCAAGCAGTACTGCTGAACCATCTGGCACAGGAATATGGAAATATTTGTTCTGCCACAACATATGGTCCCTCTCTCTGCATACAATTATGATCATTTATTCAGAAACTTAACAGGTCAGAATACATTACACAGTGCAAGAACTGTGTGCACTTACAATACAGGTATTGTGGTCTGGCAGTCTGGCTGAATAATAATGAGAAAATTGTGAATCTTAGGGGGCAAACGGTGTTTCATTCGGGTGAACGCTGAACAGAGTGAATTAGAACAAATCAAAGTCAATTTGACCAAGAGTCCGAGACAATGGTTAACTTAAAACTAAAGTAACCGAGCTGGTATTTTCAAATTTTCAATTTGTTCAAAAGTTCCCAGTCAGTTTTTCCTTTGTTTGTTTGACCTTTGTTTGTCTGACCTTTGTTTGTTTGACCTTTGTTTGTCTGACCTTGGTTTGATTTGTGTTTGCTTGATGCTGGAGTCACTCATATATTAATCAATGGAAAACATTTTGGAATGGAAAAGATTTGTTTAATCCCAATCGATTAGTTTTTCATCAATTTTATTACTTGCTTTTAAAAATATATGAAAAAGCTGCTTTGTGTGATCCCTAAGCTGCCGTAGCCAGGTTTACAAGAATTGTTTTTTTTTTTTTTGCATCTGAATGAAAACCGAGGTGTGAGCCCTGGAGATATACGGCAGTTAATGGTTGAATTGCTTCTGACTGGCGCCCCCACCCCGGCAAAGACTAGTTGACTATTTAGGAAGGCCACCATCTAAGGGGCTGGATAGCTCAGATGGAAGAGCACTGATTATCCAGAGGTCTCGGGTTCAAGTCCCGGTCCAGTCAAAGTTTTCTTTGCCAATTTTTTTCAATCTGAATAAAATGTTTAAAAATTCATTAGCAATGTGGGCTGGGGTATTTTCATGGCACACACACAGTGGCTGTACATGTACATGTATACTGTACTAGCTTGAGCGTCAATAAGATGTATACAATGCAAACAGATGCCCGACATAGGACTTCACAGTGCTGCCATTGACATAGAAAGGCCAAGTAAACAAAATTATTGGTTTCTCATCCCTGCACGCATCATATTTGGGCCCCTGGATCAATTTATAATGTATTTTTATTTGTCCAAATTTAGTGGGCCTGACGTTTCGATCCTACATGTAGCACGACCTTTCTCAAAGGTAGAGTGACAAGGAGAAAACAAATACATGTACACAAAGGAAGGGGGAAGAGAGTGAATAGGACACGGATGAGAAACAAAGGACAAAGAGTAAAGCTGGTAGGGTGAGATCAAAGGGAAGGGCAAGGACTAAGGAGTAGGGTAGGGATTAGTGAGAGGAGGGGAAAAGATCAAAGAGAGAAGTGCAGAGGAGTGAACACAAAAGAAGGATTTTCAGAAAGTTGCATGGTGTTATAGTCATTACCCTCCTGGATGTTGAGACCATGTGGTTGAATAGTCCGAAGACACTTCATCCACATTTTTCTCACGGCTAAGACGGACAGCATTACTACGGTGACCAAGGGATTCTACGCCCAGTAAACTCATATCTGATATCGAATGATCAGGGAGATTGAAGTGATACCCAACAGGGGTGTCCATTTTACCGGTTTTATTTATTTATAAAATGATAAAAAGACGAAATTTTGATCGATATGCACTGTTTCCAGCCGTTGAAGCTTGCACATGTATGCACAACCAACATATCAATACCATACTTAAAAACGACAGGAAATTAGACTACAGGTCTTTGAGGGAATATTTTTTTGGGAAAAGGAAAAAAAAATAAAATTCCCGCATCCTCCTTTTTTCAGAAAGTTTGGAGGAGGAGCTAATAATTTGTTTTTACTTGGCCCAAAATTGTGCGTTTCACGGTAGACTTCACCCAAATACACGGGTCCGTTCACAATGGCAACTCACACACTGTATTGTACCTGGAGATTGCGTGCCAGCATTGATACGATTGAATTGGCTCGGAGAAAGGTCCAGGATTGGAACGCCCTTCGAAATTTCTCACTTTGGCAGACAATCGCGATGAATCATACACTAAGACGACTTCAAAGGAGTTTGAGAACCCAGAACAGGACTCACAATATTATAATTTTTTTTATAATATTATTTTACTGTCCTTGAGTACACACACTGACACACAGGTATAATATTAATTATTATAAAAAATGCATTTACTGCACTGCTCGAATTTCAGAAACAAAGTACTACGACTAAGTTACTTGACAACAGGTCTAGTACTAGTACTAGTAGTAGTAACTAAAGACTCTCACTGGACCTGAACTATTTTCACAAGACCTGTGCCAAAATGAGAAGGAAAAAAACGACAGTTTTTGCACTTGTCCGAATAACTTGGACCCTTACAATCGCCCTTTTTTTTTTAAAATGAGGTTTCGGGCGATAGTACTACCCGAAACCTAGTCCGAGTAACTTGGACCCGACAAGTCACCCTTTTTTTTATCGAATTTTGAAATGTTGACATTCGGGTGACTGTGTCGTCCGAATCTCAAAATTTCAAAATTCGATAAAAAAAACGGTGACTTGTCGGGTCCAAGTTACTCGGACTACCCGAAACCTCAATTTTTTTAAACGCAGTGGCTGTTGTTATGGCAGTCGTTCGTTTGGTTCCCTGACTTGACTTTTGTCAGCATTGCAGGCTGGTTGAACCAGTCTATTAGCTGATAGTCTGGTTCCAAGAGCTAAACATCCTGACGAATACTGTGAAGTCAGGGAACCACAAGGACGACTGCCGTAACAACAGCCACTGCGTTTTTTAAAAAGGGCGATTGTAAGGGTCCAAGTTACTCGGACTATTTCAAGCCATGCTCAAACTTTTCAATCAAAGGACCTTAAACTTTGGGAATATGAATTTATGATTGATTTTACTTACAAAAAAAGGTACAAAGTACAAAAATAAAAACGACAGACTTAGACTAGAGCAGCCTAGTTTTAAAATTAAAATAAAAAATATTAATAATTTATAATATTATTAAAATATTTCTGGTCTTTCGTGGTCAGTAAACAATTTGAAAAAATAGTCAAAACGATCATTACATTAGATTCACTGCCATTTTAATACGGCGGCTTCCGGGGGTTAAACAAAATGAAATAATTATTAATGGCGTCATACTCATAGTCTACTCCCAATCTTGCCAAAATCTTAACCATGATAATTATTAAAGTTGAATAGCTCCGTGTGCAGTGAACTGGTTCCTTGAAAACAAGTTCAAGTTGAACTTACCCGGTGCCTTGAATTTGGAAATCCGAACACTGTCATGTCCTGCTGTCAACTTTCATCGAAACTCCACAAAATGATCTAATCTAATAATGAAGTTTCACCCATTATCACTCTCAAGAATGGGTAAGATTTTAGTCCGAATTGTATTACTGGACGACACTCCCACGTCGACTATCCACGTTCGTTTATTTATTTTTATGGCCGCTACACAACTGGCCAGCCCACCCCAGAGCAACGAACTATCTTGGATTTCGACCCAATTGTGGACCCTCCGTAAGTGGGCGGCGCTTCCTGCTCGCAACCCACGTGAGAGGGGTCCGCGCTGCGCGTGCCCTTCAGCGTGAGATTGGGATTTTGTGACGTCATGCTTACTGTCGTTAGAGAATGGGCCTTTGCTCGTAATTGGTCCCCGTGAGACTCGCCACGATTTGTTTAATTATTTTTATTACACGTGCAGTGTACACGTATACAGTGCGTTCGGAGTCGTGATTATTAATCCATGATTAATCTATTATTAGTCATTCTACCTCGCTTTTTCAATGTTAACAAAAAAACGGCTGTTTTGGTAATTTATGAATGATTTATTATGCATGATTCTGCATAAGGCCATCCAGTCATTGTGTCTTTCCTTCCATTAATTATGCATTCAGCACACGGGGTTAATTGTCTAGCAATTATTCATTCCATGGTCATTCTGTGCATTATTAATTTTGATCGACTGCCGAATAAAAATAAACATAATTAGCCTGTTATTTAATTGTTTCATTTTTGGGCCCAATAATTATACATGTAATTATTGTAAACAGTTTTAAAAGTGGATTTTTTTCTATTTTTAACATTGAATTGAATTAGTTTTGTCTCAGCTGTGTTTAAAGTGGTTGACTGACTTTTATCTTTAATCTATTTCGGAGTAAAACAAGAATGAGTGTTTATTGTCCTGATGATTATTATAATTGATAATTATTTCTTATTTCTTATTTATTAATCTCATCCAACAGCAAACAAAATGCCAGTTACAGAGAGATATATAAATAAATAAAACACTAATTTGATAAATTAATTAACCGATTTTAATAGACAGGGGTCTATTAAAAGTTGGAAATTTATATAAAAGCGAAGTTCTCTGTTACTTAGATAATTGTGACCTGGCACAGCATAATGAGGAATAACCCCCACTTTTGAGATTTTGAGATTTTCTAATGATGTGAAAGAGTATACCATTAGCTTTCAAATGATATCAAAATTATTTCCGTGTGAACTTTGTTGTAAATAGTACAAGGGGACTTCGCTCGTTCATTTGGTACCAGACACAATAACAGCAGCGCCATTCCAACTCCTCGAAAGCGGCCATTCAAAAAGGCAGGAACTTTACATTTTCATGAAAACAGTACACAAACACTCCCCCGAAATCCTCGTTTTTTCAACATTTAGAGACGGATTTCGGAAAAATCCTTTGGACATAATATCCTCCGATACATTAACTTTCCGAAAATAAAAAATAAAAAAATGATTTTTTGTTTTGTTTTTTGTTTTTATCGAATTGAGAAGATACTTTGACTGCAGGCATTGTTTACTCGAAAAGTGTTTTGATGAGATATTCCTCATGTCGCTGTGCCGGGTCACAATCGTTGTGTTTAAATTTCGTTTTAAAATCCAATTATTCAAGCAGAGGGAAAACGGGTATCCGGTTGAGGGAAGTGGGCCCACTGAATCGGTTTTGATATTGCGCTACAACATTGGTAAGATCGAAAAACAGAAAATTTTGTTCACAGATTTACATGAAACACAGTTTGAAGATGGTTATAGTAGAAACCTCTCACTGAAACATTCCTGCCTAAAATGTTGTATTTTGGGAGAAATTAGTAAAAGAAATATTTTACGTCTCACCGAGATCTAAACTATTTTTCGCAACAGTACGGCGTTGAATGCTGCATTTTCGCGAAACAAATTAATGAAGCGGTTTTCACGATTTTCTCGAGACGCGGTTGGCGGATTGAGCTGAAATTTTCACAGGTGTGCTATTTCATGCATATGTTGGATCAGACAACGTATGGATGCTATTCTTTGACCCCGACCAATTGTTGTGTAGGGGCTTTAAAACTAAAAGACACGAATGACCCAAAACAAAATAATGATAATGCGGGCTGGAGGTCAGGAGTGAACGTTGATTGAAGTCAGTGCGAGGACCAAGCCCCGGCCGGCCAATCAGTGAATATTGGTCGAGGTCAAATAACGTTGTCTGATCCAACATATGCATGAAATAGCACACCTGCGAAAATTTCAGCTCAATCCGCCGACCGAGTCTCGAGAAAATCGTGAAAACCGCTTCATTTGCTCCGCGAAAAATAATGCAGAATTCAACGCCGTAGTACTGTTCCGAAAAATTAATAGTTTAGATCTCGGTGAGACGTAAACGATTTCTTTTACTCTTTTCTCCCAAAATACAACATTTTAGGCAGAAATATTTCAGTGCGAGGTTTCTACTATACTTTAACCATCGTCAAACTGTAAATCTGTGAACATTAATTATTTATGTTTTTCGATCTTACTAATGTTGTACAGGGGCTTTAAATTTTAGAGCAACGCCCAACAGGCTATATTATGGTTCAACAATCTTCCTCCATGGTTGAACCATAATTATGGTTCAATCCTCCATAAATAATGGTTCAACCATGCAGCCAGGAAATAATTAAGTTCTTACATGATGGTTGAACCATATGGTGCTATACCATGATTCCGTCCTTCATAATATGGTTCAAATATGGCACTGTTTCCTTCGTCCGTGGTCCAACTTCCCACCATTCTATTATAATAATGATGTCATTCAACACTCACTGATATGACTGAAATGGAATGAACTATCGGGACCAACAATTTTGTGACGTTTTGAGCAAAGATCTTATAGCGCGCGAAGCGCGCAAAATAGCCTACTCTTGCGAGATCACACGCATCCGGGTGAAGTATACGCACTGGGCGCCATTTTAGTAAGCAAAGTCGCACACATTCTCTCCATTTCGTGGTCACATCACATCGAAAGTTATCACATTCTGTTCACGCATCCGAAATTGTATCTTTTTTATCGTTTGTGACTTTCTCGCTTCATTTTCGGAGCACCGAAAGCAAACGACAGATTCCATTGCTTACTAAAAATGGCGTCCAAAATTAGTGTACTTCACCTTTTGCTCGGAGTAGTCCATCTATAACTTAGATTCTTTGGTTTTGAGGTCGACTCGCAGTACTCAGTACACAGTACTCCTATACTGTCTGATCCTAGGCACTTTCACACTAGTTATTTTTTTACCATTATGCAATTTACACCACCAAATAATGTTCGAATCTACAAAATAATAACAGAAATCAGATCAATAAGATCAAAAAAGAGTTAATGTCTTACGAGTTTTCTTGATTTTTTTTGGCAATGGATTCATAAACAGCGTGGATAGCTGTGCAGCTTAAACAAACAAAAAAGTTTATGTTAACATTATTTTTTTTTAGGAGAGCGTGTGTCGAAAGTGATTTAGTTCGCTTTTAGTTTTAGGTAATCCGTCAGGGGTGTTTTAAGACTGTTTGATTGTATTCATGTCTCTGTTTCTGCTGTTTGTTGAAACTGGATTTCGTGCTTGTGCCTGTAACTACCTGAGAGAAAAAAAATGAATGAATGAATGAATGAATGAATGAATGAATACTTTTCATTGATCATGATCATGCGTTGGAAAAACTGCTGGAAGTTTAAACACTAGAGGGCGCTATTAAACAACAGCTTTTTGACGTGACACGCTGGACTCTCATTGTTATGCTTTTATTTTCCGTAAATATTGTCGAAAAAACGCCATGTAGGATAACCTCCAGTACGCCAGCTGTTTGGGGATGAATTGATCTCATTTCCAAGAGGTAAGTGGAGTGGCGACAGGTCATTCTTCGTGTTGTTTTCCCGTGTTTTGGGGGCTAATTTGTTAAGTCAGTGGTTAACTAACTAACTGCAGTACAGTGTGTACAAAACATAAACTCCGCCATTTTTAAATCATTATTTAATTTATTGTTCAGATTTATTCTTTCATTAGTTTTAACTACGTCCGGTCTACGTGTGCGTTGTCTAGGTTTTCTACGTGTACTTGCTTTTTGTAAGTTCATGTCGACAACCTTCGATAGTGTTTACCGAATTCTCGTTGGTGATACAATTACAAATTACAAAAGCCTGTGATTTTTAAGATAAATGCCAGAGTAAAACGGAATTCGATAATCGATATAAATGAAGTTTTGAGAAAAGCAGGAAAGCCCATGATCTCAAATATTTTGTTGAATTAAAGTGCGATGGTTCCAAAGTTTACTTTTTATGTAATTTGTAAACAAACTTGGCAAGGGAATAGTTAAGTAGCTTAAGATAATACAAATATAATAACTGGTATTCATTCCTATTCTTTCATCATAAATTTATAAACCAAAGATAATTTGACTGTCGGGATTTGAATCAAAGTCAAGCAAAGGCGCACTTTCCCCGAAGCGATGTTATACCCATTCATACCTCTTTTGGTTAAAGCCCTTACATAACATTGGTCGAGGTCAAAGAAAAGCATCCATATGTTGTCTGATCCAACATATGCATAAAAAAGCACACCTGTGAAAATTTCAGCTCAATCCGCCAACCGAGTCTCAAAAAAATCGTGAAAACCGCTTCATTTGTTTCTCAAAAACAAATTGTGCCCAACTTTTTTTTTCAGAATAAGCTGCTAATTGTAATCCACTATGGACAGAGGAACGCGAAAGGAACTCCTGGAGACGATCGAGAAACAGAAGAAGGATTTGTCTCGCTACGAAGTGAGGTTGCGAGGTAGGTCACGCTGGCCGGTCAAGGCATTCTCTAAAAGGCATTTCTCGGAAAGGTCCTGCTAGGATCGGAAAGGTCCTGCCAGGATTGAAAGGTCCTGCTAGGATCAGAAAGGTCCTGCCAGGATTGAAAGGTCCTGCTAGGATCGAAAGGTCCTGCTAGGATTGAAAGGTCCTGCTAGGATGGAAAGGTACAGCTAGGATCGAAAGGTCCTGCTAGGATCTAAAGGTCCTGCTAGGATCGAAAGGTCTTGCTAGGATCGAAAGCTCCTGCTAGGATCGGAAGGTCCTGCTAGGATCGGAAGGTCCTGTTAGGATCAAAAGGTCCTGCTAGGATCGAAAGGTCCGGCTAGGATCGGAAAGGTCCTGCTAGGATCAAAAGGTCCTGCTAGGATCGAAACTTTATACCTCCAAATTTGCATTTTGATCATTTTAGTCAGTAAGCAATTTGTCATAAATTTTTTTTTATAATTTTTTGCTTTCAAGATGTCGTCCACGCCTACAAGAACCTGTCCAAGGAGAAGGAGGCCTTGGAGGCCAGCGTTCAGGCCCTGAGTGCCACGCCCTTGAGTGCCACGCCCGCACAGAGGCAGGGCGTGGCCCCGCAGGCGCCCAGGGGGGAGCAGGAGGAGGAGGAGGAGGGGTCCGTAGACTCGCAGAGCACAAAGGACGAGGTGAGCTCCGCAAAAACGTTCCGTCAGATAAAAGCTTCAATTTAAAAAAAAAGAAAAAAAATGGCGGAGAAATTTTCTCTGATTCGGTGTCATGCCAAAAAGTGTCCCTGCCAAATACTGTCCGCTCATTAGCATACTGATCGCTGATTGGTTAGCGTTAGGGATAGAGTTAGGGTTAGGATAAGGATTCGGTTTAGGTTTAGGTTTAGGATTAGGATTCAGATTTCGGATTAGGATTAGGATTAGGGTTAGGGTTAGGGTCAAACGGTACCAAAGTGCCCAACGTTGCGTGTGTTAGGCCAGCAACCATACACAATGCAACCACGGTGGTTGAATGTCATACGTATTGGACCAATCAGCGATCAGTATGCTAATGAGTGGACGGTATTTGGCAGCGGACACTATTTGGCATGACACCGGTTCTTGAACCCAAGACTAAGAACTGGTCCGGGCAAATTTTTTTTCGGCCATTTTTCTTGAACCCAAGGCCTCCACCAGAGGATGTGGACCTCACTTATCCAAACCCAAAAGCGTGGAGCTGGTTGCAGCGCAATTGCTGCTTGCCTCATACACAAGAAGAAAACCCACTACCGGTACCACTGATTTTTTCAGCACCAACGCTCTTACGATCTGATTTATCCGGCCCTTAGATGGCGGCCCTTCTCCCTGAAAACAAAAATTGGCAGGTTATATTCACTTCACAGGCAACAGCATTCTTCCTGCAAACCCTTTTCTGCCTGTCCCTTAAATGTAGTCTGATCGACCAATGGACCTTTCCCATGAAATATGCAAATTAGACCTGGCGCATGTGCTTAACTAAATTGGTGGGCAAGCGGGCTGCCAACCGATCATAGTTTTCCACGGGCATGCGCGCGTTCCTTCTCACTAACAGTTTGGCGTTGCGGTCATTGGCTATTCAGCGTCTCCTGCGCGCGTATTTTGAAACCTGCGCGCAACGCGCACTCGTTTGCCCACCAATTTAGTAAAGCGCATGCGTAAGGTCTAATTTGCATACTTCATGGGAAAAGTCCATTGTCATTTCATCATGTTTATGCATATTCACGTAGGCTCTATACTCGGACGTTGGCCAATCAGAGTAAAGAATGTTCATGAATATGCAATGGCACTTTTTTTTTTTTTTTTTTTTTTTTTTGGCCGCCGCCCAGAGCAAAGATGGTTCGGACACAGAGTCCACTGAGAAGGAGGAGGGTGTGAACTTGCAGCAGCTCAAGGACCAACTGAGCACGCTCACCACGGCCCTGGCAACCGTCACCGCCCAGAAATCCAAGATGGAGGCCAACTTCCAGGCGGACAAGAAGAAGCTACGGGTAGGGGGCGACATTCTCCCTGTCCACCCTACGTCCGCATCATCGTTACAAAGCAAATTTAAAAAGAAAAATTACAAAGAATACTTTGACTGGAGCGGGACTTTAAACCCGAGACCTCTGGTCCTGCTAGGATCGAAACGTCAGGCCCACTAAATTTTAAGATTGTCATTATTATGATTAAATGTCTTTTCAAGATTTATCATTTCTGTTTATAATTGACAAATAACTTCATGTACGTTTACTTAATAGTTCTTCGTTCATTATACAGTGTACAATGTACAGTTTTAGTCATCAAATTAGTTTGTAGAGCCCCCCACCCCCTGACAAAAACTAGTTTCTTTTGGGCGATCCTAGGGAGAGCTCATTGGTTTGTTGCATCTGTTTTATTTATCTTTTAGCGTTAATCTATTTACCATTTATTTGTATTTGAGCCTGCTGTGATGTGTACATACGTGTATCCCTGGAAAATAAAATGAATAAATAAATAAATTGAAAAATTGGCCAAGAAAACTTTGACTGAACCGGGACTTGAACCCGAGACCTCAGGACTAACGTACCAATGCTCTTCCATCTGAGCTATCAAGCCCTTAGATGGTGGCCTTCCCAAATAGTCAACTACTCTTTGCCAGGGTAGGGGTGCCAGTCAGAAGCATTTAACCATTAACTGCCGTATATCTCCAGGGCTCGACCTTAGCACTAGCCCGACGGTCATTGTCTAGTAAAAACAGCTGCGGGCTAGTAAAATGACCCATTTTGCTAGCCCGGCGGACTAGTAAAAAGTAGACAGCGGTGTGGCGGCCAAAAAAAGATGTGGGCGGGGATGAGAAAGTAGAAACTAATAATTTGTTTTACTTCAATATAAATTCAATATTAATTATACAGGGCTAGTAAAACTTGCTGCGGGAGAGCAAAAAACTCAATTTACTAGCCTTAATTTACGAGGCTTAATCTCCATACTACTACTACATATCATTACTAAGCAATTTGCAAAAATGTCAAAGAAAACTTTGACTGGACCAGGACTTTTAACCCAAGCTTCCAGTTTTGGCTGGCCAGTGCTCTAAGCATCTGAGCTATATATTTCTAGAGCTATAATTATGTCTAGTTTTGGCACTTCAGTCTGGATAGCTTGTCCTCAATGCTTTGCCTTTCGAGTTTGTTTGAATGTGTTTTTAAGAATTGATTTGTGTTTTGTGATTTGTGGGTTGCAGCTAGAATTTGAGGAGTCGTTGAGGGAGCACAAGGAGGGAAGGGAACAGTTTGAAGAGGAGAAGATGACTCTCCAGGAGCAGTTGCAGGAGGTGACATCATCTGTCTGTCTGTCTGTCTGTCTCTTTTTCTGTTTGTCAGTCTTCTGTCTGCCTGTCTGTCTGTCTCTCTCTCTTTCTGTTTGTCAGTCTTTCTGTCTGCCTGTGTCTGTCTCTCTCTCTTTCTGTTTGTCAGTCTTCTGTCTGCCTGTCTGTCTGTCTCTCTTTCTTTCTGTTTGTCAGTCTTTCTGTCTTTCTGTCTGTCTCTCTCTCTTTCTTTCTGTTTGTCAGTCTTCTGTCTGCCTGTCTGACTGTCTCTCTTTCGTTCATCTGTCTGTTTCTTTCTGTTCAACTGTCTTTCCGTCTGTTTATGTTTGTCTGTCTGTCTGTCTCTCTTTCTTTCTGTTCAACTGTCTTTCTGTCTGCCTGTCTGTCTGTCTCTCTTTCTTTCTGTCTGTTTGTCTGTTTCTTTCTGTTCATCTGTCTGTCTGTCTTTCTTTTTGCCTGTCTGTATGTCTGTCTCTCTTTCTCTGTTCATCTGTCTGTCTCTCTTTCTGTCTGTCCGTCTGTCCGTCAGTGCTAATAGACAGACAGGCAGAAACAGATAGACTGACTTCCAGCCTGACGGACGTTTCTGTCTGTCTGTCTGTTTGTTTTGCTGTGGTGCTTGCTGCTCACATCTGTTCAGTCGGATATAAACAGAGAAAGTTCAGAAGAGTTGGCCGTCTGTAGTTTTTGCCATAACCTTCTGTACACAAAATCTCTTCTGCCCCAAGGTTTACTCGGCCAATGTGCTCCTTTAACTCTCAATGTTGTCCTGTCTCTCTATCCGTTGGTCTTCTCCTGCTGGGAAATGTCATACCAAAGGCACGGGGCAAGTCGAGACTACAGCAGCAGGAACGAGAGCAGGAACACGTGGACCACGCCGTGATGATAAGAGAACTGCAGACGCTACTTGCACAGGAGAGGAACGACAAGGAACGACTGGAGAATAAGGTATGTAGACAGACAGACAGACAGAGACAGACAGACAGAGAGAGACAGACAGAGAAACAGAGTGACAAGTAGACAAGCATGCTGAAACAGCCAGACAGGTAGACAAGCAAGCCAAGAGACAGGCTGACAGACAGATAGACAAGCAGACAGACAGACATAGACAGACAGACAAGCAGACAGACAGACAGGTAGAAAAGCAAGCAGAAAGGCAGACAGAAATTCAGACATACATACAGATAGACAAACAGACAGACAGACAGAGACAGCCAGACAGAGAAGCAGACAGGTAAACAAGCAAGCAGACAGACAGACAGATAGACAAGCCGACATACAGACAGACAAGCAGACAGACAGGTAGACAGACAAATACCCTGACGAGGAAACAACCCAACATACAGTCAAACATCGGAACAGGCAAGAGACAGACAGACAAACAGACAGATAGACAGGCTAACAAACACTCTGACAGAGAAGCACCCCAACAGACAAACATACAATCAAGTCAAATAGACAAACAGACACAAAAGTGACAAATTTGCTGTTGCATCCCCCCCCCAACAAAAAAAAATTTAAAAAAATGCATCATTGTGAATTGATTTATTGCAGTGTTCCAAACTATGTTTTCCTTCCTTGTTTTTTTTTTCAGCTTGGAGAGTTGGAAGATGGACTTGCGGTGGCCAAAGCACAACCAGACAAGTGAGTCAACATGTGTTTATATTTTATAATTTATAAACTAGTACAGTTTTTCATTCAATATTCTATCAAGTCTATTTTTTGGAAAATTGGCAGAGAAAACTTTGACTGGACCAGGACTTGAACCCGAGACCTCTGGTTTTGCGTACCAGTGCTCTCCCATCTGAGCTATCCAGCCCTTAGATGGTGGCCTTCACAAATAGTCAACTACATGTAGTGTATGTTTCATGCTCTACTTTTATTTATCCGTTCAAATTTGGTATCTTTTAATTTGTCTCCACAAAATTCCATGTTTTTTGTTTTTTTGTCAATTTTTTTTTCATTGTCTCACCAAATGGTGAGACATTGATGATGATGGTTTTTGTTCAAGTTTTTTTCAATTTTTTATTCATTTTCTCACCAAATGGTGAGAAATTGATGATGTTTTTTTGTTTTTCATTTTTTTTTCATTTTCTCACCAAATGGTCAGAAATTGAGGATGATGTTTTTTTTTTTTTTTTTTTTAAATGTGCAAATTTCTCAGGTCTGCCGCTTATGAGGAGCACGTGAGAACCTTGAACCGCGACCTGGAGGCACTCAGGAGCCAGCTGAGGGCAGCAGAGCAGAAAGCGAACCGTCCCTCCCCACTCCTTGTCCAGCTCCAGAAAGAGATGGCCGAGATGAAGGTGCGTTGTCCTCTGAAGCCTCGGAGAGAGATCAAAACAACAGGCCCCCCTAAAACTTTTGAGATGAAAGCATTATTTGTCAGTAATAAACTATTTGTCAATGTTTGAGAGAAGATTTCACTAGACGTACATGTACAGAATCCGAGACAGTAAGATTTCAACGTGAGGATTCTACAGGGATCTAAGACTTTCAATTTTTTTACGGATTTTTCTGAATTGCCGTGATTTTTGTTAAGTTTTCCAGAAACTTTTTTTTTCTTTTTCTTTATGTCAAACTGGTATCTTAAACTGCTCAATTTTATTATCTCTGCGTCTGCCTTTGAGAAAGTCCTGCTAGGATCGAGACGTCAGGCCCACTAAATTTTGAGAATTTTATCATCTGTTAAAACCCTGAAAACTGAAGGGCGCCTGCACCCCTGTTGTGAATCTCGCAGTCGCATCTCTCGGTCGCATGAGCGCTCACTCGCAGTCGCACAATTCATCGGTAATTTTCAGGAAATGACTTCGTCGGGCACTTGCATCCCTGATTCTATCACGACCATCTACAAACTGTGTAAAATTAGAAGGGAATCTGCGGACATTGATGTTTTGCCGATCTTCCCGATGTTGTATTGGGCCAATGTTCCCCTCATGGTCCATGCACAGATGATATTACGGGTTATCGCATTGATATTCTTCTCATTAGCCATTGATGGAGTGTCCACGGACTCGCCTCCTCT
The DNA here is from genome assembly GCA_949987565.1 of Luidia sarsii. Taxonomy (NCBI): domain Eukaryota; kingdom Metazoa; phylum Echinodermata; class Asteroidea; order Paxillosida; family Luidiidae; genus Luidia; species Luidia sarsii. The sequence continues at coordinate 1,591,737 of OX465120.1, read as the reverse complement.
CAGACAACCTCTTCTGGGATTCCTCGGTTTTATCTTTCGCCCTCTGGAGACAGAAATCAGGGGAATCGTTGATGTCTGATTGCAACTATACCTATCTTCATAATTAGCTGATGAAGAGCGACGATCCATATCAGAATAGATTGGACGTTGGACATTCAAATACACCTAAATTAATTATGCTCAAATGACTAATAATACTCTAATTTCAAAGTGGCGTCTAGAGTACTGCAAAACGTTCCTTCACAAATGTGACCTGGCACAACGACATGAGTAATATCCACCAAACCTTTTTTTTTTTAGTAAACAACGCCTGAAGTTAAAGTATCTTCACAATTCGATTACAAATCAATTTTCCTTTTTTTTTATATTTTCGGAAATTTTAAGTATTAGAGGATATTATATTTTGATATTATTTGAAAGCTAATGGTATACTCTTTCACATCATTAGAAAATGATATACAAAAATGTTGCAAACTGCTTATTACTGACTAAAATTACCAAAATCATTAGAAAATATGAAAATATCTCAAAAGTGGGGTTATTCCTCAAAGCCTTTCAACGGTCAGCATCACTACCAAAGTGACTCTGTGCCCAGAACACTCGCATCTGACCGGGGGGGTGGGGGAACGTTTTTTTTTTCGGTCGACAGGCTCAGCATCGAATCCAGGTGGACACTGAGCAGCAGAAGGCCAAGGAATCCAAGGAGAGTATGAGGCAGCTGCGAGAGGCGGAGGAGGAGAGAGTGGCCGCCCTTGAGAACAAGCTGGCCGAGCTGTCGGCCGTGGTCGGCAACTACGACCGCATCAAGCAGCAAGATCAGCTGGCTATACAGTGAGTCGCGGGTGTCCGTGAGGTGATGGGCGAGTGGGTTCCAGTGAGGGTTTCTGCCCTGACCCAGAGTGTAGTTAGCACCGTGTGCTTTTACCCAACTGCCTGGTGATTTGCGTCGGTGAGAATGTCATTCAATGAGGGTTTGCCCTTCCCCGACGTGTAGTCAGCACTGTATGCTTTGCCTGACTGCCTGGTGATTTGTGTCTGAGAATGTCATTCAATGAGGGTTTGCCCCTCCCTGACATGTAGTCAGCACTGTATGCTTTGCCTGACTGCCTGGTGATTTGTGTCTGAGAATGTCATTCAGTGAGGGTTTGCCCCTCCCTGACATGTAGTCAGCACTGTATGCTTTGCCTGACTGCCTGGTGATTTGTGTCTGAGGATGTCATTCAATGAGGGTTTGCCCTTCCCCGACGTGTAGTCAGCACTGTATGCTTTGCCTGACTGCCTGGTGATTTGCGTCGGTGAGAATGTCATTCAATGAGGGTTTGCCCTTCCCCGACGTGTAGTCAGCACTGTATGCTCAGTGCTTTGCCTTACTGCCTGGTGATTAGCCAGTAACTTGCCAGTAACTGCAAGTAACCCTTTGCCATGTGTACACTCCATCCTCAAGAGGGCGCTATTCACATTCTGACTGGTCCACTCTTTATTTCCGCACCTCTCCCCTCACCCCTCACTCCTCAGGAGGCTGAAAGAGCGCATCACTCAGCTGGACCTCGAAAACACAGCCCTCGCCAAGGCCGTCAACAAGCCGCAGTCCGACCCGCCCCGCGACGAGGTCATCGCCCCCGAGGCCGGCGTGACGGAGCTGAGGGAGCGGATCCTCAGGTTGAAGGGGCTCCTGAAACTGGCCAGCCAGAAGTCGGAGAAGCCCGTGGACATCGACGGTAAGCGCCCAGACCCTCGCCATTAACCCTAACCCCCTAGTATTAAAGTGCTGTTAACTTGGAACGTTCCTCAATCCTTCACAGTCCTCCACAATCCTCCAGTGTCAATTTTACAACCTTCCTCAATCCTTCACAATCCTCCACAATCCTCCAGTGTCCATTTTACAACCTTCCTCAATCCTCCACAATCCTCCAAGATCTCATTGTAGCATGCTTCCTCAATCCTTCACAATCCTCCACAATCCTCCAGTGTCAATTTTACAACCTTCCTCATTCCTCCACAATCCTCCAGTGTCAATTTTACAACCTTCCTCATTCCTCCACAATCCTCCAGTGTCAATTTTACAACCATCCTCATTCCTCCACAATCCTCCAGTGTCAATTTTACAACCATCCTCATTCCTCCACAATCCTCCAGTGTCAATTTTACAACCTTCCTCATTCCTCCACAATCCTCCAAGATCTCATTGTAGCATGCTTCCTCAATCCTCCACAATCCTCCACAATCCTCCAGTGTCCATTTTACAACCTTCCTCAATCCTCCACAATCCTCCAGTGTCAATTTTACAACCTTCCTCAATCCTCCACAATCCTCCAGTGTCAATTTTACAACCTTCCTCAATCCTCCACAATCCTCCAGTGTCAATTTTACAACCTTCCTCAATCCTCCACAATCCTCCAGTGTCAATTTTACAACCTTCCTCAATCCTCCACAATCCTCCAAGATCTCATTGTAGCATGCTTCCTCAATCCTCCACAATCCTCCACAATCCTCCAGTGTCAATTTTACAACCTTCCTCAATCCTCCACAATCCTCCAAGATATCATTGTAGCATGCTTCCTCAATCCTCCACAATCCTCCACAATCCTCCAGTGTCAATTTTACAACCTTCCTCAATCCTCCACAATCCTCCAAGATCTCATTGTAGCATGCTTCCTCAATCCTCCACAATCCTCCACAATCCTCCAGTGTCAATTTTACAACCTTCCTCAATCCTCCACAATCCTCCAAGATCTCATTGTAGCATGCTTCCTCAATCCTTCACAATCCTCCACAATCCTCCAGTGTCAATTTTACAACCTTCCTCAATCCTCCACAATCCTCCAAGATCTCATTGTAGCATGCTTCCTCAATCCTCCACAATCCTCCACAATCCTCCAGTGTCAATTTTACAACCTTCCTCAATCCTCCACAATCCTCCAAGATCTCATTGTAGCATGCCTCCTCAATCCTTCACAATCCTCCACAATCCTCCAGTGTCAATTTTACAACCTTCCTCAATCCTCCACAATCCTCCAAGATCTCATTGTAGCATGCTTCCTCAATCCTTCACAATCCTCCACAATCCTCCAGTGTCAATTTTACAACCTTCCTCAATCCTCCACAATCCTCCAAGATCTCATTGTAGCATGCTTCCTCAATCCTTCACAATCCTCCACAATCCTCCAGTGTCAATTTTACAACCTTCCTCAATCCTCCACAATCCTCCAAGATCTCATTGTAGCATGCTTCCTCAATCCTTCACAATCCTCCACAATCCTCCAGTGTCCATTTTACAACCTTCCTCAATCCTCCACAATCCAAATACATTGATACGAAAAACATCGGGGATGCCAGTTCCAAACAAGGCCAGTGTCGGCACTTAAACTTGTCTCCGCCACCGATTTCGACGACAGATCTGTGCAACATGGAGGACCACTCGAGCCGGGAGGTGCACCCTGACCACTGGACTTGCCAGCAGGAGCTTAAGCAGCTCAAGGACGAGTTTGAGAGGTACAAGCTGAGGGCTCAGGGAGTCCTCAAGAACAAAACTGTCAAGGTGGGTCCGCTTCCCAATGGCTCTGCATCTCTGTCCATCTCTCTGTCTTTCTTGGTCTCTCTCTGTCCATCTCTCTGCCTCTCTATGTCTTTCTTGGTCTCTCTCTGTCTCTCTCTGCCTCTCTGACCATCTCTCTGTCTTTCTTGGTCTCTCTCTGTCTCTCTCTGCCTCTCTGCCTCTCTATGTCTTTCTTGGTCTCTCTCTGTCTCTCTCTGCATCTCTGTCCATCTCTCTGTCTTTCTTGGTCTCTCTCTGTCTCTCTCTGCCTCTCTGACCATCTCTCTCTCTGCCTCTCTGCCCATCTCTCTCTCTGCCTCTCTGTCCATCTCTCTGCCTCTCTCTGTCTTTCTTGGTCTCTCTCTGTCTCTCTCTGCCTCTCTGACCATCTCTCTCTCTGCCTCTCTGTCCATCTCTCTGCCTCTCTCTGTCTTTCTTGGTCTCTCTCTGTCTCCCTCTGCCTCTCTGTGTCTCTCTGTCCATCTCCCTGTCTCTCTCTCTCTCTTTCTATGTCTCTCTCTGTATTCCTCTGTCTCTGTCTGTCTGTCTCTCTTTCTTTCTTTGTATCTCTCTGTCTGTGTCTTTGTCTTTCCCTGTGTCTCTCTGTGTCTTTCTTGGTCTTTCTCTGTCTTTCTCTGTCACTCTCTGCCTCTCTGTCACTCTCTGCCTCTCTCTTTCTCTCTGTCTCTCTCTGTTGCTCTTTATCTCTCTGTCTCTCTCACTCTGCCTCTCTTGGTTTCTCTTTGTCTCTCTGTTTCTTTCTATCTCTGTCTCTCTCTGCTTCTCGCTCTGTCTCTCTCTGCTTCACTCTGCCCCTCTCTGCCCCTCTCTGTCTCTCTGTTTCCCTTTGTCTCTCTGTCTTTCTCTGTCTCTCTCTCCATCTCTACCTCTCCTTGTCAATAAAAGATGTTTGCTCTGCACATCCTTCAGGACACATCCAGCAACAAAGAGATAGAGGCCCTTCAGACTCAGGTCACGGAGATGAGAGAGAGAATTTCCATCCTGAGACAGCAGATGGATGACGAGGAGGCTAGTCACAAACAGACGGTAACAATCCCCCACCCCCTCCCAGCCAGAATATCAAACCTCATTTCTTCCTGAGGTCTCTATATTATTATTATTATTAAATTCATTTTTAAATCGCAAATTCCATTATGCATGTTCAAATGCACTGTACATACAAAATAACAGATACAATAAAATAACAATAAAACCAAATTAACAATAATTAAGCTAAAATGCACATACTGAAACATAAAAATTAAAAAATACACACAATATATATTTTACATATATATGAATGACGGATACCATTAAACATTCAATAAATCAATAGATATTGGTCAATTACACGTAGACTTTAAACTAAAATGGTAAGATAAGACAACAATCAAATTGCTTGATACACCAAGCATGTAAAATGAAAATAAAAATATAAAATAGATGAAATAGAATTTGATGGAAGATTAACAGTGCAGTACAGTTTAGGTCCTCATTTTGAAGCTTGAAGTAAAAAATTAAAAGTAAGAATTATTTACTCTAAAATTAATAAGTTAATTTATTAAAACATTAAACATTAAATAAAAACAAATTACATCAAGTTGAAAGCCAGTTTAAAAAGATGTTTGAACAGTGATTTATTAGTCTGCCTTTGAGAAAGGTCCTGCTAGGATCGAAACGTCAGGCCCACTAAATTTTGAGAGTGATATAAGTCGGTTATAGGCATTTGCAAGGTTATAATACACGAGCAAAGGATGTCCCATGCTATCGTTATGCTACTGTAGTTCAGTTGTCGGGTGCACAGTAGAAGGGCATGAGTGTGTTCAGACGCTAAAATCACTTTAATCACTTTAATCTCTGTTCTGTCCGTCAACAGGTGACCAAGTACGAGGATAAGATTTTCAAATTGAAAGAGGACCATCGGTTGGCCTTGAGCCAGGCCGAGTCAGAATACAAGGTACGAAGACGAAAATCTCTTCTCTTTTTGTGCAATTTTGAAAACCTGCCGTATGTGAGAAGTTGGGGATTTTTTAAGTGCTTTCTTTTATTGATGCAAATTCGCCCAAAACAAGGCTTTAAGGTTACTCAAGGTTAAGGGCTAAGGAAGGAAGGAGACAGAGAGGGACTCAGGAAGGCTGGAGATAGGAATTGACATTCCCAGATTCGCCCAAAACAAGGCTATAAAGCCACTCAAGGTTAAGGGCTAAGGAAAGAAAGAGATAGAGAGGGACTCAGGAAGGCTGGAGATAGGAATTGACATTCCCAGATTCGCCCAAAACAAGGCTACAAAGCCACTCAAGGTTAAGGGCTAAGGAAAGAAGGAGACAGAGAGGGACTCAGGAAGGCTGGAGATAGGAATTAACATTCTCAGATTCCCCCAAAACAAGGCTATAAAGCCATTCAAGGTTAAGGGCTAAGGAAATGAGATAGAGAGGGACTCAGGAAGGCTGGAGATAGGAATTGACATTCCCAGATTCGCCCAAAACAAGGCTATAAAGCCACTCAAGGTTAAGGGCTAAGGAAAGAAGGAGATAGAGAGGGACTCAGGAAGGCTGGAGATAGGAATTGACATTCCAAGATTCACCCAAAACAAGCCACTCAAGGTTAAGGGCTAAGGAAAGAAGGAGATAGAGAGGGACTCAGGAAGGCTGGAGATAGGAATTGACATTCCTCTTAAAAAGGGCAAGATCGTAGGCAGGGGGAAAACATGAACCAGGAAGGGAATTCCAGAGAGAGGCAGAACGAGGGAAGAAGCTGTTCTGATACCTCTTTGCTCTACACCTGTTCGTTGTTGTCAAATAACATGAACCAGGAAGGGAATTCCAGAGAGAGGCAGAACGAGGGAGGAAGCTGTTCTGATACCTCTTTGCTCCGCACCTCTTTGTTGTTGTCAAATAACATGAAGCAGGAAGGGAATTCCAGAGAGAGGCAGAACGAGGGAGGAAGCTGTCCTGATACCTCTTTGCTCCGCACCTCTTTCTTATTGTCAAAGAGCACAAACCTCTTTGCTCTGATACATACCTCTGTGTTCTGCCTACCTCTCTGTTGCTGCAGCAACGAGCGGGGGACATGGAGCTGCAGGTGCACCGGCAGCGGGACCGCACCATGGCGCTGCTCGCCGAGAAAGCCCAGGAGATTGACGGCCTGCGACAGCAACTCAACAACCGGTACGGCGCTAGCACCATGCAGGGGTGAGTGCTGAGAGGAGGGCCTGTGGTCGCCATCCCAAATTGTCCCCCCAAAAAATTGAAAAAAATTGGCAAAGAAAACTTTGACTGGACAGGGCTTTGAACCCGAGATCTCTGGATTAACCCTAACCGGCATTGAAACCACAATTAACCACACATGTTTTTTTTTCCTGTGGGAGGATAAGGGCCATGCACCAGGACATTCCACAGCGTGGTTTTTTGTGGTGTCCTGTGGTATGTGAGCCTACACCCCTGTGGGCACTGTGGTAAATTGCGGTATACAGTGTGTGTCCTGTGCGGGAGGTGCAAAGCGTTAGGGTTAACGTACCAGTGCTCTTCCATCTGAGCTATCCAGCCCTTAGATGGTGGCCTTCCCTAATAGTCAACCAGTCTTTGGCACACCAGCGCTCTTACCATCTGAGCTATCCAGCCCTTAGATGGTGGCCTTCCCTAATAGTCAACTAGTCTTTGGCACACCAGCGCTCTTACCATTTGAGCTATCCAGCCCTTAGATGGTGGCCTTCCCAAATAGTCAACTAGTCTTTGGCACACCAGCGCTCTTACCATCTGAGCTATCCAGCCCTTAGATGGTGGCCTTCCCAAATAGTCAACTAGTCTTTGCCGGGGTGGGGGGCGCCAGTCAGAAGCATTCAACCATTAACTGCCGTATATCTCCAGGGATTACACGCCCGCTTTCATTCAGATGCAAACAACCAATTGTTGTAAACTTGGCTACTGCAGCTCAGGAATCACACAAAGTGGATGCGGCTTTTTTCCAATTCAAGTAAGAAATAATTGATGAAAAACTGATTACGATTAAACAATTAATTTTTTCCCATTCATGTTTCAGTGACTTCAGCCTCTCCAGACAATCCTCGAGCGAAGTGTTCTCGGACGGTGACGAAAGGCCAAAGTCCGAGGCCGACGAGACTGTTTCACAGCTCCAAGTTTCCATGGTAACAAAATTACGAGCAGTTTCGGTCTTTTTGTGTGTGCAACAATTTCTTGGATTTACTTTAGGCCTCTTGTCAAAAAGACCATCGGTTGGGTATCAGATAATTTGACCCGTCCGATGTCGTTTCCACCGGATAGCAATCATGCATTTTTCACCCCAGAATCCAGTACAATCGGCTTTCGACCGGGGAAATTTTATCAGTCGGATGAATTCAACCGGCACTCAACCGATGATCTTTTTGACAAGAAACCTTACGGGAAATTGGTTCGTTGTTTGGAAGTCGACTGATGACCGTTGGTGATTGGTCGTCTGTCTTTAGGTGCAGAGCAGCAACCCTTCCCTGCTCCACTTTGCAGAGGAGCGGGCGCGGCGGGAGGTGGAGCTGGCCGGCGTGAAGCGGCAGAAGCAGCAGGTTGAGGGCGCTCTTCGTCAGCTTCAGGAGAAGCACGCCATGGCCGCGCAGGCTCATGCCGAGGACCTGGACAGGCTGAGGGAGGAGGCCGAACGCTGGAAGCGGAACAGGTCAGTGGGGGTCAGAGGTCAGAGGTCGGGATTTGAGGTCAGGATCGGAGGTCAGACTTCGGAGGCTGAGGAGATGAACCAGATTAAAGAGAAGGCAGAATGATGGAAGAAAAGAGGTCGGGGTTGTAAGGAAATGGGGTCAGAGGTCACGTTGAATGGGGGTCAAGGTCATAGGTTGGCACAGGTCAGGATTGGAGGTCAGACTTCGGAGGCTGAGGAGATAGACCAGATTAGAGAGGAGGCAGAATGATGGAAGAAAACAGGTCAGGGGGTTGTAAGGAAAGGGGGTCAGAGGTCACATTGAATAGGGGGTCAAGGTCAGAGGTCAGGACAGGTCGGGGTCAGAGGCTGAGGAGATAAATCAGGTAAGAGAGAAAGCAGAATGATGGAAGGGGAATGGGTCAGGGGCGTTGTGAGGAAAGGGGGTCAGAGGTCACATTGAAAGGGAGGTCAGAGGTCGGGACTGAGGTCAAGATCGGACGCCGAGGAGATTGAGCAAACTGGGGGAAGAGGAACAGATCGGGGGTCACACAGAGGTCAGGGGTCAGATTGGTCGAAATCAGTGGTCATAATGTAAGTCATCCGAGTGAACGGGTTTGTCAAGGGCGTTGTAGAGTAGGTTTGAAATGTCACATCGTCTGATCGTTGTTTTGACTCAGGTCACGGGAAGGGACCAATCTGGAGTATCTGAAGAACGTGGTGTTGTGCTATCTCCAGACAGACAGCCATTCAAAGCGACAACAAATGTTCTCTGCCATAGCGACGATATTACAATTCACCAAAAAAGAGGTAACCTTTACCCTCAGGAATCAGGATGGCATTTTCACTGGTGTCCTTATCTAGCTGGTATCCAGTGTTGCCATTATATCACTGGTGCCCTTGTATTTATCTACATTGTTCCTCCAAGTGATATCATTATGAAGGCATGGTAACTGGTACCCTTGTATTGTAGGTACCCTTACATAGCTGGTACCCATGTTCTTGTTGCCCAGTGCATGTATCACTGGTACCCTTGTCTCTGTCTGCCTTCGTATGATGCCATTATATCAACATTGTGGCTTATTGGTTCCCTAACATAGCTGGTACCCATTATCTTGGCCCCATATTCAACCTGAACATCACTGGTACTCTTGCCTTTGTCTGCCTTTGTACCCCCAGATTATCATGACATTGTCACTGGTGCCCTCATTTTTAGCTGGTACCCTAATAATAACCCTCATGTAGCTGGTACCCATGATCTGGTTACCGCTGATATCCCATTTCTATTCATCACCGGTACCCTTACTTCCTCAGCACCCATACGTATATACGTCCCTGGTACCCTTCAAGCCACAAGTTCTCAAAGTTTATCGTCATTGTGCCAATTTCTCGTCCCGTTTTCTCCGCAGAAAGAGGGCGTCTTGAGAAAACAGGGTGCGTCTTGGTGGGGATACGCGCAAACATGACCAACCAGACGGGAGCCCGGAAAAGAGAGAAAAAGGAGAGAGAAAAAAATCATCTATTTTTGTATCCACCAAAGAAAGACTGAGATGGCCCTGCTGATTTGGCACCGAGGTAAATTGATCATGGAACAGAAGTGGTATTGTTTTCCGAACGCAAATCGCGACTTTGGCGGCCGAAAAATTGGACTAAGACTCATTCGTGAGGTCACGAAATCCAGTTTGCTTGAAAGCTCAGAAAATGACCTTTGAGAATGTCCGACGAACTGGACTCATCCCATTGGTTGAAAGGACGAGAGTCACCAATTCCCTTATCTATTTTCTTTGGGGATTTTTTTTATTTTTGGGGGGAGGGGATTTCATTCATTTTTTTTTTTTAAGAACAGGGAAAATGCTGATCTTTGAAACTATTTGGGAGAATTACTGACTGGCGATATATTGGTCAACTCGTCATTTTTAAGGGATACAGATTTTTGAAGGGTATTTTAGGGGTCTTCGACTTCACAGCAGAAGTGAAAGAAATCGTTGGAACCTGAACAATAACAACCCCGCAATTTACGTTTATTATCCACCATCAATGAAGCTTCCTCTCTATTCTTTTATTATCTGTAAATTAGTTGGGGAAGAAAAAATTAACTCTATTAACAAAAAATGTTTATGGAAAATGTATGAAACTAGCTACGAAAATATAACTGGATCAGGGTTTGAACCAGTGACCTCTGGCTTGATACGTTATGCACCAGTGCTTTTTATGCTAGGTCTCAGGTTCGAGTTCCGATTCAGTTCATTTTTCTTGACTCTGAATGAATGTAATTCAATGAGAGTTTACCCTGTTCGACGTAACTCAGTCAGTGCCTGATGAAAATTCAGGCAGTCCGGGCGGGATTCGAACCCGCAACTCCTTCTTTCTGGTCAAGGTGTTTTACTTTTGTGCTTTGTTCCGTGTTTATCATAGGCATTGATTTGTTTTAATTTATTCCATTTTATGTATTTGTTTGGGGGAAAGGGAGGATTTTAAATCAAAATTTCTTGGGGGGATATTCATTTGGGTAAATTGAGTATAGCTGCAGTGGACGTTTTTTTTTTTTTTCATTTTGTCAGAAAGGAAAAATAAAATAACACCACGACTCAAAAGTAACGTTCCCTTTTCATTTTTTTATTTTTCATGATCAAGTTTGGGTTAGTAGATTACAAACATTCCTGGCCGATTTCGGGAGAAGCTTTTTAACCCTAACGCTTTGCACCTCCCGCACAGGACACGCACTGTATACTGCAATTTACCACAGTGCCCACAGGGGTGTAGGCTCACATACCACAGGATACCACAAAAACCCCGCTGTGGAATGTCCTTGTGCATGGCCCTTATCCTCCCACAGGAAAAACCATGTGTGGTAAATTGTGGTTTCAATGCCGGTTAGGGGTAAGGGAAGATTTTTGTTTATTGTTTCAGCAACAAACGTGTTTATTGTACCTACATTTAGTTTGATCCTTGATTGATCCTTGAAAGTCGAGCCCTGACATTGATGATAAAAAAAATCTTAAAATTCAGGAACATGGTAGATCTTGCCGGGATTTTGTGTCCGATAAAAATCTAACAAATTTATTGACAATATTCACATTTACGACTGGGAAATGACTCCTTTATTATTTGTTTTTATTATTTTTTTGTTTATTAAAGGTTAATACTCTTGCAGAGGTGTAAAGCTGACTATCAATACAATATTTATGATAAAAGTATTTACATGTTTGTGTCCAGTTTTTGTCTCAAGCTTTACAAAAAAAAAGTTGCAAACTGCTAACCGACGCGAGAATGCTATCATCTTTACAAGGGTATGTACATGAGGGTTTGACCTGCTTGGCATAATAAGCACCGAGTGCCCAGTGCTTTGCACGATGCCTGATGAGAAAAAAAAATCAGGCAGCTCGGGCGGGATTCGAACCCGCGACTCCTGTTTTCTAGTGCAGACATCTTAACCACTTGGCCACAGAGCTGGTCGAGGTCGTGTGGTGGATTCGTATAACGTATAGCGCCGGGTACCACGTTGCATCATAGATGCAACATGATGTTTGCGTCGAGGAGAATTTGTACTTGCAGGGCAAACACTCATTGAATTACATTCTCCTCGACGCAAACATCGTGTTATATTCAGGCATGCAACTCTTGAATTGTAAAAAAAGAGGAAAATGTCCGAATGAAACTGCGAGCGCGAAGCACGAAGCCCTTACGGTGTGTGGTTTGGGGCCTGCTTAAGGGCCTGGGAAAATTTTGGATTCTAGATGCTCTGTGGTGCATTCTGAGTAGTTTGTGACAACTTATGACTTTGATTATTTACAATTTTTACATTTTGATCAGGGCGGGCTAGTCTCGATTCCAGGCTTTTTTAACTGGCCTTGGCGTTTGGGTGCAGCGGTTTGACCCTGGCGTGCCGGGACAATCCCAGGCGCATTGGCGGGAGAGGGGAGACTAGCTTCACTCCGCCCAGCGGATTGGCGTCGCCAGAACCTGGGGAGGGAGGGAGGATGGATCGAAAAGAAAAAGAAAATTGAAAAAATTGTAAAATATTTCTTTTTTTTAATGGTACAAAATTACAGAGCATGGTTTGATTCTGAATTTGGTTTTTTTTTTTATTCGTGCAGATTCGCCCAAAACAATGCTATAAAGCTACTTAAAGGTCCAATACAACATTGGTAAAGGTCAAAAGATTGCCACAGTTTTTGTGTTAAATCACTAAACATCCCCAAAAACAATCACGCGAAGGTTTTAGATCAAATGGTGATCTGAGAAAGTAGAAAAAGGTAAACAAAAAACGTCACGGTTTTTGCACCATTCTGTAGTGTAGGAAATAGTTTATTACTCGCAAGAGATAAACTATTTGTCGATGTTTGAGTGAAGATTTCTAGGGAAGTACCAGACCGTAAGATTTCAACATGAGGATTCTATCATGACCATCTACAAACTGTGTAAATTAGAAGGAAATCTGTGGACATCAATGTTTTCCGATCTTCCCAACGTTGTATTGGGCCTTTAATGTTAAGGCTAAGGACAGAGATAAGTGGAATGTTTGCGGTGACACCATGTAAAAGTTACCGGGTCTTTTCAGAGCCACACTCCTCTAAAGGAAAGAGGGAGATAGAGAGGGACTCAGGAAGGCTGGAGATAGGAATTGACATTCCTCTTAAAAAAGGGCAAGATCGTAGGCAGGGGGAAAACATGGAAGGGAATTCCAGACAGAGGTTGGACGAGGGAAGAAGCTGTTCTGAAAAAAAAACAACCAGCTCTTACCGGACGGCGAGGAGAAACTTGGTTTCTTGGAGACCAGCGGAGACTGCGAGAGCCCAGTGTTGACCAGAGGCTGAGAGCTCTTGGCCACGCCCGTGGACGACGGTGGAGTGAAACCACGCACTGACCCAACGGCCGGATTTCTCCGGACCAGTGGAGTGACCGGACTGGACACTTTGGCAGTGGAATCTTTCCAAACAAAACAAAATGTCATTAAAAACAAATTAAAACAATCAAAGGGAAAAACTGACTGGGAACTTTTGAACAAGTTGGAAAAATTGGCAAAGAAAACTTTGATTGGATTTCGACTTGAACCTGGGACCTCTGGATTAACGTACCAGTGCTCTTCCATCTCAGTTATCCAGCCCTTAGATGGTGGCCTTCCCTAATAGTCAACTAGTCTTTGCCGGGATGGGGGCGCCAGTCAGAAGCAATTCAACCATTTAACTGCTGTATATCTCCAGGGATCGCACCCTGCTTTCATTCAGATAATTTTGTTTTAAATTGTTTAAAAGTTTTGTTGACACAAAACCTGATGTTTTGATCCTAGCAGGACCTTTCTCAGAGGCTTCTGATGATTCTTCAGTTTTTTGGGGTTTTTTGGTCTCAAGTTCACCTACTTGTCACTCCCTTCACAGATGGCTTCGTCGTTGTCATCGTCCTTTTTTCCGTAGCCACTTTCTTGGTTTTTCCCGTCTCCTTTTTCTGTCCTCTCTCTGTTCCTCGCGGGCTCCTTCCGGTCCTTTTGGGGGCCGCTGGCGGCGGTGGCGTCTTCTTCGTCGTCTTCTTCTTCGTCTTAGACGAGGCAAATTCCTCGTAGTCACTGTCTGCATCGTCTGAGCTGCCGTTATCGTCTGAGCTGCAGTCTGGTGAGAAGCAAATTTAACCAAAAAAAACCCGGAGAGGGTTGTAAAGCGAGCCCCTGTAATGATCTGCAGATGGCTCGGTGGTGATGGGGATTGGGAAGACGGGGAGGGTGAGGAGGATTACAGTGAGGATGCGGAGGACGGGGAGGAAAACGAGGGGGTGATGAGAATGAGGAAGGTGATAATGAGGAGGAGGAGGATGAAGATGAGGAGCATAAAGATGAGGAGGACGAAGATGAGGAGAATGAAGATGAGAAGGATGAAGATGAGGAGGATGAAGATGAGGAGGATGAAGATGAGGAGGATGAAGATGAGGAGGATGAAGATGAGGAGGATGAAGATGAGGAGGATGGAGATGAGGAGGATGAAGATGAGGAGGATGAAGATGAGGAGGATGAAGATGAGGAGGATGAAGATGAGGAGGATGAAGATGAGGAGGATGAAGATGAGGAGGATGAAGATGAGGAGGATGAAGATGAGGAGGATGAAGATGAGGAGGATGAAGATGAGGAGGATGAAGATGAGGAGGATGAAGATGAGGAGGATGAAGATGAGGAGGATGGAGATGAGGAGGATGAAGATGAGGAGGATGAAGATGAGGAGGATGAAGATGAGGAGGACGAAGATGAGGAGGATGAAGATGAGGAGGATGAAGATGAGGAGGATGAAGATGAGGAGGATGAAGATGAGGAGGATGAAGATGAGGAGGACGAAGATGAGGAGGATGAAGATGAGGAGGATGAAGATGAGGAGGGTGAAGATGAGGAGGATGGAGATGAGGAGGATGAAGATGAGGAGGATGAAGATGAGGAGGATGAAGATGAGGAGGATGAAGATGAGGAGGATGAAGATGAGGAGGATGAAGATGAGGAGGGTGAAGATGAGGAGGATGGAGATGAGGAGGATGAAGATGAGGAGGATGAAGATGAGGAGGATGGAGATGAGGAGGATGAAGATGAGGAGGATGAAGATGAGGAGGACGAAGATGAGGAGGATGAAGATGAGGAGGATGAAGATGAGGAGGGTGAAGATGAGGAGGATGGAGATGAGGAGGATGAAGATGAGGAGGATGAAGATGAGGAGGATGAAGATGAGGAGGATGAAGATGAGGAGGATGAAGATGAGGAGGATGAAGATGAGGAGGATGAAGATGAGGAGGATGAAGATGAGGAGGATGAAGATGAGGAGGGTGAAGATGAGGAGGATGAAGATGAGGAGGATGAAGATGAGGAGGATGAAGATGAGGAGGATGAAGATGAGGAGGATGAAGATGAGGAGGATGAAGATGAGGAGGATGAAGATGAGGAGGATGAAGATGAGGAGGATGAAGATGAGGAGGATGAAGATGAGGAGGATGAAGATGAGGAGGATGAAGATGAGGAGGATGAAGATGAGGAGGATGAAGATGAGGAGGATGAAGATGAGGAGGATGAAGATGAGGAGGATGAAGATGAGGAGGATGAAGATGAGGAGGATGAAGATGAGGAGGATGAAGATGAGGAGGATGAAGATGAGGAGGATGAAGATGAGGAGGATGAAGATGAGGAGGATGAAGATGAGGAGGATGAAGATGAGGAGGGTGAAGATGAGGAGGATGAAGATGAGGAGGATGAAGATGAGGAGGATGAAGATGAGGAGGATGGAGATGAGGAGGATGAAGATGAGGAGGATGAAGATGAGGAGGATGAAGATGAGGAGGATGAAGATGAGGAGGATGAAGATGAGGAGGATGAAGATGAGGAGGGTGAAGATGAGGAGGATGGAGATGAGGAGGATGAAGATGAGGAGGATGAAGATGAGGAGGGTGAAGATGAGGAGGATGGAGATGAGGAGGATGAAGATGAGGAGGATGAAGATGAGGAGGATGAAGATGAGGAGGATGAAGATGAGGAGGATGAAGATGAGGAGGATGAAGATGAGGAGGATGGAGATGAGGAGGATGAAGATGAGGAGGATGAAGATGAGGAGGGTGAAGATGAGGAGGATGGAGATGAGGAGGATGAAGATGAGGAGGATGAAGATGAGGAGGATGAAGATGAGGAGGATGAAGATGAGGAGGATGAAGATGAGGAGGATGGAGATGAGGAGGATGAAGATGAGGAGGATGAAGATGAGGAGGATGAAGATGAGGAGGATGAAGATGAGGAGGATGAAGATGAGGAGGATGAAGATGAGGAGGATGAAGATGAGGAGGATGAAGATGAGGAGGATGAAGATGAGGAGGATGAAGATGAGGAGGATGAAGATGAGGAGGATGAAGATGAGGAGGATGAAGATGAGGAGGATGAAGATGAGGAGGATGAAGATGAGGAGGGTGAAGATGAGGAGGATGGAGATGAGGAGGATGAAGATGAGGAGGATGAAGATGAGGAGGATGAAGATGAGGAGGATGAAGATGAGGAGGATGAAGATGAGGAGGATGAAGATGAGGAGGATGAAGATGAGGAGGATGAAGATGAGGAGGATGAAGATGAGGAGGATGGAGATGAGGAGGATGAAGATGAGGAGGATGAAGATGAGGAGGATGAAGATGAGGAGGATGAAGATGAGGAGGATGAAGATGAGGAGGATGAAGATGAGGAGGATGAAGATGAGGAGGATGAAGATGAGGAGGATGAAGATGAGGAGGATGAAGATGAGGAGGATGAAGATGAGGAGGGTGAAGATGAGGAGGATGGAGATGAGGAGGATGAAGATGAGGAGGATGAAGATGAGGAGGATGAAGATGAGGAGGATGAAGATGAGGAGGATGAAGATGAGGAGGATGAAGATGAGGAGGATGAAGATGAGGAGGATGAAGATGAGGAGGACGAAGATGAGGAGGACGAAGATGAGGAGGATGAAGATGAGGAGGATGAAGATGAGGAGGATGAAGATGAGGAGGATGGAGATGAGGAGGATGAAGATGAGGAGGATGAAGATGAGGAGGATGAAGATGAGGAGGATGAAGATGAGGAGGATGAAGATGAGGAGGATGGAGATGAGGAGGATGAAGATGAGGAGGATGAAGATGAGGAGGATGAAGATGAGGAGGATGAAGATGAGGAGGATGAAGATGAGGAGGATGGAGATGAGGAGGATGAAGATGAGGAGGATGAAGATGAGGAGGATGAAGATGAGGAGGATGAAGATGAGGAGGATGAAGATGAGGAGGATGAAGATGAGGAGGATGAAGATGAGGAGGATGAAGATGAGGAGGATGAAGATGAGGAGGATGAAGATGAGGAGGATGAAGATGAGGAGGATGAAGATGAGGAGGATGAAGATGAGGAGGATGAAGATGAGGAGGATGAAGATGAGGAGGATGAAGATGAGGAGGATGAAGATGAGGAGGACGAAGATGAGGAGGATGGAGATGAGGAGGATGGAGATGAGGAGGATGGAGATGAGGAGGATGAAGATGAGGAGGATGAAGATGAGGAGGATGAAGATGAGGAGGATGAAGATGAGGAGGATGAAGATGAGGAGGATGAAGATGAGGAGGATGAAGATGAGGAGGATGAAGATGAGGAGGATGGAGATGAGGAGGATGAAGATGAGGAGGATGAAGATGAGGAGGATGAAGATGAGGAGGATGAAGATGAGGAGGATGAAGATGAGGAGGATGAAGATGAGGAGGATGGAGATGAGGAGGATGAAGATGAGGAGGATGAAGATGAGGAGGATGAAGATGAGGAGGGTGAAGATGAGGAGGATGGAGATGAGGAGGATGAAGATGAGGAGGATGAAGATGAGGAGGATGAAGATGAGGAGGATGAAGATGAGGAGGATGAAGATGAGGAGGATGAAGATGAGGAGGATGAAGATGAGGAGGATGAAGATGAGGAGGATGAAGATGAGGAGGATGAAGATGAGGAGGATGAAGATGAGGAGGATGAAGATGAGGAGGACGAAGATGAGGAGGATGAAGATGAGGAGGACGAAGATGAGGAGGATGGAGATGAGGAGGATGGAGATGAGGAGGATGGAGATGAGGAGGATGAAGATGAGGAGGATGAAGATGAGGAGGATGAAGATGAGGAGGATGAAGATGAGGAGGATGAAGATGAGGAGGATGAAGATGAGGAGGATGAAGATGAGGAGGATGAAGATGAGGAGGATGAAGATGAGGAGGATGAAGATGAGGAGGATGAAGATGAGGAGGATGAAGATGAGGAGGATGAAGATGAGGAGGATGAAGATGAGGAGGATGAAGATGAGGAGGATGAAGATGAGGAGGATGAAGATGAGGAGGATGAAGATGAGGAGGATGAAGATGAGGAGGATGAAGATGAGGAGGATGAAGATGAGGAGGATGAAGATGAGGAGGATGAAGATGAGGAGGATGAAGATGAGGAGGATGAAGATGAGGAGGATGAAGATGAGGAGGATGAAGATGAGGAGGATGAAGATGAGGAGGATGAAGATGAGGAGGATGAAGATGAGGAGGATGAAGATGAGGAGGATGAAGATGAGGAGGATGAAGATGAGGAGGATGAAGATGAGGAGGATGAAGATGAGGAGGATGAAGATGAGGAGGATGAAGATGAGGAGGATGAAGATGAGGAGGATGAAGATGAGGAGGATAGGGCTAAAGATAAAAATTGAAGATGACACAACTGAGGGGAGCATGAGAAAGATTAGGGTGAGGATGTGGAGGACAAGTAGGAAAACAAGGGGATGAAGAGGTTGAGGATTAGGAGGATGAGACTAAGGATGAGAATGAAGAGGACGACTCAAATGAGGACATTGGCGAGGATCAGAAGAAGCAGAATGAGGATGTGGAGGACGAAGAGGAAAACACGGGGGTGAAGAGGACGAGGAAGGTGATAATGAGGAGGATGAGACTAAGAAAGAGACTGAAGAGGTTGACTCCAATGGGGAAGTTGAGGATGGGAATGAGCAGGAAGAAGTTGATGAGAAGGATGAGGACGAGAGGAGAATGTGGAGGACGAGGGGAAGAGAAGGATGAGAATGAGATGAGGAGAGGACGCTGAAGACAAGAAGGAAGAAGATGTTAAGGAGGAGGAAAGGAGAAGAGGGAGGTTGCTGATGCGGAGGATCAAGATGATCAGGACAGGTTTGCCAGGTGAGAGAGATTCCCATCTTCTTTTTCTCACCCGCTTTGAACTCTTCATCGCCGGCCGCATCACTGTCCTCGCCGGCCATCTCCCGTTGCCTAGCGACCGCCTCCTTGGCCGCCTTCCGCTTCCTCCGCCCCCCGGCAACCTCGTCCCCGTCCAGTCTCTCCACCAGGATGATCTCCTCGCTGAACTCAGGGGAGGAGGCCGTCTGCTTGGCCTGGGGCTTGAGCGCCAGGTTCTCCTTGTCCTCGGAGAGGAGGCGGTTGCCGGGGACTACGGTCGTTGCTACGACAACAACAAAACCGCATGGATCACTTTCAATGAAATGATTAACGAATGAGCTGTAAAGATGAGAAACAATTTTTTTTTTTTTCACGATTTAAATGTTCGCAGTGGCTGTTGTTACGGCAGTCGTCCGTGTGGTTCCCTGACTTCACAGTATTTGTCAGGATGTTTAGCTCTTGGAACCAGACTATCAGCTAATAGACTGGTTCAACCAGCCTGCAATGCTGACGAAATACAATCAAGTCAGGGAACCACACGGACGACTGCCGTAACAACAGCCACTGCGAACATTTAAATCGTGAAAAAAAAAAAAAAGCCACTGCGTTAAATGTTTCGAGACTCGAGAGAGTCCACCTTACCTCCAGTGTGTATCTGGACTTGAACTGGCTTGGCCTCGCTGCTTGCCGGCAGCGCGTTTGCCGAGGGTTCGTTTGTTTGCGAGTCCTGCATGGATAACTCCAGTGCCAGCGACATCTCCTCGTCAAACGACCGGTCATTCTGGGACACTCTGATCATCCCCCAAAACAAAAACAAAAACAAGAAAACAATGTCACTTTTACAAATTCGCAAAACCGTCTTACCCTAAAACTTGGTCGGAGAAACTCCATTGTCAAACCAGCATTGCCTCCAGAGTAGATGGGATGATGTGATAGCTCTTTTAACTTGTAGATCTCGAAATCAAGTAGGAGGTTTGTGATGACACCGTGTATGAACACCCTGTATAAACATTAACACTGTGTATAAACAAGCTGGTAACTCAACGTTTCGGGTAGTTTTTACTCTGCCCATTGTTAGGGGATGGACAGAGTTGTACACTAATACCAGACACATTGAGTTATTGGCTCTTTTCAGAGCAATACTCCTTCTCTTAAGAGACGACGTGCATGTACATGGTGTCACTGCAAACCTCCTTGGTTTTTCCACCATGCAAACCTTTAAAATCTTATCCGGAGATAAATCGTTTTACTAAAAGGAGTCGACGGAGATCTGAGACTGAGACTAACCTGCCTTGTCGACCTCCTCTCCCGGACGGGGGTTGGCCGTCGTTCGTCGGCGCGGCGTTCGTCGGCGCGGCGTTCATCGGCACAGCGTTCTTCTCCTTCTCCTTTGTCTCCGCTCTCCCCGTCTTGGCTCTGCTCCGGCTCAACTTGCTCTCTACCTTGGCCTTCTTGGACGGAGGAGGTGTTGCCTTAGCAAAGTCGTCTGGATAAAAAAAAATCAATCAACCTACTCCTGGTCTAACTTGATGAGCAAGGGATGGCTTGACCCAGCTCAGTACAACCACAAGAATGAAAGCTTTAGATTTGTGTCTGGACATTCTTCAAACGCGAAATGTGAATGATGACATTTTTCTAAAATAATGAATTTTTCATGTGGCAGGTTTTGGACTTGGAGTATGGCCTAAACTACAGCTACTGTAACTGTGACTTGTTTTAAGTATATTAAGTTGCGGAAATCGTAACCCTCATCCGACCCTCGGGAGGATGAGGGTTACGGTTACCACAATTATTTTACGTCAAAGTACTATTTTCTACTATTGTACTAATTTTAGGTTTTTTTTACAATGAACTATTTCTTACCATCACTGCCCCCATCCTCATCAAAAGCAGCATATGCCACCGTCTTCTTAGCCCTGAAAAGATCCAGACAAAGGAAATCAAAATAAACTGAATAACACTACACTGTGACTGTGACACTGTGACAACTGACAAGTGTGAGTGTGACTGTCACAGTGTCATTGTCACTGCACTGACTAACATCGGATTAGCGGTTACAATTTCTTTCAAACTAATGCTTAGATGTCGTCCCCTTTAACTAAGTTTAACAATCAACTAATTACCTGTTTGACCTCCGACTTTCTGCCATACTTGAAAACAAATCGAGTCAATCAATCAGACTGTGTGGGGCAATCATTGTTTTAATTTTAGTAACTTTTTGTAACGATGTTGTGTTGTAAATTGAATTTAGGAAGTTCGCGGTAGCGCGCTGCACTGCTCCAATAATATATTTTTTAAATTTAAATTTTACGGAAAAAGTAGCAACATTACAAATAAAAGATAAATATATATTATATCGATAATAGAACAAATATTTTTTGCAATTGAAAATATTGATTTGTTGCTCTGATGTTGTTGTTTTTTTTAAATAAGATTTATAAATTGTGAACGTGCCTGTATTACACAGCGCCACCTTTAGTTTAAATTCGTCCATGCTGGTAAAAAAATAAACAAACCAGATATCGTCGTGTGAGGGCGCACTGACTAATTTACGGTCAGCATTTCACTTCCCCTTTCGTATCACATGCCTTGGAACTTGTTGACACATTGACATAGGGATGGAGTTTTGCTTTTAATGACTGTTTGCTCAATTTTGGCCTCAAAATGAAGCTCGTGTGTGGTCTGCTTTTGTTGCTCCGGTTTTTCCTCGTGGACTCCTTGAGTGAAGGTGAGATTTAAAGTCTTCTTTTACTGTGAAATTAGTCAAATTAGTGAGATAAGTCTGAAGACCTGAGTGAGTAAGTCAAATGTTTTGCTAATTATGTTTTGCTAATTACTCAAGCAACACCTGTCCATCAATAAACAATGTGCTCATTAAGATGTGCTAATTTAATGAATAACAATTTTGATTTGTCTTACACAACTCACGACCCCTGGAGAAGTGGTTGATAAAAATTATGCTTCTGACTTGCGCCCCCACCCTGGCAAAGACTAGTTCAGTAGTAGTTCAGTAGTTGACTAAATTATTTTATTTCTTTTGGAAGGCTGCCATGATCTAGTCCCAGTTTTAATTTGGACACGACAAGTCACCCTTTTTTTTCTCGAAATTTGGAGGGTCTGGTGATCGGACTAGCCATGATCTAACTATAAATAAATCAGGGCTGGATAGCTCAGATGGTTTAAGTGCTGCTGTATTTAAAAAAAAAAATACACCATTAATTACATTGTATGTCGCAGGATCAAATCGAAGTTCCTACCCTAGGAAAATTGTGTGCTTTTTCCCCCCACGAGAAAAATGAGTAATAACATTGGCAGGTTACAATTCACACGGCGACAGCATTCGTCCCGCAAACGCTATTCTGCCGGTCTCTTGCCATTACATCATGCTTATGCATATTCATGTTTGCTCTGTACTCTGACATTGGCCAATCAGAGTAAAGTAAAGAGTGTTCATGAATATGCATAACATCAGCAGGAAGGACCTCCAGGAAGAATGTCGTTGCCGTTTGAATAATTCACTTCCAATAATGGTTTGAGTCTGACCTTGTTCGAGCAGGCGAATAATTTTTTTTTTTATTATTTTGATCGTCTAGATGTCCCAATTCATCTCAATCTCTCCACGCCGACCGTCGTCAACGTGACGCGCTCGGGCCGTCTGCACATCACGTCGGCGCCGATGGACCCCGCGGAGACGTCCTTCGTCGTCCTGACCGTCCAGACGCCCAACGTGCCTGTCCTCGTCTCGCTGCGCTCCCGACCGACGCTGGACGACGCGGCCAACGGCTCGGACGTGGGTCTGGTCTCGCTGCCGGCCGTCGGTCAGGAGACGGCGGAGTGGTATCTGGCGTCGTCGCGGGAGACACCGGTCGCGGCGCAGCTCCTTGCTCTGCCGTACTCCAACAACAACACCAGCCTGGGTGAGTCACCCCGGGGGGGGGGGGGAACCAGGTGGTTGGATCAAGGCAAAAAATTGAAAATCGAAAATCCCTTTTTGTTGAAAAAAGGGCTGAAAAATGTAAAAAAAAAAAATTGATATCTCAACTCGCCCAAATATTAAAGTACCGGTATAGGAAATTTGTTGGATTTCCAGATTTTTTTTTTTATTGATTTTTTTTAATCCATTTATGGTAACTCGATGTTTCGACCAGTATGCTCTGGCCGTCATCAGGAGAATGCCTAGGACTCGGTGGTGGATCTGCTTATGTGCCGGTGGTCGCTGAGGCGGGAAGGCGGGAAAGATAATCCTCTGGGGAGGATAATCCTAACCGCCTAGATCACTGAGGTGATCCATAAATGGTTTTTTTTTTTGAAATTGAGAAACATTTTTATGCCCGTCACGTGAAGCAACTGGCTTTCCAAAGATTAGAACAAAAAATTTACTAAGTGCATTCTTTTATTTTTTTCATTATTTGACGTTTTTAGTTCCGATTCCGGGGGCGTGCAACCTGGAGTTTGACCTCGAGAACGAGCCCAACCTTCACCTGGCCAACACCTCGGCCGGCAACGTGACCCGGCTGACCTTTGCCCGGGCCAACGTGGGCCGCCGTCGCCGCGACGACTGGCCCCTCCCCTGCAGCGCGGGTCAGGGGTCGCCCACCTTCCGTCTGACCTACGACCTGTACGTCCGCAGCCTCGGGCCGAAGATGTTCAGCAAGGGCGGCCTCTTTGCCGAGATGCTAAAGATGGCCACGACGGACAAGATCATGGAGCACGGAAAACTGGTACGGAGAATCAGACGCGACCTCCTATCCTGAAATTTTGTCACTGAATGCACCCCTCTGATTTTGCTAACAAAATGAGTCCGAAAAATCAAGTCCGAGTCAATTGTCGTCTTGACTTTGAGTCCAAGTCCGAGTCTTTGGCCCTTTTTCCAAAACCTGACTCACCCTCCCGCTTTGTCTGTCTTTCTGTCGTTCATTTTCAAGTACAAGGCATGAACATGGGAGGCCTTTGGCTTGGTTTTTTAATGTTAGGCTGCGTCCGAAACGGGCATCCGGAGCTACGGCTAGGGCTATTGCCTTCACATCTTCGTAGGGGGGGGGAAGACTTAGACCTAGCTTTAGACGCCCGTTTCGGACACGGCCGTTTTTGAAAAGGAATCCGAAGCTTCAACTGCAACAAAGAAATCCAACCTGTGTTTTCAGCTTTTGGATGACTGAGACGCAGCCGGAGCCGTTTTTTTTTTTGGAAAAGGGCCTACGATTCGAGTCTGAGTCATGAGAAATGAGACTCAACTGAGTCATCCGTCAAACAAGTCTAGTGGCGTGGCAGTCCACTGCAATGCCAGAATTCAACTCTCACCAAAACCTGGCCCGTCGAAACAAAGCTCTGCCTTTCAACATCGCCACGACCCTCCCCCAATCCCCCCCCCCCTACCCCACATCTAAAAAAATCTCGACACCCAACAAACCAACGCCTGTCCTTCTATCCCTCGTACGTACCTCGGCAGGTGAAGACCTTCAAAGGTCAGGACATCACCGAGTTCTACCAGGCCAACTACCGGAACCGCGGTTTTATCTACAACGTCATCGTCACGGACCCGGTGGGCAACAACTCAGAAGCGGCCGCCTACGTTCCGGCCATTGTCTACTCCTGCCAACTCCAGCCCAACAGTCTGGACTGTGAAGAATACAGTACGCAGAACTATCTCGTCGATCTACCCCCTCTCAATTTCTCAAGAACCGAATTCAAGAAAAAAACAAAAACATTTTTGACGAAATCTGCAAAGCATTTAGTCTCAAAGGCACAGGTCCTACTAGGATTGAAACGTCGGGCTCTCCAAAAAATTTTCTATTTTTGCATTTTGGTCATTTTAGTCAGTTATTAAAGCAGTTTGCAGCTTGCTTAAAAAAATGATATACAAAAATGTTGCAAACTGCTTACTGACTAAAATTACCAAACTGCAAATCTCAATTTTTTTTTTTTTTTTTGAATTTTGGGTTGTTTGATCTATTTTGATTGTCTTTCATGTCTAGATGATTTTGGCGTGATCCTAGTCGCCACTTTCACGGGTCTGGCGGGACTTGTCATCTGCCTGTTCGGTCATCGCATCTTCAGCTACGGTACGGAATCAGAAGGTGGTACATTTCGATGAAACTTGCCATCATTCAGAGGTGGTGGTTGTGGCAGTATTTCTCTGAGAAAAAAAAGGTCCCGGTCGGATCAGAATGTTTGGCCCCTCGAGATGTAACGGGCCATTCATAATTTTCAAAGTTTTAAAATTTAGATTTTTTTTTTTTTTTTTTTTTCCCCGAAATTGTGAGTGGGTGGGTCAAAAAAATAAAATGGAAAATCGAAAATTCCTTTTTGTTGAAAAAAAAGGGCTGAAAAATGAAAAAAAAAAATTGATATCTCAACTCGCCCAAATATTAAAGTATAGGAAGTTATGAACAATGGAGAAGACAAAGCCGTGTCTAAAGTTTAAAACATTGAAAATTATGAATGGCCCCTAAATCGAGAGTATTCGGTTTCAAATCCCGATCAAGACCAACTTTTCTTTAGCAGAGAGAGCAGTAATGTTCAGCTCCGGAATTTTTATTTGTGGCATTTTTACCATTAATATTGTGAAAAATTGATTACTTGGGTCATTTTAACTTGTCTTTGTTTTTCTGGTTGCAGAAATCTTTTTCCTGGGATTTGTACCATTTTTCATCATATTCTTTCTGACCTTCAGTTCCTGTTGCATGCTCAGTCCCTTTGGTAAGTATTTTAATGATCTAGGTTCGAATACCATCAGCTTTCTGACTAATCACCCCCTTCCAGTTCTATTTGTCAGCCTTGGCTGGCAGTCTACCACCAATATGGGATGGAGGCTCATGCCTTGCTTCAGACTAGTCACCCCCTTCCAGTTCTATTTGTCAGCCTTGGCTGGCAGTCTACCATCAATAGGGATGGAGGCTCATGTCTTGCTTCAGATTAGTCACCCCCTTTCCCAGTTCTATTTGTCAGCCTTGGCTGGCAGTCTACCACCAATATGGGATGGAGGCTCATGCCTTGCTTCAGACTAGTCACCCCTCCCAGTTCTATTTGTCAGCCTTGGCTGGCATTCTACCACCGATATGGGATGGAGGCTTATGCCTTGCTTCAGACTAGTCACCCCTCCAGTTCTATTTGTCAGCCTTGGCTGGCAGTCTACCACCAGTAGGGCATTGAGGCTTATGCCTTGCTTCAGACTAGTCACCCCCTCCCAGTTCTGTTTGTCAGCCTTGGCTGGCAGTCTACCACCAATAGGGATGGAGGCTCATGCCTTGTTTCAGACTAGTCACCCCTCCCAGTTCTATTTGTCAGCCTTGGCTGGCAGTCTACCACCAATATGGGATGGAGGCTCATGCCTTGCTTCAGACTTGTCACCCCCTCCCAGTTCTATTTGTCAGCCTTGGCTGGCAGTCTACCAACCAATAGGGATGGAGGCTCATGCCTTGCTTCAGACTAGTCACCCCCTCCCAGTTCTATTTGTCAGCCTTGGCTGGCAGTCTACCAACCAATAGGGATGGAGGCTCATGCCATGCTTCAGACTAGTCACCCCCTCCCAGTTCTGTTTGTCAGCCTTGGTTGGCAGTCTACCACCAATAGGGAATGGAGGCTCATGTCTTGCTTCAGACTAGTCACCCCCTCCCAGTTCTATTTGTCAGCCTTGGTTGGCAGTCTACCACCAATAGGGGATGGAGGCTCATGCCTTGCTTCAGACAAGTCACCCCCTCCCAGTTCTATTTGTCAGCCTTGGTTGGCAGTCTACCACCAATAGGGGATGGAGGCTCATGCCTTGCTTCAGACTAGTCACCCCCTCCCAGTTCTATTTGTCAGCCTTGGCTGGCAGTCTACCACCAGTAGGGGATTGAGGCTTATGCCTTGCTTCAGACTAGTCACCCCTCCCAGTTCTATATGTCAGCCTTGGCTGGCAGTCTACCACCAGTAGGGGATTGAGGCTTATGCCTTGCTTCAGACTAGTCACCCCTCCCAGTTCTATTTGTCAGCCTTGGCTGGCAGTCTACCACCAATAGGGAATGGAGGCTCATGTCTTGCTTCAGACAAGTCACCCCCTCTCCCAGTTCTATTTGTCAGCCTTGGCTGGCAGTCTACCACCAATAGGGGATGGAGGCTCATGCCTTGCTTCAGACTAGTCACCCCCTCTCAGTTCTATTCAGATAACGAACGGACCACCATCTATGAGTAATTGATAATTGTTTTGACTAACGAAGTTCATAAAACCTAAACTTCATCTAGTCCTTTCACTGTTTCTCTCTCTCTCCCTCCTCCTCTTCACCCGCAGTCATCAGCGTAATCGCAGCCACGTTTGGCTTCCTAGGGGGCGCTGTTCATCTCGCACTGTGGTGTCGTTTCGGCAAGTACCTGCCATCCATGCTTCTGGCCGGTTTTGATCTCGGATTTCTGTTCTCGGCCTTCGTCTTCTTCGTCACCCCTCTCGGTAATGGAATCTTCCTAGTTTCACGATAAATCTTTAAAAAAAGTACCGGTATAATACAACCAAAGGAAATATAAGTGCAGGGCTCGACCTTAGCCCGGCGGTCATTGTCTAGTAAAAACAGCCTCGGGCTAGTAAAATGCCCCACTTTGCTGGCCCGGTGGACTAGTAAAAAGTAGACAGCGGTGTGGCAGCCAAAAAAATGTGGGCGGGGATGAGAAAATAAAAACTAATAATTTGTTTTACTTGACCTAATACCCTTGTGTTAAATTCAATATTAATTATACAGGGCTAGTAAAACTTGCAGGCTAGCAAAAAACTAAATTTACTAGCCCGGTGGGCTAGTTTAAAAAAAAATTAAGCGCAAGGTTTGAAGTGACATGTCGATTGTTGATTTGATGTAAAAAAATATAAACAAAAAATTGTTTTCTGGGATACATGTATACACATCTCAGCACACTCAAGTAACTATAAAGGGAAGACAAAAATAAATGAACACTAAAAAAATCAGAAAACAGATACAACATCCAATTAACTCCCGTAGCATTGCTCAAAAGAAAGGGGGCTCTCCAAACTAATTGGATGTCAAAAACAGTACAATATATATGGAAAAATAACTATTGAATAAGAAAAAGTGCATGTAGTTATTTGCCCAATTTAAAAATAAATGATAAATCTTTAAAAAGACAGATTTAATAATAATGATGACAATAGTAAATTTGGAAAATGAGAATTATCAAATTTGTTGTCGTCTTTCATTTATTGACAGAAAACCTGCCGGCTTTCCAGCCCAATGTGAACTACGCTCTGGCATTCACCTGCGGAGTTCTCCTGGTACCTGTCAGCTTTCTCTTCTTTCCAAAAGTGGTGAGAAGGATTTCAATCTTGTTTTTCTTTTTTTTGAGGTGTGATAACTGAGAGTCCTTTTTGTCAAGATTTGTCCACGACCAAAAGGCCAGTGAGTGTCTGTCTCTCTGCCTGTCTGTCTGTCTTGCTGTCTCTCAGGCATTCTGGCATTCTTTGTCTGTCTTTCAGTATCTGTCCCCCTCTGTTTCTGCCTGTCTATCTATCTCTCTGTCTCTCTGTCTCTCTGTCTATCTGTCTCCGGCTTTCTGTCTTTCTCTGTCGGTCTCTCAGTATCTGTCCCCCTGTCTCTATGCCTGTCTGTCTGCCTCTGTCTTTCTGTCTGTCTCTATCTGTCTATCTGCCTGTCTGTCTCTCTCTGTCTTTCTGCCTGTCTATCTGTCTCTCTGCCTGTCTGTCTCTCTGTCTCTCTGTCTTTCTGTCTCCGACTTTCTGTCTTTCTCTAGCTTGGTCGGTCTCTCAGTATTTGTCCCCCTGTCTCTTTGTCTGTCCGTCTGCCTGTTTATTTGTCTTGCTGTCTCTCTGTCTCTCAGTATTTGTCCACCAGTCTCTCTGCCTGTCTCTCTGTCTCTCAGGCCTTCTGTATTTCTCTGCCTGACCAAACACTTGTTTCTAGATGCCTGTGCCTGTGTAAAGAGAAATGTGACCGTAGCCTAAGCCCGAGCCTAAGCCTTCTTTATGTAAAACAGCCCGTGCGTTCTCTTGAATTGTCTTCAGCTGAGCGTCGTCACCTGTGCAGTCTGGGGCTCGTACCTCATCTTTGCCACGGTCAGCTACTTTACCACCGGTATCCTGCACTACGTCTTCTACAACGTCATGCGTCGGGTTACCATGGACACCTACGCTCAGGCCCACCACACAGTTCACTTTGAAGTCATCGGTGAGCCCCAATAAAAGAAAAAAAATGAGGCGGGATGTGAACCTGAGACCCCCTGGAGTTTGAAGACGAGGAGCACATACCCTCCCCCACCCTTACATATTTTTATAATTTTTCTCTTTTTTTAATGCCAAAATCGGCTGAAAAGCCACTCAAGGTTAAGGGCAACAGAAAGAAGAAGATAGGGAGGGACTCAGGAAGGCTGGACATAGGAATTGACATTCCCAGATTTACCCCTGAAGTTTACCCCTGAAGTCATGCGTTGAGTTTAATTCTCTGTCCCTTGCATTCACACGGCCTACATGTGAAAAAGGTGTTGCTGGGATCGACCTTTCTGACGCCATTTCAGTTTCCGAGGCTGACGTGAGCAGCTGTCTGTAACAGCTCTTCTCCGATCGTCTCCAGCTCCCAGAGTCACGCCTCCCCCTCCCGACCCGACTTGAATTCCTCTCTCTCTCCTCTTTTTCCTCTTTCCCTCGTCTTTGCCAGACTACGTCCTGTTCACTTCCTGGGCCTTGGGGGCACTGATTGGGGGCGTGCTCCAGTGCTACCTGACCAAGGACAGCCCTACGGCCTTCCCGCCCTGCCCCTACCGGGCCTGGAAGGAGAACCAGGCGGCCTGTCGCGTCGAGCCCGACCAGCGGGGGAGCCACGTCCAGGACCTCAGCGCCGACAGGTTCAATGAGGAGTCGCCTCTTCTCCGGAGTAGGCTGCTGTGAGACCGAGAGGTTTTTCTGATATTTGGGAAATGCTTAACCATTTTGCACAAGGTCACAGGTTTTTTTTAATAACCTCTCCCCTTCCTATTTTAGTTTTGTAACTGTCATTCTGCATCTGAGAAAGGTCCTGCTAAGATCGAAACATCAGGCCCTCCTAATTTTTGATTTTCAAAACTCTCCCCTTTCTATTTAGTTTTGTAACTGTCATTCTTCCTTTTAGGAAGGTCCTGCTAGGATCGAAACATCGGCCTTTGAGAAAGGTCCTGCTAGTATCGAAACATCAGGCCCCTTATTTTTTTATTTTCAAAACTCTCCCCTTTCTATTTAGTTTTGTCCCAGTCATTCTGCCTTTGAGAAAGGTCCTGCTAGGATCAAAACATCAGGCCCCTTATTTTTTGATTTTCAAAATTCTCCCCTTCCTGTTTGGTTTTGTAACTGTCATTCTGCCTTAGAGAAAGGTCCTGCTAGAATCGAAATATCAAGCCCTGCCAATTTTTGATTTTCAAAACTCTCCCCTTCCTATTTAGTTTTGTCCCAGTCATTCTGCTTTTGAGAAAGGTCCTGCTAGGATCGAAACATCAGGCCCTCCTAATTTTTGATATTCAAAACTCTCCCCTTTTTATTAAGTTTTGTACCAGTCATTCTGCTTTTGAGAAAGGTCCTGCTAAGATCGAAACGTTAGGCCCTCCTCATTTTTGATTTTCAAAACTCGTTAAGCAAACGGGATCAATGAGCACCTGTGAAATAAATCAATATGAGCTCACTTTGTGTGCAAGCTAGTCCAACCTGGCACAATCGGACGTAGTGTGTGGCTGTTGTCATACTGCATATTGTTACGTGGTAGGTCGAAGAGACGCTTAATCCACAGTTTCTCCCTGCTGAGGCGGACAGCATCTTTCCAATGGCCGATAGACTCTTATGCCCTGTACAGACATGTCATTTAAAAAAATATCGTACTTTTGAGAAATTATTCGATGAAGAAAGTTTCTAAAGGTTTTTGAAGGAAAAGTTTCCAAGAACAGGAAGATAATATTAGTGTCGTTGATTTGCTCGAAACATTCTCATGAATATCATGTTGTCTATAATGATATGCAATGGCTGATGATGTAAATAGTTTTTTCTGAAATCCAATAATATGCAAAAATAGTATATTTTCAGTGACCTTTTGTCACAGTGTTTCTATTCAGAATATTAAAGAAATTATACTGATGCCATTTTTTTGTATCAAAAATCTGCTTTTCATTCAATGTTTTTGATTTTGATTTTTGGATGGGATAATTTATTGGCAACCAAAAATGGTTGGATTGAACAATAGATAAAATTAAGACGTTTATAATGCTTAAAAAGTATAATTAGACATAAAAATTGGCTTTATATACTTAAATTTGATAAGCTGATAGACAATTACACAAAACGACACCGTAAAAAATAACCGGATTAAAGTGTACATCATTTACCGATAAATTGCACGATGTAAGGACTTTTGGCTATGATTTGCATGGTTTGAAAAGTCAACTAAAAACAGAAAATCGTGAATTTCAGTCGTGTTTTTAGCAACACCGTGAAGTCATTTTTGCAAGTCTAATAGGGTTCATATCCTTGTTTTGTATTCGATTTTGTTTGCTCATTATTTTAGTGTTCTATTCTTTTCAAATGTGGCTCCATGAAATGGATTGCCAAAGCTGAGATTTATTTTCTTTCAATTTTTTTGGGGACAAATAAAATTATACTGACCAGAAAGACAACTCAATTATTCATATTTTTGTCTGACTTTCATTGTATAAAAAAAAGTACTTTGATTCTGTATGATATTACTTGCAATAAAGCAGTCAATGAAGAGATTATGGTACTATCTTATGAAATACTTGTCATTTTGTACACCCAAAAGTACATAGAATGGTTTTATTTCGTCCTAGGAAGGTGTAGAAAATAAGTTAAAATTTGGGTCAGAAATTGATAAAAAAATGCAAGG
This sequence comes from Luidia sarsii, assembly GCA_949987565.1. Taxonomy (NCBI): domain Eukaryota; kingdom Metazoa; phylum Echinodermata; class Asteroidea; order Paxillosida; family Luidiidae; genus Luidia; species Luidia sarsii. The sequence continues at coordinate 1,560,033 of OX465120.1, read as the reverse complement.
CTAACCCCTTGCCATTTTTACAAAATTTAGCCCAAAATTATAACATGCTAATTTCAATGAAAAATTGCACTAGATACACCCGGAAGTACATAGAATGGTTTCATCTGGTCCTAGGATCAATTTGAAGCTGTAGAAAAAGTTAAAATGTGACTCAAAATTACATCAAAATGCAAGGCTAACTCCTTGCAATTTTTACAAATTTTGGCAAAAAATTAAAACATGCTAATTTCGATTTTAAAATGCTCTAGAGACTCCAGGAAGTACATAGAATGGTTTCATCTGGTCCTAGGATCAATTTGAAGGCTTTAGTAAAAGTTGAAATTTGGGTCAAAATTTGATAAAAATGTTAGGCTAACCCCTTGCAATTTTTACCATTTTCGGCAAAAAATTCAAATATCCTACTTAAAATTAAAAATTGCTCTACAGACGCCTTGAAGTCCAAAGAATGGTTTTATCTCGTCCTAGGATCAATTTGGAGGCTGTAAAAAATAGTTAAAATTTGGGTCAAAAATCTATAAAATGCAAGTCTAACCCCTAATTGCCATTTTTACCAATTTCGGCCAAAAATTAAATATGCTAATTTCAATGAAAAATTGCTCTAGAGATGCCCGGAAGTCTGTAGAATGGTTCCATTTGGTCATAAAATCAATTTGGAGTGTTAAGGAAATAGTTGAAATTTGGGTCAAAAATCGATAAAAATGCAAGGCTAACCCCTTGCCATTTTTCACAAATTCGGCCAAAAATTAAAATATGCTAATTTCGATTTAAAAATGCTCTAGAGACTCCAGGAAGTCTGTAGAATGGTTTTATCTGGTCCTAGTATCAATTTTAAGGCTTTAGTAAAAGTTGAAATTTTGGTCAAAAATCGATAAAATACAAGGCTAACCCCTTGCCATTTTTATCAATTTCGGCCAAAAAATAAAATATGCTAATTTCAATGAAAAATTGCTCTACAGACGCCTGGAAGTCTGTAGAATGGTTTCATTTGGTCCTAGGATCAATTTGGAGGGTGTAGTAAATAGTTGAAATTTGGGTCAAAACTCGATGAAAATGCAAGGCTAACCCCTTGCCATTTCTAACAATTTTGGCAAAAAAATTAAACATGCTAATTTTGATTACAAAATGCTCTAGAGACGCCTGTTAGTCTGAAGAATAGTTTTATTTGGTGCAAAAAACAATTTGAAGTGTTTAGGAAATAGTTGAAATTTGGGTCAAAAATCGATAAAATGCAAGGCTAACCCCTTGCCATTTTTACCAATTTCGACCAAAAACAAAAATATGCTAATTCCAATGAAAATTTGCTCTAGAGACTCCAGGAAGTCTGTAGTATGGTTTCATCTGGTCCTAGGATCAATTCGAAGGCTGTAGAATAAAAGATTGAAATATGATTCTAAAATCGATAAAAATGTTAAGGCTAACCCCTTGCCATTTTTACCAATTTCGGCCAAAAATTAAAATATGCTAATTACAATTAAAAATTGCTCTACAGACCCCTTGAAGTACATAGAATGGTTTTTATCTCGTCCTAGGATCAATTTGGAGTGTTAAGGAAATAGTTGAAATTTTGGTCAAAAATCGATAAAATACAAGGCTAACCCCTTGCCATTTTTATCAATTTCGGCCCAAAAAAAAAATATGCTAATTTCAATGAAAAATTGCTCTAGAGACGCCTGGAAGTCTGTAGAATGGTTTCATTTGGTCCTAAAATCAATTTGGAGGGTGTAGTAAATAGTTGAAATTTTGGTCAAAAATCGATAAAATACAAGGCTAACCCCTTGCCATTTTTATCAATTTCGGCCAAAAAATTAAAATATGCTAATTTCATTGAAAAATTGCTTTAGAGACGCCTGGAAGCCTGTTGAATGGTTTCATTTGGTCCTAAATTCAATTTGGAGTGTTTAGGAAATAGTTGAAATTTTAGTCAAAAATCGATCAAATACAAGGCTAACCCCTTGCAATGTTTACAAATTTTGGCTAAAAAATCAAATATGCTAATTCCAATGAAAAATTGCTCTAGAGACGCCTGGAAATCCATAGAATGGTTTTATCTGGTCCTAGGATCAATTCGAAGGCTGTAGAAAAAAAATTGAAATATGATTCTAAAATCGATAAAAATGCAAGGCTAACCCCTTGCCATTTTTTACCAATTTCGACCAAAAATTTAAATATGCTAATTTCAATGAAAAATTGCTCTACAGACGCCTTGAAGTACATAGAATGGTTTTATCAGGTCCTAGGATCAATTTGGAAGGTGTAGGAAATAGTAGAAATTTGGGTCAGAAATTGATAAAAATGCAAGCCTAACACCTTGATAATTTGTCCACTTTCGGCTAAAAAAATGGACGTTTTTTCGATGAAAAATGTATCAGCATACGCCTGTAAGCACGTAGAATGATTTGATTTCTTTCGCATGAATTTATTAATTTTAAGGCTCATTTGGTACGTAAGATGTTCCATTTCAAAATATATACAGAAAAGAAGACGCATTTGTAAACAGGATTTCTTTCTGCACCTGACCAGAAAAACTCATTTATTGTTAAATACACAATAACTATGTACATTTCTACACCAACTCATTCACAAGCCAATGTACACGAAGATATATGTACACATTGTATAGATACTGTAGACTTTACAACTTCGACTTTCATGTCAATTTTTCAGGGGTTTTGATAATTTTTCTTTAAATTCCAGAGAAAAGAAACTACCAAAGACAAGGAAATTTAGTGACAATACACGGTTATGTGATGCTTTGGAAAATTTCATGAAGCTAACTGCTTGGAGTTTATCCTTCGTTAAAAAAAAATGACAAGAAATAGTGATCATCTTAACCTGAAACTATAACGCTACAATAACACTGCCTAAATTCTGGCCAAATATTGAGACAAGGTGATTTGGTTTTTTGGAAATACATGTGTACACAAACATTAGATGTGGGGAACTGAAGTATTGATAGATGATTTGATATGCGATTATCATTCCCGAGCTTCTAAAAACGAGGACCAAATAGGATGTTACTGAAAATTAATCTAATTTTGTAACGGATATTTTCATTTTTGTACCAGAAATTTCCTAGATCAATCGAACATGATCTAAAGACTGGTTCACACCATCAAACATGCAGTATATGTTGTGGGAACCACCCAAGTAATGGACTGGCAGGACTCCTGGAAGCCATCTTGCAACACTCACTGGCAGCCATCTTGCTACACCACTGGTAGCCATCTTGCTACTCTCAGTGGCAGCCATCTTGCTACACCACTGGCAGCCATCTTGCTACACCACAGGCAGCCATCTTGCAACTCTCACTGGCAGCCATCTTGCTACACCACTGGCAGCCATCTTGCTACACCACTGGCAGCCATCTTGCAACTCTCACTGGCAGCCATCTTGCTACACCACTGGCAGCCATCTTGCTACACCACTGGCAGCCATCTTGCTACACACTATGAGCCATCTTGCTACACCACTGGCAGCCATCTTGCTACACACTATGAGCCATCTTGCTACACCACTGGTAGCCATCTTGCTACACCACTGGCAGCCATCTTGCTACACCACTGGCAGCCATCTTGCTACTCTCAGTGGCAGCCATCTTGCTACACCACTGGCAGCCATCTTGCTACTCTTAGTGGCAGCCATATTGCTACACCACTGGCAGCTATCTTGCTACACCACTGGCAGCCATCTTGCTACTCTCAGTGGCAGCCATCTTGCTACACCACTGGCAGCTATCTTGCTACTCTCAGTGGCAGCCATCTTGCTACACCACTGGCAGCCATCTTGCTACACCACTGGCAGCCATCTTGCTACACCACTGGCAGCTATCTAACTGCACAGAACTGGTTGCTATTTCTAATCAGGGCCACACTCTGCTAATCACCTAAACATAACATTGGAAACAGACATTTGTTTTCGTGATTTAAAAGTACATGTACATTAATACGAATGTGACGTCTGCTCACTATTAGATGAACCAGAAATATATCAACACGATGGAGGGCATGACTTGTCAATTTTTCTGCATTTGAGGAAAGGTCTGCTTTTGATTATTTCCGTCGGCAATAAATAGAAATTCACAGAATGCTGCTTTTATTGCTATTATTATTATTTTGCTTTGCATTTTTTTTTGTAAGCTGCCTGAAAACCTTTGCGCAATATCTTAACACCGGCAGATTTCAACTCGAAATACATTGATCAATTTTCCTTTGATTTCCCCCGCCCCCAAAAAAGACAAAACAGAAAATTCATATGCAGCTTTTTTAAAAGCGTTAGAATAAAATTGCCCGAAGAAGAGACTTTAGAACACTCTCTGTCTCGGATAGACCGCAAGATGAAATTTACAATCCAATTTTAAAAAAATCACCCAACTCTATCAGCAGGTGGATTCCAATGCTATCGGCGTGACAGGTGGGGATTACCTCCGACCGGACCGACCCAATGCAGAACTTTTCAAGTGGTACAGGTGGACTGCATTTCCAGCAAACAAAGACAAAGTTGGAGTTTGTTAGCTTCAGGAAAGCTAGCATACATGGACCTGGGTCAATCTTAGAACAGACTGCTACAAATACAGAGTGACCACATGCTAATTGACGGCTGCACGCACAGCTAGCAACAGACAATTATCAGGAAAAGCAACAGTCATTAGGTGGCACAGATGTATAACTGAAGGATTTCTTGATATTTTTTTTTATTACTAGGAGACAGAGCACATGTTCTAAACCTTGGGAACCAACACACCGATTGCACGACCACTGTTTACGTTGCACCACGCGACTTACAGTGGGTAGTTTTGCATCTCATTTGGTGCAGAACAGAGTGGAAATGAGCAAAGAAGACTATCATATTGTCCACTTTCTGTTTTGTACAATACACTTCCATCGCTGCTCTGTGCCAAATGAGATGAAAAAAAAATACCCACTGTAAGACACGCGATGGCATGTAAACAGTGGTGGCTCAATCGGTCTATTGACTTCACCGGTAACCAATTGGTGGTCTGTGTAATCTAATGCAGCCATCTTCCCGGTGCCCACCATCTTCCCTCACTCGTCCGAGTCGTCGTCACTGCCTTCGTCCAGGCCGGCCGTCATGTCCGCAAAGTCGTTCAAGACGTTCTCCACCTCCAGGTCGATGACCTCCTTCTCCTCCTCCTCCTCCTCCTCCTCCTCCTTCTTCTTCTCCTCACCGCCGGGGACGCGCTTGTTGTCGTCGTCGTCGTCGTTGGCAACGGCGGCGGCCACCGCGTCTTTGATTGGCTGGATGTCGTCATTGCCGCCGCGGGTGTCGATGAGTTTCGTTTTGGCGCTGCCGGTGTCTTGGGCGGGCGGAGGCGGGGGCTCAGCTTTCTTGTCCTGGGCGTTCTTCTCCAGCTCGAACAGCGTCTTCAGGGAGGGGTGCTTCCGCGACGACGACCGCTGGGCGGGCTCGGCGGGCGGGACCTGGCCCCCTCTCGGGGGGACGGCCGGGGACCTGGCCTTGCCGGGCTTGGCCGGGACGGCGGGCTGGCCGGGTTTCTGGGAGGCCGGCGACTGGCCGGTCTTCTTGGGCGGGGCCTGGGTGCCCTTGCGGGGCGGGGAGGGGGCAGCCTTGCGGGGCGGGAACTGGCCGGCCCGCTGGGCCGGGGACTGGGTCGTCTTGGAGGGCGCGGCCTGATTCGACTTCGAGGGTGTGGCTTGGTTTGTCTTCGGGGGCGTGGCTTGGTTGAGCTTTGGGGGCGTGGCCTGATTTGCCTTCGGGGGCGTGGCTTGGTTGGTCTTTGAGGGCGTGGCCTGATTATTCTTTGGGGGCGTGGCTTGGCTAGTCTTCGGGGGCGGGGTTTGGTTTGCCTTTGGGGGCGTGGCTTGATTAGACTTTGAGGGCGTGGCCTGATTATTCTTCGGGGGCGTGGCCTGGTCTGTCTTAGTGGGCGTGGCTTCGTTGTTGCTCTTTGGGGACGGGGACTGCTCGGCTGGCGAGTCGTCGTCGGACGGGCCGCTGGCGCCCACGCCGACGGGAACCAGTGAGATGGGATCCTTCTCCTGGTCTTTCTTCTCCTCCGGGGTGATGGGGGTGTGGTGGAGGTGAACGGCCCGGCTTATGCCAAGCAACTCTCTCAAGCCTTGATTCTCGACCTGCCGACCAAAAAAAAAACATCACATCACTCCACCGACCAGTCCTAAACTTTCTGTCTCGATGGCGCACCACCATTATACACTGGCTTACATCCATCATCATCATCATTCGGCTGTGGAGCAGCCGACTACAAACTGCTACGGTCTTGGGCCAGAGAAGCAATTTGGTCTGGTAGAGCAGCATCCCTTCAGTATCTCCCAAGAGGTGCTGGACAAACTGCAAGGACAAGGCGCAAAGCCGTCCCTGTTTCCTCTTCCCCTTTCCACAGCCACCATACACCGACCGATATCCCCCCCCCCCCCCCCGACGATATATCGGAAGCAGACATTTTGGATATGGACCAGCTAGGACGAGCTTTACCTGTAGCCTGGTCAGCTGTTGCTCCACGTCAAAGGACGTCTTCTCCTCCAACTCGATGGCGCGCTTCATGACGGCCGCCATCTCGATGATCTTAGACGTGGAAGCGATCGAATTCTGAAGGCCAAAAAAAAAAGGGCAAGCCCAAAACTGTTTAAGAAATCAAAGGAGGTAGAGCGATTCAGCAAAAATTGTTGACTAATTTGGGAATTTCCAAATAAGGCCCAGAAATGCTGCCTCCTCGATCAGTATCATCTCCTTACCCCCAATGCTAAAGACCTCTTCCCCACGTCCTCTTTAGCCCAAACGTCTCCTCAGCACGAACTCCTAAAAAACATCATCTCCCTAGCCTAACGTTTCCTTGATCGCTTTTTCTCCTTATCCCAATCTCTACTGAATCTCAGCCCTTCAATTTCAAACCTCGGGGGTCTCCAGTCAGTCTCCTGACGATGGGCAGGGTACACAGTGTTGAGTTACCGGCTCTTTAAGGAGCCACACTCCGTCTCAAAAGCCCTGTCATATGCCCCCTACAGAAACCCCAACACCATCCACAACCTCAGCTCCTTCAAAGCCCAAACAAAACGCCCAGGTACACCCTAAATACATCCCTCCCTCCTTCTCTCCCTCCTTCCTTCCTCCCTCCCTCCTCCCTCCACCTCCCTCACTTCCTCCACCTCCCTCCTCCCTCCCTTCCTCCACCTCCCTCCACCTCCATCCTCCCTCCACCTCCACCCTCCCTCCACCTCCCTCTTTCCTCCCTCCCTCCACCTCCCTCCACCTCCCTCCTGCCTCCCTCCCTCCACCTCCCTCCTGCCTCCCTCCCTCCACCTCCCTCCCTCCACCTCCCTCCCTCCACCTGTCTCCTCCCTCCACCTCCCTCCTGCCTCCCTCCCTCCACCTCCCTCCACCTCCCTCCTGCCTCCCTCCCTCCACCTCCCTCCTGCCTCCCTCCCTCCACCTCCCTCCCTCCACCTCCCTCCCTCCACCTGTCTCCTCCCTCCACCTCCCTCCCTCCACCTCCCTCCCTCCACCTGCCTCCACCTGCCTCCTCCCTCCACCTCCCTCCCTCCCTCCACCTCCCTCCCTCCACCTCCCTCCCTCCCTCCCTCCCTCCCTCCACCTCCCTCCCTCCCTCCACCTCCCTCCCTCCACCTCCCTCCACCTCCCTCCACCTCCCTCCTCCATCCCTCCCTCCCTCCCTCCCTCCCTCCCTCCACCTCCCTCCACCTCCCTCCTCCATCCCTCTCTCCCTCCACCATCCCTCCCTCCTCCACCTCCCTCCTCCCTCCCTCCCTCCCTCCCTCCCTCCACCTGCCTCCTCCCTCCACCTCCCTCCACCTCCCTCCCTCCACCTGCCTCCACCATCCCTCCCTCCACCTCCCTCCCTCCTCTGCCCTCCTCACCTCATGGTACTCGGCGTGCTTGTTCAGGCAGTCCCTGTCAAAGCGGTTGGCGGTAAGCATGCGGCACACCTGTTCCCGGTAGCTGCTCATGATCAGGTCCAGGGCAGACTGGTGCTCCTCCAGCGCCACGCGCAGCTCGCGGTTCTCTCGCTGGAGCTCGCGGATCTGTCGGTTCTCCTGCTGGATGCCAAGGATGAGGGCGGAGCGGGGACGATGACGAGCGACGTTGTTCATCTCCTCCACTTCCTCCTGGTACTGGAAGACGGAGAGAAAAAGATGTAAGAAAGAGGGATGGTACTGGATGGTACTGGAAGACAGAAAAAAAAAGATGTAAGAAAGAGGGATGTTCATCTCCTCCACTTCCTCCTGGTACTGGAAGACCGAAAAAAAAAGATGTAAGAAAGAGGGATGTTCATCTCTTCCACTTCCTCCTGGTACTGGAAGACAGAAAAAAAAAGATGTAAGAAAGAGGGATGTTCATCTCCTCCACTTCCTCCTGGTACTGGAAGAAACGAGGAAGAAAAAAAAAATGTAAGAAAGAGGAAAAAGGGATGTTTATCTCCAACTCTTCTCCCTGGTACTGAAAGAAAGAGGGAAAAAAAGATGCAAGAAAGAGACAAAAGGAATGTTCGTCTCCTCCACTTCCTCCTGGTACTGGAAGACGGAGAGAAAAAAAAATGTAAGAAAGAGGGAAAAGGGATGTTTATCTCCAACTCTTCTCCCTGGTACTGAAAGAAAGAGGGGAAAAAGATGCAAGAAAGAGACAAAAGGGATGTTCGTCTCCTCCACTTCCTCCTGGTACTGTAAGACGGAGAGAAAAAAAGATGCAAGAAAGAGGAAAAAGGGATGTTTATCTCCAATTCTTCTCCCGGTACTGAAAGAAAGAGGGGGAAAATGATGCAAGAAAGAGACAAAAGGGATGTTCGTCTCCTCCACTTCCTCCTGGTACTGTAAGACGGAGAGAAGGGATGTTTATCTCCAATTCTTCTCCCGGTACTGAAAGAAAGAGGGGGAAAATGATCCAAGAAAGAGGACAAAGGGATGTTCATCTGATCGAAAGTTCGATGGATTTGGGTGAAATTGTCTGCCGGTACTAGTGTAAGACAGGAGGGGGGAAAGATACTCTTCTCGATTGTGTCGTGAGTTTTGAAAATGGGCTCTTTAAAAAAAAAAATTTAGGCTGTCATGGGCATTGGGATTGTCCAGAAATCAGTTGAGAAATTGGACGGAAGTCAAAGTCGTCTTTAAAAAAAATGCCTTTGAGAAAGGTCCTGCTAGGATCGAAACGTCAGGCCCACTAAATTTTACGATTTAAAAAAATAATTGAAAAATGGCGAAGAAAAATTTCACGGGACTGGGAGCTAACCCCAAGACTTCTCTAGTTTTATAACAAACAATTGGGGAGCTTACGCTAACCTGTTTCATTGCTTCGATGCGCTTGTTGAGAGTGGTCGACTGCTCAATGAGGGAGTCGGCCGCATTGTCGTGGTCTCGGAGTCTGTCGACGAGACGCTTTGCGTCCTCCAGAACCTGCTCCACTGTCAGACTCATCTTGTCTCGTTCACTCCTCCTCCGACAGTCTCAAACGGGGGCGAGAATTCCTTGCTTTCCTAATCTGGGATTTTGTTTTGTTTTGGGAAGTGAAAGCAAAATTGATCAATTATAAGGGGAAACCTACTAGTAACTAGGAATAGGATTTTTTTTCTTCAAATAACAACGTTAACTCGTTACTGCTTGAAATTAATGTTTGGGATTTGGGATTATACATTGGAACGTCGCTATATAACGAACATCCCAGGATCCATGAAAATTGTTCGGTCTAGGACTCTAGGTATAGAGGTTGTTTGTTATAAATAGCAGCTGCGGCCTAAGGTTGTGCCAGTTTTCGTTATACAGACAAACCGCGGTTAAAAAAAATCTTAAAATTTAGTGGGCCTGACATTTCGATCCTAGCAGGACCTTTCTCAAAGGCACACGCTGCCTTTGAGAAAGGTCCTGCTAGGATCGAAACGTCAGGCCCATTAAATTTTAAGATTTGCATTTTGGTAATTTTAGTCAGTAAGCAGTTTGCAACATTTTTGAATATCTCGTAAAAAAAAAAAAAAAAAAACGAAGCCTTTCTGAAAAATAGAAAAACCGCCGGAGACCAAACTGAAAAAAAAAACCTGTTTTTTTTCTTTCAGTACGTCCGTACTCGTATACTTTTGTGTTGCTGTCATGCTTTTCGAAAAGTAAATTGGGCATATTCACTTGGCGGATCACAGAGACGTATGCGTATATATATTTCCATGAGGAGGAAACGAACGATCACCAATGTCATCAAGGCAACAAAATAATAGTGCGGCCATGTTCGTCATAGCCGAATATTCGTTAATCCCGGTATATCGGCATTTGTTATACTTAGGAAAAAAAATTGTAATAATTTTTATAAATTAAAATATAATTGATACATAAAATATATGGGGCCTAATTAAGTAATTTAAATTTTAATAATAATAATTTAAATTTTAACTAAAACATTTACAAATTTTTTAAACTAAAAATAAGTAAAAAAATTCAAATACAATATACTAAATATTTACAGTCGCTTATTAATATAGCTAATCGATTGGAAACAGTAAATTGAAAAAGCTAATTTTTTGATGTCAGTCCCTACTTGTATTTGTAATGCTTGGATAAATATTATCATGTTAACTTAAAGGACAACTATTTATAAATGGTTAGGCATATAAATTGAAGATTTAGATTCAAAATAGAATCAGTATCGTGGTCAAAACCGAAGTTTTTGAGGGAAGTTCCTTGCGGAAAAAAATGATCAACAATTGTGCCAGCAATTGATCCGTGAATAGCTTCACACGGTACAGCGGAGGAACTTCCGACCCAATAAAAAAAACCCAAATATCGACAAAAACAGACGACGACCCCACAAGAACATTCCGCTGAATCTTACCTGGGACAGCTACGATGTCACATCAGTCATTCCCGGTCGAAAAAAATGCCAGGTTTTCAGTCATTTCATTAATTTTTTTTCCTTCGGATTACGAATCTCATTCGGTGACCTCTGCGACCGAGGTCAAACCTCGCCGATAACCACGGCACTGGCAAATGTCAGACGCGTGAGGGCGCTGTTTGATGTTCACCGTGAGATCAATCGCCTGTCAAAATTGATGATAAATTATTTATTTTTATGATCCGAAATGATTGCAGGATTATCTGTAACTGTGCCTCACAACAATGACAATCCGTATGTGCAAAGCTCATGTGTCAAAGCTTTTGTGTCAATCCTTACTTTTCTTGTTAATTTTAGATGGGAAATCCTGTATAATTTTTATCAAACATTAATTAGGAAAAACAATCCCTAATCTATCTTAATACGATTTTAATGTTCCCAAATTTTGCATGTTCAACATCCCCGGTGAAAGATTTCCGTCGCATTTTATTCTCTCGATCCGATACGAAAAAAAAAAATTAATGCGATGGAGTACTGACAGGACTGGTGGCGAGTCTAGTCGGCATTCGCGTACAGCGCACAGTGGTTCCCTAGTAATAAGCGCACGTAGACCTACGGTACATACTAATACGCGCACAGTACAGCATCGGCGTTTCTCGGTCAAACTAAAGTCTACCCCAAAAAAATCTTTCCTTCGCCCGACGAAAGAGAAAGAGAGAGAGAGAGAACGAGAGTCAGAGACACGAGAAGAAACGCTAACCCACCAGTGACCCAACTCTACCAGAAGTGACGGAGAAACACGACTATTTTTTGAAGCTACATCATCGTCTCGCCGTGTTATTCGAGGACAGATTGTGAGGAGGATTTTTTAAATTTTTTTTGGCCAGGAGCTACTCGATCGACACAGGTTGTCCTTAAAGACATACCGGACCGCCTACCATCACCTCCGTCGGGAGGACTGTGGTATAAGAGTCTCTAGATTTTTCACCTTTTTTTTTCTTGGCCGGCGAGATTGTTCGTCTGACGATCGATCGTATACCACCGTCAAAATCAGCTCCCAGTTCACCGGGGAAGGGAGGGGACCTTCTTGTCATCCTCCCCTGTCTCGCTCCCCCACCCTCTCCCCCACCCCCCTCCCCCAAGGGAAGGGGGACAGGCGTCGAACCTGCCCCTCCCCCTTTTCCCGCGGAGGGTGAAGAAGAAGACGAAGAAAAATGACGGACGCAGGTGGAGTGAAGAAGCAGCTGAATTAGACCGACCGAAAGGTGAGTAGCCGGAAAAGGTCAGCTCGTATCTTTCAGTTTTTTATGATTGCAATAATTTTCTCTTCTGACTTCTAATACAAGTCACGGAGTCTACGGTGTCTGTACACGTTTTTGAAGATTCTTTTCTGAAAACTATATTTCTTTGTCAATTATATAACACTGCCACTCAATCATTTTTGATTGAAGATTACCATTTTTTGTTTTCAAGACGAGCTTAATTAGAGTGTTTTCGAAAAGATTGCAGTTTTTGGTTCATCTCAGAAACTGAAATTCGTGGGTGCCGGGGGAATTGTTGCCGTGGTGTCATCGCGAGCTATTGTTAACGATTATCATAAAAATTTAGTGGGTCTGACGTTTCGATCCTAGCAGGACCTTTCTCAAAGGCAGAGTGTTTAAGGATTTAACGAACTCGTCTGCCGTAATCTTCGCAAGTCGCCATTTTGGGATCGTGAAATGAGTTAGGCAGCTTTCCTGTAAGTAGGGACTAGGTCGTTGGGCCTGTAAGCCAATAGCTGCCTGCTCTTGCCGACTTGGTCCCCTCTGTCCGGACATTTGAGCGAGCAACCAGGCTGTTTGCCTCCTCTCACCCGTACTTTCTATCTATTCCAAGGTGTAGAACAAAGATGTATCAGAACAGCTTCTTCCCTCGTTCAGCCTCTCTCTGGAATTCCCTTCCTGGTTCATGTTTTCCCACCAGCCTACGATCTTGCCCTTTTTAAAGAGGAATGTCAATTCCTATCTCCAGCCTTCCCGAGTCCCTCTCTATCTCCTTTCCTTAGCCCTTAACCTTGAGTGGCTTTATAGCCTTGTTTTGGGCGAATCTGGGAATGTCAATTCCTATCTCCAGCCTTCCTGAGTCCCTATCTGTCCCCTTATTTCCTTAGCCCTTAACCTTGTTTGGCTTTATAGCCTTGTTTTGGGCGAATCTGGGAATGTCAATTCCTATCTCCAGCCTTCCTGAGTCCCTCTCTGTCTCTTTCTTTCCTTAGCCCTTAACCTTGAGTGGCTTTATAGCCTTGTGTTTGCATTGAATTTGCATTTTAAAAAAATAATATGAAATTTCCATTGGTGTGCTTCGGTCTTTAAGGCCACGGACGAAGTTTGCAACATCTTTTGGAATTCACCCCTGAAAAAGGTTACTCTACTTTGGACATTCCTGCGTGGGTATTACAAATAATGATGAAATAAGAGCTACACAGATATATTCAGTAGCCAAATCACTGCACGATAAAGAAGAAGATTAACATACTACCGGTGGATTTAATTGACACCGGTCATGGAAGCGTCTAGAGTCAGCGATGCGTGTATGTTGCAGGTCACTTTGGGTGGCTTAGTTCAAATAATCATGAACAGCCGGCCATCTGTCGAGTTGAAAACGGCTGCGTCTCTTAGCTATACGAAAGAACGACGGCATGTAATCTCCATCGCTCACGCGAGAGCGAAATAATCTTTGCACTTTTTTGTCATCATAGATCACTGTTTAGGCCCCGATTCCCACGCCAATCTTTTCGTTGTTTTAAAGGCCCAATACAACATTGGGTAGATCGGAAAATATCAACGTCCACATAATTATTTATACTTCTAGTTTACACGGTTTGTAGATGGCCATGATAAAATCCTCATGCTGAAATCTTACGGTCTGGGATGCTGTACTTCTCGAGAAATATTCACTCAAACATCAACAAATAGTTAATTATTACTCACGAGTAATTACCCTACCGATCGGTGCGGAAACCGTGATATCTTTTTTTGCCTTTTTTCTACATTTTTCAGATTACCATTAATTTGAGCTCAAACCTTCGCAGGATTTTATTTGATGGTTTAACATAAAAAAATGGGGCACTCTTTTGACCTTCACCAATTGGTGTGTAGGGCCTTTAAAGCAGCAATAAATTATAGAGGATCCGAATGAAATACTAGCATGACCTTTCCGAAAGGAATACAAACAAAAATCCACGAGGAAATAGCCAAGTAAATTTGGTAACGGGCAGGAACTTTAACCCGAGACGTCCTCTGTCTCAAGCAGTGGTTTAATTTCAGATCCAGTCAAAATTCTGCTCGTTTCAAAAAAATAATTTTCAGGAATTGGCCACTGTTGTTGTTGACACCAAAATACACATAGGCCTTCTACTCCCCTTGAAATAAGGCAGATCAATAAACCCAGCATTCTTTATCAAAAGAACAAGATTATTCGCCAAAAATAATGCAGACCCCAACGCGACCTTCGTTCCTTCCTTCCCGGAGTCAGAATTGACGAATTTCCTCGTCCATTTCCGCCGATTATTTTCCTTTCATCTGTTTCAATTTCAAGATTGTCACACCTTTTTTTCTCTCCCCCCTCACTTCCCCGCCTCCCATCCAATTCCCCGTCGTCTGCGTGGGTCAATCGTCATGTTAAGCCATGCCTTGTAATGCGTCTGTGATACGGCAGAGAAGATTCGTCTCGTCTCTCTCCCTCTCTCTCACCCGACCCACCCCTTCTCTCTCCATCTCTCTGTCTTTCCCCTCCCCTCTATCTATATGTTTCTCTGTTTCTTCATCTCTTCCTCTCTCTCTCCCTATCCCCCTATCTCCCTCTTTCTCTCCCCTCTCTCTTCCCATCCCTCTCTCTCCACCTCTCACTCCACCCCTCCCTCTCAACCTCTTTTTTCTGTCTCTCCCCTCTCTCTCTCCCTCTCTATCTCGCCCTCTCTCAATCTCTATCCTTCTCTCCTATCTCTCCCTTTCTCTCCATCTCTCTTTCCCCATCCCTCTCTCCCCCTCTCTCTCCCTCTCTTCCTCTCTCTCTATCTCTCTCCCTCTCCTCTCTCTGTCTCTCCCTCTGTCCCTCCATCTCTCTCCATCTCTGTTACCCTATCTCTGTCTGTATCTCCCTCTCTATCCCTCTCTCTCTCCATCTCTCTCCCTCCCTCTCTCCCCTCTCTCTCTCCCTCTCTCTCCATCTCTCTCCCCCTCTCTCTCCGTCTCCTCCTCTGTCCTCCTATCCCCCTCTCTCTTTCTCCCCTCTCCCTCCCCCTCTCTCCCTCTCTCTTTCTCTGCCTCCCTTTCTCACTCACTCCCTCCCTCCCTCCCCTCTCCTCTCTCTCTCTCTCCATCTCCCCCTCTCTCTTCCTATCCCCTCTCTTTCTCCCCTCTCCCTCCCCATCTCTCCTCTCTCTTTCTCTGCCTCCCCTTCTCTCTCCCTCCCTCCCCTCTCCCCTCTCACTCTTTCTCTCCCCTTATCTCGCATGCTTCGTGCTCTCTTCTCTTTTTGGCGCGCTTTGCAGCTGCTGTCGTCTGCCAGCGCTAATTCGAACGCACCAGGGGAGGTGACGGACGCGAGGGCGACCAGCCGCGTTTCAAGGCGCAGTATACCGTCATCTCCCAACCGTCTGGGGCTCCGTTGGAAGTGCCACAGCTCGATCCCTCGAGGCTGAACAGTAACGACTGGAATCGCGTCTAGCAGTCCACCCACACGGCGTTCCGTATCATCTGTGCAGATACAATGATAACGCCAGATAATCAATGGCGATTATTTGAAATGAATCTCGACAAAATTAAGAAAAGCTCGCGTGGGGTTTCGATTGAAGCAGGACCTTTCTCAGAGGTGGTTTTTGCATGCCGGTGTAGCGGTCTGATACGGGTCCCATGTTCAGATGAGACCGTTACCATATATGGATAAAAACCTCATGCGCAGTGCGTATGGTAGTTGTCCATTTTGAAGGCCGTGCTGAGTCGATTCGGCCATATTGGCAATGCAGCGCTTTCAGGCACGTTCGTTGACCCGTAGTTGACCCGTAGTTCTACAATAACAGCGTTCAGTACGGAGCCTAGTAACTAGGCCTAGAACTTGCAGTTTTACATTGTGGAAGAAATGCTACAGTCGTTCCCCCGTAATGATGAGGGTGTATCGATTGGCGTTATACAATCAAAAGCAAAAAATATAGTTTGTAAAACTGTGTTCGTTCGCGGATGATCATAAACAACAGTCACATGAAGGGCGCCCCCATGTGCTTGGTTCACTGACTCATCTGAGCACGCTGAGCAGCTGAGAACGTTGCTGCAACGTGCTGAGGTGAGCCAGTGACGTCACGGCTCAACTCAGCACGGGGGCCCGTCTGAGATCGTTACACCGGTCTATAGGTAATGTTGAGGCGGGCGTACATGTTGTAGTCGACGTAGCTGTCCCAAGTCGATGCAACTATCACCAACACGTCCGAGTTATAGCGTGTTTTTCTTCTCGGCCAAAACCACATGACTTCCATACTTTCTGGCGGGAACGTAATTTGCACTTCTGTCTGCTGTCCGTCTATTTTCGGCTGCCGGCGTGGGACGCATATATAGTTTCTCAATCCTCACTCTCCATCCACGCTCTGGCTGTTTATATATATATCAGACATCAATTCACGCTGATATTTGGAGTAGCCAAATGACGTCATTGGGAAACCTACCAGGCGTCCATTGGAGTTTGACATTCAGCGTTTTCAAAATAGCAAAGTTATGAAGTAAATGAAAAAAAAAACTGTTGCAAACTGTTCACTGCAAACTGCTCACTGACTAAATGGCCCGCAATATATCATCAGCCATTGAATATCATTTTCGACAACATGATATTCATGAGAATGTTTCGACCAAATCAACGACACTAATATCTCCCTATACAAGCAAACAAAACTGTAGTTTCTTGGAAACTTTTCATTCAAAAACCTTCAGAAACTTTCTTCATCGAATAATTTCTCAAAAGTACACTGTTCTTAAAATGACATGTCTGTACAGGGCATAAGAGTCTATCGGCCATCGGAAAGATGCTGTCCGCCTCAGCAGGGAGAAACTGTGGATTAAGAGTCTCTTCGACCTACCACGTAACAACATGCAGTATGACAACAGCCACACAAATTCTGAATTGTGCCAGGTTGGACTAGCTTGTATACAAAGTGAGCTCTTATTGATTTATTTCACAGGTATTCATTGATCCCATTTGCTTAACGAGTTTTGAAAATCGAAAATTAGGAGGGCCTGACGTTTCGATCCTAGCAGGACCTTTCTCAAAGGCAGAATTACAGGGACTAAACTAAATAGGAAGGGGAGAGTTTTGAAAATCGAAAATTAGGAGGGCCTGACGTTTCGATACTAGCAGGACCTTTCTCAAAGGCAGAATGACAAGGACAAAACTAAATAGGAAGGGGAGAGTTTTGAAAATCAAAAATTAGGAGGGTCCGAAGTTTCGATACTAGCAGGACCTTTCTCAAAGGCAGAATAACAGGGACAAAACTAAATAGGAAGGGGAGAGTTTTGAAAATCAAAAATTAGGAGGGCCTAAAGTTTCGATCCTAGCAGGACCTTTCTCAAAAGGCAGAATAACAGGGACAAAACTAAATATGAAGGGGGGAGTTTTGAAAATCAAAAATTAGGAGTGCCTGACGTTTCGATACTTGAAGGACCTTTCTCAAAGGCAGAATAACAGGGACAAAACTAAATAGAAAGGGGAGAGTTTTGAAAATAAAAAATTAGGAGGGCCTGACGTTTCGATACTAGCAGGACCTTTCTCAAAGGCAGAATGACAGGGACAACACTAAATTTGAAGGGGAGAGTTTTGAAAATCAAAAATAGGAGGGCCTGACGTTTCGATCCTAGCAGGACCTTTCTCAAAAGGCAGAATAACAGGGACTAAACTAAATAGGAAGGGGAGAGTTTTGAAAATCAAAAATTAGGAGGGTCCGAAGTTTCGATACTAGCAGGACCTTTCTCAAAGGCAGAATAACAGGGACAAAACTAAATTTGAAGGGGAGAGTTTTGAAAATCAAAAATTAGGAGGGCCTGACGTTTCGATCCTAGCAGGACCTTTCTCAAAAGGCAGAATAACAGGGACAAAACTAAATAGAAAGGGGAGAGTTTTGAAAATCAAAAATTAGGAGGGCCTAAAGTTTCGATCCTAGCAGGACCTTTCTCAAAAGGCAGAATAACAGGGACAAAACTAAATATGAAGGGGGGAGTTTTGAAAATCAAAAATTAGGAGTGCCCGAAGTTTCGATACTAGCAAGACCTTTCTCAAAGGCAGAGGGAAAGGCCACTCTCTGAGGGTCTGTGTAGCTAAGACGGGTAGAGCACTGGTACGCAAAACCAGGGACCTCTGGTTCAAGTCCCGGTCCAGTCAAAAGTTTTCTTTGCAACAAAATTTCCCAGAAATGTTTGGAGTTCGGGACAGACTGTGCTCGATACAATCCAACAGATTTATTTGGTTTACCAACGGTGGTCATATGTCGGTAAGATTATTGTAGACTAGCTTTTATAATTTGGAAGGCACATTTACAACATAATTCCTCGGCAGGGTTTAGAACAACATTGACGGTAATCACATTATCACCTCCAGTCTAAAGGAACCCTTTGGTTTATAATTACAATCTAATTGGTAGAGCAATAACAAGATCTAATTCCAATCTAAAAATTATCCATAATGTTAATAAACAATTATTCATTCTAATTGCAATCGCGCTGCGAACGACAAATTCTCCAATTGCAATTGCCGAGCTCATCTGGAATGTCGCTCGCACGAACTCGTGCCGACCTCCGACGATCCGAAGATTCACTCCAAAAAAAAAAAACCAGCGGAGACGTTGATTGTTTCCGTCTAAAGACTTGTCAGCTACGTCGGCACCTGTCGTACTTCTCACAGGTGCACTTTGTCACGAGCAATTATACCCTGACGGAAACAAACACGTGGACTGTCGTCGCCCACAGTCCCAATCCGCCATCGGCGTCACCCGATGCATTTCCCTCAACCACTTCGCGCCGGCGACATCCCCATTTGGGGAGCGCCAACTCCGGTTTGACCGTGTGACGGGCACTCCGAATCCGGACACCCCTATTGTCTGAGTTTTAAACGATCGACTCTTTTTTCGGCAGCCTATAGGGTAAACCAAATACGAAGCGTGACAATGAAGACCCGTTTTGACGCAACTTGACACATGAATTGCAAGATTAGCGGCAAATATTAACAATAAGGGCGCCCTCAAGAGTTTGCAACGCGCTGGCCAATCACAATCGGCGGAATCTGTTGACCCAATCTACGTCTGTAAAAGGGTCGACAGATTCCCCGCCTTTAGGCTGGTTCCCGTCCCCTACATGGTCTCCAGACGTCTCACGTCCTCCGACGTGAGACGTCAGGAGACCATGTAGGGGACGGGAACCAGCCTACCCCGCCTTGTGATTGACCAACGCGTTGCAAACGCTTGAGGGCGCACTATAATTGTGAATCGCCCATAGAGCTCTGTGTATTTATAAAGCTCTATCGAATCACCAGTACTGCTTCAAATAGTTTTTTTCAACCCACAGAGATGCGTTACATACACAGTGTCATCGCAAACCTTCCTCGAAGTGCTCCCACCATGCAAACCTTTAACATCTTATCTCACTCCATCCAGGGATCCCGCCGCCAGGCTGCCCGACGTTTCGGAGTGACCGCAACGATAGTCGTCGTCTCAGCACAGCGGTCTGGCGTCTGGCGCGCCGCCCGAAGAGAAGTGGCGGCGTCGGCGGCGGAGGAGAAGTTCTGAACAAAAAAACCGCCGGACACAAATCGACCATTAAGAAAAAACATGGCGGCACACCAGCTCAAGGTCTCGATATAAGAGAGAGAGGGAGAGATAGATAGAGAGAGAGAGAAAGAGAGAGAGAGAGAGAGAGAGATAGAGAGAGAGAGAGAAGATGGTCTCCTATGTTGATTTGAGCCAACTGGGCTGACAGCGCACAACGGGCGATCGGTAAGCCGCAAGGGTCCAAACAGCTGGTACTGATTTGATCGCCTACCGGAGAGACACTTACGCACGCACCTTTCTCTATATAGCCACCCTTTTCTTCCGCCGTTCCCTGCGTGCGTCGGGGGCTAGACCAATCAGGAGCCAGACTGCTCACGGAGCCCCCTCCCAACCTACTCATTGCGTCGCGGAGATTTTGATTATTTTTTTTTGCGTCTTCTTTTACTGATCGAACTTCTGACTAGCTTGTTCCATCTGGGGAGGGGGAAACAATTCGGTGGGATCGAGGTGACGAGACGAGTGGACCGGAGGTATAGAAGCTTCGGATGCGCCGCTTCAAAACTAGAACAGTCCCCAAAACGACGCCGCGAAAAGCCGCAGCCTTTGCCGCACGCACTGCGCTGCGCGCAGCGCGTTCAAAAGATGCTCTTCTGGCGTAGCTAAGCAACGGGTTCTGGCAGTCAGGAATATGTCAGGGCGACTCCGAGTCTGGAGCGGAGGTGCGGTGCTCTTTCCCAGCCAAACGGAACCCTCTGGTCGTCTGCGGGCCGCCATACTCTCCCTCAGTCCCAACACTTTTACCAGGGGCCCAGCAAATTGAATCAGCTCCCCCGCTCGCACGCAAGGAGTTCGGCCGACCCTCCACGCCACACCCTACGTAGCCGTCTCCAAACGCGCGCTCCTGGAGAAGAGACTACGCGTGCCGCGTGTCTACACCGCCTCCCGTCCCTTCCGGGAGCCTTGAGAAGGAGACTACGCGCGGAGGGGGGGCGTATGCATCTCTCCCATCTATGTTCTCATCGTCTGCTACTGCGTGGAGCGCACATCCTCCAACAGCGCTCTTACGGAGGGGAGCCCGAGAGGAGACTACGCGCGTGTTATACGCATCTCCCACTGCGCAGCCTTGAGAAGAGACTAAGAGTGCGCACGTCCTCCCACTCCTCTCTCATCAGCAGGGAGCCTTGAGAAGAGACTACGCGCGTGGCGCACACATCTCCCACTTCCCTCTTCCCTCTCCTCTCGTCTATAAAGCATTGAGCGAAGACTACGCGTAGGGGGGTATATACCGCCCTCCCCCCTGCCCCTGACAGTTCCTAGGGGGGCCCCCACGGTTGGCGCTTTTTTTCTTTTCTTCTCCACCCCCCTTCCTGGAGGCCACGCCCCCAGCGTCCCCTCACGCTGGAATACTTCGTGCTCGCACTCTCGAGGGCTAAGCCCATCAATCAGGTGCGCCGGGTCTGGACGCGAGGAGACGGCTCGGGCTCAGCGGGCGTCGCCTGCGGTCGTGACGGGGAGCACTCGGGACCGGGCTCCGGCGGCGACGGCGGCGGGGAGTACGGCACCGTTCACGGCGGCAGCAGCAGCGCCAGCAGACGACAGCGACACCGCTACCACGTGGAGACCATCGACGAGATGGGAGGGAAGGAGGGCTGCGTCATGTGCCTGCGATGTCTGATGGTATTCTTCAACACGCTGCTATGGGTGAGTGCCCAATTTCCGACAAAATCCAAACCTCCCCGTAAGAGTTAAAGCCATACTTGTTTTCAAAGTGTGGAAGACCTGACGTTTCGATCCTCTACCAGGATCTTTCAGAAGGCGCCTATTATGACGACGTTCTCCGACAAAACCACACCACCCAACAAACTCACCTCACGATTCCAATTTCATAGAGCCGTGAAAATCTGCTAAGCAGGAAAAGTCCTCCTCTATAGCAGGACCTCTCTAGAGGTCCCTAATGGTGTTCTTGAACGCCCCCTATGGTTGAGCGCCCCATTTCCGACAAAAAAATAATATCCTCAACCAACATACCCCATTGGGAGTTATTCTATACTACCTACTGCCAAATACCCCCAAAAATAATGAAATAGAAAATAAAACAAAAATCTATTGGGCAGGCGCCCAATGTTTCAAATGGTATCCAAAAAACACTATGATGTAATCGCCAAATCCGACATAAGTTTCTCCCTACAAGAAAAAAAATGGCCAAACTAAAAAACTGACTTGTTTTAATTTGTGATAGAAAAGAATCTTCTAAACTTCTCCTCAATTACTGACGTTTCTATCCTAGAATATAATATTGTATAGGACCTTCTTCAGATGCAGAAAAACAAAATCAGACCCTTTCCTTGAGAAATGGCATGATAAGAACCTAAGCTCCCAAAAGGTCGACCTGATAAACCTCTATACCTATAATTTTACTCCCAAACTAGAAACTTATTTGAGGCATCAAATTATGCAAAGCCGCTTGGAGACTTCAATTATCCATTTACTACAAAATCTCAAAGATTAAAGAGGTACTGACGTTTTATTCCTAGCAGGAACTGTCCTCGGAGACCAAAGGGAATTTTAGATAAATCTTTCGAGAATTTTTTTCCCGAAAGGACGGGTCCCGTCGAACGTGATGCAAGACGGTAAAAGTCGCGATCGCGATCACTAATGTGACGGAGCAGACCAAAACGTCTTACCAACAGTTCCCTTTAGCAATCCTGGGTGAAAAAAAAACATTTAATCCGT
The DNA here is from genome assembly GCA_949987565.1 of Luidia sarsii. Classification (NCBI taxonomy): domain Eukaryota; kingdom Metazoa; phylum Echinodermata; class Asteroidea; order Paxillosida; family Luidiidae; genus Luidia; species Luidia sarsii. The sequence continues at coordinate 1,537,700 of OX465120.1, read as the reverse complement.
AATCGCATCTAATTAGGCTGGCTATGTCGCGATACCGATCTTAAAATTGAGTCATAATCGCAGAATTCATGGTTTCTTTGATGAATACATTAGAAGTAAAAGCGATCGTGTTCAATTAGTGAGTCTATTTTCCACCATCTCCCTCAATCGGACTTTGGTACCAAAAACTTCTAGTTTACTGGGCTCAATCAAATTAAAAGTCGAATCTCCAATAATATTTTTGTCAAAATATTCTGTCAAATAGGTAATTTGTCATCTGACACAGTTATTAAAGCGAAATTTCACTCATTATTCTTCTTCAAACAAACTCACGAAGTATTTTCCTTAGGCTAATGTTCTTCGTCCTGGTATCGGTCCTTTTAGGATCGAAATTTCAGGCCCTGTACAGCTGTTTAGACTCAGATTGAGTTTGTTTTGAAATAAATAGTGGGAAATTCGTTTCCACACAAGAAGTTTTGTTTGGGAGCTAGTTCTTTAATTAAAGGGATAACACAACATTGGTCGAGGTCAAAGAATAGCATCCATACGTTGTCTGATCCAACATATACATGAAATAGCACACCTGTGAACATTTCAGCTCAATCCGCCAACCGAGTCTCGAGAAAATCGTGAAAAACCGCTTTATTTGTTTCGTGAATATGCAGCATTTTTCCGATCGAAAAAGAAAACCATTTAGATCTAGGGGTGAGACGTAAGCTTTTTATCTTACTCTTTTCTCCAAAAATACAGCATTTTAGGAAGAAATATTTCAGTGCGAGGTTTCTATCCTAACCATCTGTATAAGTTTCACGTAAATCTGTGAATATTTCCGTTTTTCGATCTTACCAATATTGTGTAGTGGCTTTAAGAGTGACTCTCGAGTCTATACAGAAAATATCAAAAGTCAGTGGGCCAGACGTTTCGATCCTAGCAGGGCCTTTCTCAAAGGCGGAAGGAATATTGTCGGTGGCACAGTTTGGCGGTGAGTTTTCCTCGTCGAATCTCGTGAGGACTCGTGAGGGAAATCTCAGGGAGAGAGGGGCAGGACGAGACGACCCGGTCGCTTTAAGGAGACAGGAATGTGCCCGAGCAGCCGACCAGAGTCCCTAAACACTCATTCGACACTTAGCGTGCACATAGCACCTTTGATGGAATGTCGTTCGGCGTGCTCAGACGTACGGAGCCCCTAAGGGGACATGGACGATTTCCCTTTTTTTTTATTAGTTCCCTAGTCCAAATAATAATTCCGTCACCTCGAAATGATAATTATTTGGTTCCCTCGAAATTATTAGATAGTTCTCTCCAAAATGATAATGGTTCTCCCTAAAATGATAATGGTTCCGTCGAAATGATAATTTCAAATTTAAACTCTCGAAATGATAATTATTATTGTATGGCCCTTTTCGAATCCATTGATCAGACTCCGGCTCAGGCTTCGTCTCCGTCTGACAAAACCTGAAAATCCAGGTTGTGGTTTGTTTCCGAATTTGAAGGTTTGTTGGCTTGATAAGTACAGGGCATTCACCAAGAAACTGGGGCCAAACGCTTGTTTTTAGATGCCTGTGATATTATAACGAGTAAGATAAATATGACCGAAGCCTAAGCCCGAGCCTAAGCCTTCATTTCGTAAACGGCTTCAGATACCACACGTGTTTCCCCCTCTTCACGATCGAGTGCTAAAGAACCAAATGAATTAAACACGAACAGGAGGTTCGAATCCCGCCCGAGCTGCCCGAATTGTATTCACCAGGAATCGAGCAAAGCACTGATGAGCACTCAGTGCTTATTCCACCGTGACGTACCAAGCAGGGCAAACCCTCATTGAATTAATGTGATATACAAAAAGGTTGCAAACTGCTCACTGACTAAAATTACCAAAATGCAAATCATAAAAATTAGTGGGCCTGACGTTTCGATCCTAGCAGGACCTTTCTCAAAGGCAGAGAATTGAATTAATTACATTCTCCTCGACGCAAACATCATGTCGTCTATTTTGTTACGCTCATTTTATTTGTTGGTGATGTTTGCCAACCGCCTAGCGATTCCGTCTGTACGTAGTCCATCTGAACTTATTCGGAAGGAGTTTCTGAAGAATTATTAGAGAAGTGGATACAAGAAATCACTAATGTCCCTCTGCGGCCTCCGTACAGCGGCCACGTGACGTGTAGGACACATGTTTCGGGGGGTTCGGGGAACCAACGGTTTGTTGCTGGTATGGCGGGAATTGCTCGGAAGATTCCTAGACCACATACCGACGACAAACGAGGCAGTGTCGTCATTGCCGAGGTTCACATCACGACTGCGACATTAAAGATGCATTTAATTCAAGGGCCAATTCTGTTTAAAGCCCCTACACAACATCGGTAAGATCGAAAAACAGAAATGTTCACAGATTTATATGAAACTTATACAGTTTAAAGATGGTTATAGTAGAAACCTCGCACTGAAATATTTCTGCCTAAAATGCTGTATTTTGGGAGAAAATTATAAGGAATTCGTTTACGTCTCACACCTGTATCTATAACATTTTTGGCGAAACAAATAAAGCGTTTTTTCACGATTTTCTCGAGACTCGGTTGGCGGATTGACCTGAAATTTTCACAGGCGTGCTATTTCATGCATATGTTGGATCAGACAACGTATGGATGCTAAAAAAAACCAAGCGTTTGGCCCCAGTTTCTTGGTGAATATTTCGTACTTATCAAGCCAGCAAACTTTCAAATTCGGGGACAAACGAGGACGACGCATGACCTTGCTTGTAGTGATCGATGACGTAGGCCTAAGGACTCTCAAAAAGACCACAGGTTGGGTATCAGATGATTTGACCCGTCCGATGTCGTTTCCACCGGATAGCCATCGTGTATTTTTCACCCCAGAGTCCAGTACAATCGGCTTTCTACCGGGGGAAATTTTATCGGTCGGATGAATTCAACCGGCACTCAACCGATGATCTGTTTGACAAGAGACCTAATACCAGTTGCGGTTTTCACAAAACGCTGACCAAAAAGTTGGCCAAATAATTATTGGCCCTACAGTTCGTCTGCAGTGTGCAAACTCTCCCACGCAGACGAGGGAGTTACTGCGTCACTCTGTCTGCAATAACAACAATAACCTAATCTCACAGATGTGCAGTCGACAGGATTTATTTTCTTCGTGCAATCTTTATCTGCCGTGTGTCATTCTCGGAATGTTCGTGCACGTGCGTGTATGTGACCCGGCACAGCGACATGAGGAATATCCCACCAAAACACCTTTCGAGTAAACAACGCCTGAAGTCAAAGTATCTTCTCAATTCGATAAAAAAATAAATATTTGTTTTTTTTCGTATTTTCGGAAAGTTAATGTATTGGAGGATATTATGTCCAAAGGATTTTTACGAAATCCGTCTCTAAATGTTGAAAAAACGAGGATTTCGGGGGAGTGTTTGTGTACTGTTTTCATGAAAATGTAAAGTTCCTGCCTTATTGAATGGCCGCTTTCGAGGTGCTGCTATATTGTGTCTGGTGCCAAATGAACGAGCGAACCCCCCTTGTACTATTTACAACAAAGTTCACACGGAAATAATTTTGATATAATTTGAAAGCTAATGGTATACTCTTTCACATCATTAAAAAATCTCAAAATCTCAAAAGTGGGGGTTATTCCTCATTATGCTGTGCCGGGTCACATAATAGCGAACGATTGCACTGGTCCCACGCAGCCGATAAGACAGAGGTCCACACGTCTGCTATCGTATACATTGCTTTACCATTAGTGCAAGGACGATTTGTGACGACAAACATCGTCCATTTTTTTTCATAAACCCGAAGAGGCCACAGACGGGTAACACACTAACAACTGCATCCACTTTCAAGATAAACTTCCTAGCCTTAATTTTTGTTGTAGCAATAGACCTCTATACTACCACCTCTTCTCAATTTACTGTTACTGTTATACCACAGTCGAAAATAAAGGCACGATCTTTGCGTCGGTGAGAATGCAATCCAGTGTGGGTTTGCCCTACACAGCATAATAGTTAGCGCGGTATGCTCAGTGCTTTGCCCGATTGCCTGACTGTAAACAAAACCGTACATGCATCTCGGGCGGGATTCGAACCCGCGACTCCTGCTTTCTATAGCGATAGACGTCGTGACCGTTTGACCGCCGGAGCTGGTTGAGGTCGTGCGGTGGATTCGAACCCATCTATCGGCTCGGTTTTTTTGTGGATGGCAGAGACGAATCTGGAGCCAAAGTCTAAGCCTCGTTCCTTGTTTTGGGGGAGGGGGGGGGTTGGGCCATAGCTTGCTCGTGTCATGGCCGTAATTCAAAAGATATGCACCCTTCTCATCTGACCCCCACGAGTCCGGTTAAGAATGTCGAAACGCGATCGGCCAGTGCTGCCAACGCACTCCAGCTCGCGTTTATCTATCGGTATAGTTTGGGCGAGAACTGTAATGATCCCGTTGAGACTTTCTGATATGCCGTCGGGGTATAGGTTACAGACACCAGGACTGTGCACATTCTATGCCAGGCGTACCTCCCGTGAGATTTCACGGCAGATTATAAAGTGCGGGTCTTGTTTCTGTCGACTCGGTTTACCGCCTCTCTATCTGCGCGGTCCCTGGATCTCTATGCCTCTGTCTCTCTGTATCTGTCTGTACGTAGTATGTTTCTCTCTTTCTCCCTGTCTCTCTGTCTTTGTCTCTGTCTCTCTGTCTCTCTGTCTCGCTGTCTCTCTGTCTCTCTGTCTCTCTGTCTCTCTGTCTCTCTGTCTCTCTGACTCTCTGTGGCTTTCTCTGTCTCTGTCTCTGTTTCTGTCTCTGTATCTGTCTGCCTGTATATCTGTCTGTCTAGGTCTGTTTCTCTCTTTCTCCCTGTTTCTCTTTTCTCTGTCTCTCTGTCTCTCTGTGGCTTTTTCTGTCTCTGTCTCTGTCACTGTCGGCCTCTGTCTCTCTGTATCTGTCTGTCTATGTCTAATTGTTTCTCTCTTTCTCCTTGTCTCTCTGTCTCTGTCTCTCTCTGGCTTTCTCTGTCTCTGTCTCTGTCTCTGTCACTGTCTGTCTGTCTGTCTGTCTATCTCTCTGCCTCTCTATGCTTCTGTCTCTCTGTATCTGTCTCTCTATATCTATATGTTTCTCTCTTTCTCCCTCTTTCTCTCTATCCCTCTCTCTGGCTTTCTCTGTCTCGACCCCTGTCTCTCTCTTTCTCTATCTGTCTCTCTCTATGTCTCTCCCTTTATCTGTCTATCTCTCTTGCTATATCTCTCGATCTGTCCATGACATCTGTCTCTGTCTCCTTTTCACTGTGTCTCTCTGTCTTTGTCTCTATATGTCCGTGTACATATATGACGACAATTTTGCACTTAAACACCATTGGTGAATATCTAACACCGACGATAGGACTTTGACAACTGTGGCTTACATAATTCTAACACTACTGGTGCAGATCTAACACTACCTTTACTTACCCGAATCCCATCTATTCAATTAACACCACTTGTGCAAATCTAGCACAATTGAATATAAGTTTACACAACGTAAGTGCATGTACCCCACACAACTGATAAAGAGCCTAATAGATTTATTACAATGTGGGTTATGCATATTCATAACCCTGCCAGATAATGTCCAATCAGAATGGGTGTTAGATGCCCGTCTCACCTCTGTCGACAACGTACAGACCTTCCTAGCAACAGTATCGGTTGTATGTAACTTAAGCCTGCCTCAATTCAGCTCCGCTGTTATTTTTCTCCAAAACAACTCCCGTTAACTCCTCGGCTACCTTCGCGGCGTGCCATCGCCAAGGGGAGAAACAAAACCAACTGTTTAACGGCTGGAGTTCACGTCTAGGCTCTAATTCGATTGCGCACAATATTATCATCGCCCGATGGGGAAGTGAGGCCGAAATAGAAAGAGGAATTAAAGCGGATTATCGAAAGGTCACGGGGGAACAAATTGCTGATAATTGTATCAATAAATAGCCGCCGGGTTTCTAACATGTTGTAGTGGAGAAGGGGGAGGAGAGAGAAATGATCGTAACATCTGCTTGGAGTACGATACATAGCCTTTGTCTCTCTCTTAGGTCCGCCGCAGAGCGCTGGTTTCAATTGGTGGGAGCCAGTGGCCAGGCTAGGTCGGAGCACGCCGTGATTTCGTTCGAGTGAGTTGCGCGCGTTTTTATTGAATTGCGTTGCGCGGCGTAATTTGTACGATTGCCAAGTTTGGCACGCGTCTTGTTCGGTGGACAACAGTTAAGCAGTCTGTTTGCAAACTATAATGGGATGAAATTATAGACGTTCAGTTCCATACCATTTCCATTGTATGGTACCCCATTCCAATATATTCCCTTCCCTTCCATTCCATTCCATTCCATTCCATCACATTCCTTTCCTTTCCTTTCCATTCCAATCCATTCCATCCCATCGCATTCCATTCCATTTCATTCCATTCCATTCCATTCCATTCCATTCCATTCCATTCCATTCCATCCCACCTCAACCCATCCCGCCCACCAACCCACCCCACCCCATCCAAGCCCACCCCACCCTATCCCATCCCATCCCATCCAATCCAATCCCATCCTATCCCACCCCATCCCATCCCATCCCATCCCATCCCATCCCACCCCACGTCAACCCATCCCACCCCACCCCAACCTATCCTATCCCATCCCACCCCATCCAATCCAATCCCATCCCATCCCATCCCATCCCATCCCATCCCATCCCATCCCATCCCATCCCATCCCATCCAATCCAATCCCATCCTATCCCATCCCATCCCATCCCATCCCATCCCATCCCATCCCATCCCATCCCATCCGATCCCATTCCATCCCATCCCACCCCAATCCATCCCATCCCATCCCACCCCACCCCATCCCATCCCATCCCATCCATTCCCACCCCACCCCACCCTATCCCATCCCATCCCATCCCATCCATCCCACCCCATCCATCTCATCTCATCTCGTCTCCTCTCGTCTCATCTCATCTCATTTCAAAAATAAGAAGGGCCTGACGTTTCGACCCTATTTAGCGAGACCTTTCTCATCAATGAGCAGACTGAAAAATACAATTTCTTCTAATTGCCCATTTCCCATCGGGATTTCGCCCCTAACAAGACCGTAAGCCGCACAGCCCAAAAGGCCGCGGAAGGATCGACTCAGTGGCGGAGGAGAAAAGAGGTGAGATTCCTCTCGAGGGAAAAGAAAAAAATACCAGGCCACGGGATGAAGGGGATCGAAAGAGATCAGAACGAAGGTGGAAGCAATTTGCGGGGATATTTTCTGACTTAGGACCAACGCTTTGTGAGATTCTGTGCGCGCTGCAGCTTGAAACGCTGTCGATAAACAAAAGAAAAAATGTGACCCGGCACAGCGACATGAGGAATATCCCACCAAAACACTTTTCGAGTAAACAACGCCTGAAGTCAAAGTATCTTCTCAATTCGATTAAAAAAAAATTAAAAAAAAAATGTTTTTTTGTATTTTCGGAAAGTTAACGTATTGGAGGATATTATGTCCAAAGGATTTTTTCCGAAATCCGTCTCTAAAATGTTGAAAAAACGAGGATTTCGAGGGAGTGTTTGTGTACTGTTTTCATGAAAATGTAAAGTTCCTGCCTTTTTGAATGGCCGCTTTCGAGGAGTTAGAATGGCGCTGCTATATTGTGTCTGGTACCAAATGAACGAGCGAACTCCCCTTGTACTATTTACAACAAAGTTCACACGGAAATAAATTTGATACCATTTGAAAGCTAATGGTATACTCTTTCACATCATTAGAAAATCTCAAAATCTCAAAAGTGCATGGGGGTTATTTCTCATTTTGCTGTGCCGGGTCACAAAATTAAAGGGCGAAGAACGACCTTTGACATCACAAGCCAAAAAAAATAATAATAATACAATCACTAACAGAATGACTTTGACTAGAGGTAAAAAAAAATACATCATGTCTTCCTTAACGTCTCTTCAATTTGAAAAAAAAATCAGCGGGATGTACGATCGAGGGCCTCTATCTCGTGAGACATGGTTTCTCTTGAGTCTTGTCCGTCAACGCATGGCCTACCATCTGTGCCACACAGGGACTAATCACATATCTCCCACGCCCCTCGCCAACCAACCATCACCGCCACCAGATCCAAGGGGGGGAGAGAGAGACGGGGGGAGATGGGGGGGCGGAGGGAGAGAAGGAGAGAGGGGAAGAGGGAGAAGAGAGCGGGAGGGGTGAGAGGGGAGGGAGGTGGGGAGAGATAGAAAGACAGGCTGAGAGCGAGGGGATAAAGAGGGAGGGAGAGAAAGGAAAGATGGAGGGGGTGAGAGAGGGAGAGAGGAGAGAGGGAAGGGTGAGAGGGGGAGAGGGGACAGGGGAGAGAGAGAGGGAGAGAGAGGGGGAGAGAGAGAAAGAGGGAGAGAGGGAAGAGAAAGAGGGAGAGAGGGGAGAGAGGTGAGGAGAGAGGAGAGGAAAAGAGAGGGATGGATGGAGGGAGAGAGGGCAGAGAGAGGGAGAAGAGACAGAGGGGGAGAGGGGAGAGAGGAAGAGAGAGAAGAGAGCGAGAGGGGATGGGAGGGGAGAGAGATAGAGAGAGGGGAGAGAGAGAGGGAGGGAGAGTGAGGGCAGAGAGAGGGAAGGGGAGAGATAGGATATAAGGGTAGAGAGGGAGAGAGAGTGAGCGATAGAGCGGGAGAGGGGATATGTGAGAGAGAGGGAGTGAGAGAAGAGAGGGAGGACATGCAGTGCGAGAGAAAGACAGAGACAAAACAAAGAGGGAAGGAGGGAGAGAGTAAGAGAGGGGAGAGAGAGGAGGGGAGAGAGAAAGAAGTAGGGTGCGGAGAGAGAGGTATGACAGAGAGGGGAGGGACGGTGAGAGAGGAAAGAGGGGTCAGGGAGGAGAGAGCAATAGAGAACGAGACAGAGACAATGAGACAGAGAGAGGGGAGAGAGAGGCAGAGAGAGGGAAAGAGAAATGTAGAGAGAAGGCAGAGAGAGACAGAAAGACAGACGGGCAGACAGAGGGGAGAGGGGAGAGAGGGGGAGGAAGAGAAATCAAAGGCCAATCCATCTCCTAGCCAAGAATGTCAGCCCATCCTTCTCATAATAATTTTCTCATCTCTCAAATGTATTCAGAATAATACAGAAAACCATGTTTACTCGAACCATCTTTCAAAAACAGCTGACTTGTTTTATCGGAAAAGCTCAATCCTCAACAAGCATTTTCGCGCGATCAATTATTTTTTGTCTTTGCATGGTGGAAGTACAAAGTTAACCCAAGGTGTTGTTGCAATAATTATACGTGTCGGTAGATTTCATCACAAAATGAGAATTTTGCTTAAGTGGTTGACATTTCCAAACAAGTCAAAAAAAAAATATTTAAAGACCAAATTAATTTAAAAACAAAAAATAAAATTTAAAAAAAATAAAAAGACAATTAATAAAAAAAATAATAATACAAAATACAAAATTAATAGTAATTGCAACCAGAAATGTTGTCGCCAAATTTGTAACAATTTATTTTCAGCTTAGAATAAAGACACTTGCGCCTTTAAAAAAAATGACATTTCTGTTCTGAACTGTTTGAAGTGAAACAGTCACCTTTAAACTGAAATGTTCTCCGTACCACTCAAAATTCACAATTATGACCCGTCACAGCATAATGAGGAATAACCCCCACTTTGGAGATTTTGAGATTTTCTAATGATGTGAAAGAGAGTATACATTAGCTTTCAAATGGTATCAAAATTATTTCCGTGTGAACTTTGTTGTAAAAATAATAGTACAAGGGGATTTCGCTCGTTCATTTGGTGCCATATACAATATAGCAGCACCATTCTAACTCCTCGAAAGCGGCCATTCAAAAAGGCAGGAACTTTACATTTTCATGAAAACAGTACACAAACACTCCCCCGATATCCTCGGGTTAGAGACGGTTAGAGACGGATTTCGGAAAAATCCTTTGGACATGATATCCTCCAATACATTAACTTCCCGAAAATACCACAAAAACAAAAGATAATTTTTTTTATCGAATTGAGAAGATACTTTGACTTCAGGCGTTGTTTACTCGAAAAGTGTTTTGGTGGGATATTCCGCATTTCGCTGTGCCGGGTCACAATTTCTCTGCATGGGGCGCAGAATAATTGAAACAAACCCCAAAAGAGACACCAGCATCGTTCAAAATGACGTCGAGAATGTTTCTCTGTTTCTCTCTCTCTCTTTCTCAGTCGGGCCTTGTCTAATTGGGACTGTGTATATTATTCCAGCCCTGTCTGATCGCTAAACACGAGGTGAGCGTCACGCACATAGAACACGCGTAGGATCGCGCGTCAATCAAGACCGCGGCTTGCTTAAAACTGATTAAAGGTGATTCGCAACTGATTAAACGCCGAATAAAATGTCAGGATTTTTTTTTCGCCTCGGCAATGTAAACAATTGTACGTATAATCAGTATGCGCAGAAGATCACGATTACAACCTGACTTTAAAGGTGTTTTATATGCGCATAAGATCACGAGGTATTACTGTCTTTACCGACTTTAAAGGTGTTTTAGAACTTGATTAATACTGTTAAATAAATGTCATTTTTTTTTTATAAATGATCTCATTATATATTTATCAAGAACTATATACGGCGCACTGGTGACGATGTTTATATTAATTTTATTAATTAACTAATTTATTTATTTATTTATTCTTGATTATTCTGAGTTGTATCGACTCAGCTTTTGCTGTTTTTCACCGATGCCAAACGATTTTACAGAATAAAATCGTTACAATGAGAAATAAATTATTAGAATTGATTAAAATTAAGTACTGTAAATAATTATTCTTAGAAATTACAAGTATGATATAATGACTCTGCCTGTGAGAAAGGTCCTGCTAGGATCGAAACGTCAGGCCTACTAAATTTTGAGATATATAAAGACATCAAAATGACAAACAAAACATCAATCTCATCCCATCTTACTCCATCACAAATTTCCCGTTTTTGAGTTATTCCCAAATATCAGTTTCGTGAAAACCTTATGGTGACCTATACACCTTTACAATTTCCCTGTGGAGACCTATTCAAGCTATTGGACTAGGTCTCCACAAGGCACTAGATTCGCGTGCACACACTCACAAAAAAGAGCAACCATTATTTATACAATGGCGTAACAGCAAACATTTTGATAATCAGTACTTCAGTTCATCCACCCTGCATGGCCTTAAAGTATCAAGTAAGTGGATCAAGTAAGACACCTTTAAAGACCTCACAGAGTACCGGGAATCGGAGTGGGTCTCCCCTCGCTCTGACCCTTACGCGAGCGGTAACTGCGCCCCGTATATCTGGCTCGCCGCCCCGGCCTATAGTTGAGTGACGCGCTGCGATGCGGTGCGGCCAACGCGGTGTGTATAATAATACGGTATAGGGAGAGCCGCGCTAACTGTCGAGAGAGATGGGATCAGATACGCCGCTGTGGTCGGTATCTCAACCCCCTCTCCCCCCCCCCCCTCCCACACACAAACTCGCCCTCTCCTCCCTCTTCCTCCCTCGCTCTCAATCCAAGCTCCTCAAGATGAAATCAGCCCTAAGACAGCTCCTGGATGACAGAAAAACAAACCCGCATCCCACCGCTCTCTCTCTATCAGTGGCTAGACGTAAAACGCACCAGCATATCCGTCCGTCCGAGTCGCAGTTCTGCACAGTGCATTATTGAGGTATAGCGACGTTGTAAACATCTCCCCCGGGGGTATAATCTAGTGCGCATTGCCCGTCTTGAATATCAATTTATTTGGCGCCTTCTCCCTCTTTTTAAGCAAACGTGTGGGGAACGGTTTATCACAAGCTCTGAATCTCTTCTCATCTCTGAGAGAATCAGGCGATTCTTCAAGGTTTGTCAAATTAAATAATGTAGGGCAAGTGAGCAATAATTGGTTAACGATGAGGACAGAAAAAGGCGCTAGAAAAAAACAATCAAAATTTAGTTTGCAGCAGTCTCCTGAAACGTTGAGTTACTGGCTCTTTTCAGAGCCACACTCCTTCTCAAAAGAGAAGTGTTACATGGTGTCACCGCAAACCTTCCACTTGGTATTTCCACCATGCAAACCTTCAAGTCTTATCTGAGTTACCGGCTCTTTTCAGAGCCACGCTCCTTCTCGAAAGAGAAGTGTTACGTGGTGTCACCGCAAACCTTCCACTTGGTATTTTCACCATGCAAACCTTCAAGTCTTATCTGAGTTATCGGCTCTTTTCAGAGCCACGCTCCATCCCGAAAGAGAAGTGTTACATGGTGTCACCGCGAACCTTCCACTTGGTATTTCCACCATGCAAACCTTCAAGTCTTATCTTGAGTTTACTGGCTGTTTTCAGAGCCACACTCCTTCCCGAAAGAGAAGTGTTACATGGTATCACCGCAAACCTTCCACTTGGTATTTCCACCATGCAAACCTTCAAGTCTTATCTGAGTTACTGTCTCTTTTCAGAGCCACGCTCCATCCCGAAAGAGAAGTGTTACATGGTGTCACCGCAAACCTTCCACTTGGTATTTCCACCATGCAAACCTTCAAGTCTTATCTTGAGTTTACTCGCTGTTTTCAGAGCCACACTCCTTCTCGAAAGAGAAGTGCTACATGGTGTCACCACAAACCCTCCATTTGGTATTTCCACCATGCAAACCTTCCACTCTTCTATGAGTTACTGGCTCCTTTCAGAGCCACACTCCTTCCCGATAGAGAAGTGTTACATGGTGTCACCGCAAACCTTCCATTTGGTATTTCCACCATGCAAACCTTCAAGTCTTATCTGAGTTACCGGCTCTTTTCAGAGCCACGCTCCTTCTCGAAAGAGAAGCGCTACATGGTGTCACTGCAAACCTTCCACTTACTGCAATGGTTTATCATACCCGCTCGGCGTTTCAATGTAATTGCGCCTTGGCTCCATACTCGCAGATGGGGTGAACCCATCTGAACCGTGATCAAGGGAGCGGTTTGTATACGTCGAGCAAACCCAAGATGCACTCTGCGAAGATTGTCGCAATTATTCCGCGCCTCGCTGACTCTAAGACGCACGATACGCCCCGAGAGGTTTGCCAAAACCAGGACTCAAACCGCTGGTATCCTGCCCGATTTTTTGCGGGGCCCAGTCTCGTCCCCAGACGCCGGAAAAGCCCCTCTGGCGTTCTCACTTCCCGACCATCTTGTTAATAAGACTACTGCGCGCGCTTTAACGGTGCAAGCACCTCCGCAAGCGACTCGAGAAGCGACTACCAGGCGATTTCTTATGTTCACAGCGCGCAGCAGCTACGGCCGAGCACCAGCGAAGAATACCCGCGCCGAAACCGTCATACCAAACGCGCGCCCCTTTAATGCTGAGGGAATGGCAAGGCAAGCAGACACACTCACAGATAAACCAATAATAGCAGAATGTCTTTTTCCTCGGTGATGTGGCTTCAGGGAAGAACGAAGGCATTATATTGGTCTTTTCATCAGAAATATGGATATACATGGGGGGTTGGAGAGATCAAAACAAGCACAGTGGTTGAAAAAGGGGTCCCTGAAAGCAGATTGTCTAGAAGGTATTTGATAGGTTGGCAACCTTCCTCTCTGGAGACAGAGTTGAAAATCAAGAGGTGATATCTTATTTTTTTGCAAGGTTTGAAAAGAAAAGGGATGTCGGAGCAGGATGTGTTCAGCTTTATCAATTAAACAAAATGGTAAAAGAATATTAATGACTCTAAATATTAATGACAATAAACAATGATACTAAGCAATATTTACATCCCCCATCAACAAGAAAAACACAAACACTAATACCGCCCCTATTACCACCACCACCACCATCACCACCACCACCACCACCACCACCATCTCCACCACTACTACCACCATCACCATCACCACCACCACCACCACCACCATCACCACCACCACCACCACCACCACCACCATAGCCACCATCACCACCACCATAGCCGCTACTACCACCACCACCACCACCATAGCCGCTACTACCACCACCACCACCACCACCACCACCACCACCACCGCCACCACCACCACCACCACAACCACCACCAACAACAACACCACCACAACCACCACCACCACCACCACCACCACCACCACCACCACCACCACCACCACCACGTACCACCACCACCACCACCACCACAACCACCACCACCACCACCACCACCACAACCACCACCACCACCACCATCACCACCACCACCACCACCACCACCACCACCACCACCACCACCACCACCACCACCACCACCACCACCACCACCACCACCACCACCACCACCACCACCACCACCACCACCACCACCACCACCACCATAGCCACCATCACCACCACCACCACCACCACCACCACCACCACCACCACCACCACCACCACGTACCACCACCACCGCCACCACGTACCACCACCACCACGTACCACCACCACCACCACCACCACCACCATAGCCACCATCACCACCACCACGTCATGAAAACCGTAGCCCACCGCCGTCCAATCAGTCCTCACGTTCCCTCTCTCACACGGCCAGTATAAGGTCTATGCAGCCGACCAACCAAAAAGGGGACAAGAAGCGAAAATAATGCGCGCCCAAATGCTCCACATAATCGGTTGCCAAGGGTCCATCCCCAGACGTGGATGCAGGACCACAAACCAGTCAGAGCGAGAACACACACCGCTCAATCCAACACGGTCTGGTTGTTTCTGTTTCTGTATCTGCCTCTCTCTCCCCTGTGTCTGTCTCTTTCTCTCCATCACTCCTCTCTATCTCTCTTACTCTGTTTCTTTGTCTCCGTCTCTCCCTGTCTCTATGTCTGTGCCCCTCTCTGTCTATCTGTGTCTCTATCTCTCTGTCTCTCTGTGTTGTGTGTGTCTGTATCTCGATCTCTGTCACTCTGTGTCTGTGTCTCTGTCTCCCTGTCTCTCTCTGTCTCTCTATCTCTGTGTTTATATGTCTGCCTCTCTGTCTGTCTCTTTCTCTGTCTCTCTGTCTCTATCTCTGTGTTTATATATCTGTCTCTCTGTCTGTCTCTATCTCTGTCTCTCTGTCTCTCTACCTCTGTGTTTATATGTCTTCTTCTCTGTCTCTCTGTCTCACTGTCTCTTTGTCTCTTTCTATATCTCTGTCTTTCTATATCTGTCTCTCTCTGTCTAACTCTATGTCTGTCTCTCTGTCTGTCTCTCTGTCTCTCTGTCTCTCTGTCTCTCTATATATCTGTCTTTCTCTGTCTGTCTCTCTGTCTGTCTGTCTGTCTCTCTGTCTGTCTGTCTCTCTTTCTCTGTCTCTCTATATATCTGTCTCTCTCTGTCTGTCTCTCTGTCTGTCTCTCTGTCTGTCTCTCTGTCTCTCTGTCTCTCTGTCTCTCTATATATCTTTCTTTCTCTGTCTGTCTGTCTGTCTGTCTGTCTGTCTCTCTGGCCTCGTAATTTCATTAGCCCTCACTGTGAGAGATAGCGTAGCAGAGAGGCACTCACGCGTGCTGCCCAATGGTACGATTACACAGCACGCCCGATTTAATAACTTGTACCATCACGACCGACTGAGCACGATACTGTCCATACGTGGCGATACGGGTACAAAAGATGCATAAATTATGAACACTCATGTTTTCATTAGTTTATTGTTTTGTTTATTTGATTATTCGTTTGTTTGTTTTGGTGGGTTTTCCCTATTATTTGGCTGTTCATCAGCTTGTCTATTTGTTTCTTTGTCTGCTTGTCTGTTTATTGTCTCTTTGTTTTTTTCCTGAATCTGTTTGTCTGCTCACTTGCTTGTCTGTCTGTGTGCCCATTCGCCTGTCTGCCTGTCTGTCTGCATATCTACTTATCTTCTTTTCTACTTGTCAGCTTGTTCCTTTGTTCGCGTATCTGTTTGTCCTGTTTGTCCATTTGCTTGTCTGTCTGTCAGTCTACCTTTCCGTCTGTCCATTATTCCGTTTGTTCGCTTATGTTTGTCTCTTTGTCTGTTTGTCTCTCTGCCTTTCTGTCTGCCTATCTGTCTGTCTACTTGTCTGCTTTTCTCCTTGTGTGTTTGTCCATTAGTTCGTTTGTTCACTTATCTGTTTGTTTCTTTGTCTGTTTGTCTCGGATTCTTGTTTGATTGTCTGCCTGTCTGCTTGTAAATCTGTTTACTTGATTTGTAGGAGGCCCGTCAAATAATTTTCTCCATTAAAAAATTGTAGATGTGGTCAACAAACAGCTCTAGTTTTTTTGTCGAGTCGCCGTCTTAATCAAACAAACATGTTTAAATCTATGCCAATCGGCGTCTGGAGAGCAAGACTACAGGCTATCCAATTTTCGGCCGATTCTGTTTTAATGAAATTGTCTCAATTTCGAGTTCTGAGAAAAATAAAAGCACGAGTCCGATGCCAGACCTCAAGGTTATTATTACTGGAATTACTGAGTCGATCCTGGAAGACAGCACTTCCTGAAGCGTCGGGGGAAATAACTACCTCCGATCAAAATCGGATTAATATTGGATTAAGATCAAACATGTGCCGTAGGATTAGCCTTTTTTGCGTCAGTAGCCCTGCCTTATCTGAACGTAACCATCACTGGATTAAGTGAGTTTCACTGGCCGGGCAGCGTTAGCATATCAACATTCCTTGGGTCTCTCTCCACCTCTGTCTGTCTGTCTGTCTGCCTGTCTCTCTGTCTCTCTATCTTTCTCCCTCTCTCCCCCTCTCTCTCTCTCCCTCTCTCTTTCACTCTCTCCATCTCTCTCCATCTGCATATGCCTCTGCCTCTGCCTCTGCCCCTGCCTCTGTCTCTGCCTCCCTGTCCCTGTCCCTCTCCCTGTTCCTCTCCCTGTCCCTCTCCTTCTCCTTCTCCCTCTCCCTCTCCCTCTCCCTCTCCCTCTCCCTCTCCCTCTCCCTCTCCCTCTCCCTCTCCCTCCCTCTCTCTCCCTCTCCCTCTCCCATTCCCTCTCCCTATCCCTCTCCCGTCTCTCTCCCGACTCTCTCCCTCTCCCTCTCCCTCCATCTCCCCTCTCCCTGTCTCCCTCTCTTCCTCTCTACCACATCCCCTCTCTCTTCCTCTTCCTCTCTCTCTCTTTACTTCTACTTCTTCTTCGTCTCGTCTTCTTAATTTACCGATGAGTGGGGTCTCACCGGGGGATGAGCGAGAAAGTCCCGGGGCTTAGGGCGTGATTAGTCGGCAGGCTGACCAAGCCTCAGGGGAGAGGGAGCGAGAGGGAGTCCGTGAAAAAGAAAAGAAAAACCCACCAGATACAAACATTAAATCTCACACTCCAAAAAGGAAAAAAACAACAAGAATGTCTTTAATTAAAAAGATGCCACGTAAACAAAAAGACGCAAACATGTTTCACAAGCTCGCGCGCGCAAACGGTGTGAATATTGACACACGGTTAACGACGGTCTCTTTTTTTATTTTGAGGGGGGGGGGCAGTCATAAATCCACTACTTCAAAACTGCTCGGGATGTTTGGCCTCGCCGGCTGGTGCGCAAGAATTCGACATTCATGTTGAGTTGACCACCTGCCGCGGCCTGTTTTTTTGCACCAGTTCGTTAGCAACGCTGCCATCAGCGAGTAGGTGTTTTCTCTTCTTTCTTTCAAATCGATATTTTGTGATTAAGAGGCGTGGCTAGTCGTCGAGCGTCGACGGCAGTTCCAACAATGACAGCTGTCACAACAACAGCGCAAAGAAACGATCGCCGTCGACGAGTTGGTGAAAGCATGCCTTCGACTTTCACAAGTTGACTCGCCATTTTAATGTCATTTTTGTTTTCTTCCAAAAATCGAAACAGTGGCTGACGTTTCGATCCTAACAGGGCATTTCTCGATGGCAACGTGCTCTACATTTACTGTGTCGAAACATCTGACAGCTTTTTAATACGTCTTTTTTTTTGGGGGGGGGGGATTTCCAATAGCCAAAAGTGGAAATAAGGATAAGTCCCTAGCTGGGATGGGATGGAATGGGATGGGATGGGATGGGATGGGATGGGATGGGATGGGATGGGATTGGAAGGGATGGGATAAGATGGGATGGGATGGGATGGGATGGGATGGGATGGGATGGGATGGGATGGGATGGGATGGGATGGGATGGGATGGGATGGGATGGGATGGGATGGGATGGGATGGGATGGGATGGAACAGGATAGGGCAGGACAGGAC
This sequence comes from Luidia sarsii, assembly GCA_949987565.1. NCBI lineage: Eukaryota > Metazoa > Echinodermata > Asteroidea > Paxillosida > Luidiidae > Luidia > Luidia sarsii. The sequence goes on along the minus strand of OX465120.1, from coordinate 1,519,601 downwards.
AGGGTATGACAGAATAATTGATCATTGAAGTTACTAAGGAGTCTGCAACATTATTGCACCACTCCAAACCACTGTCCCTCTCCCTTCAACCTCGTTCCCAGCTCGCAGGCGTGTCCATGCTCGGCTTTGGCCTCTGGCTCCGCTACAACCAGCAGTTCTTCCCGGACATCGCGACGACCGAGGACGAGGACGTGGTGTCGGCGGTGACCGCCTACAACATCGGCACCTACGTGCTCATGATCACGGGTGGTGTCATCATGATCATAGGCATACTGGGCTGCTGCGGGGCCATCAAAGAGAACCTATGCCTGCTGGGACTGGTGAGGACCTGACCTTCGGTCTTGCAGTGGTGGAGGGGAGGGGCGCCCTCTGTTGCTCGAAAGCGGCTAGCCTCGCGTAGGCTTAATACCACTTTCCATCACAGAATGCAGGACAAAATCTAATGTCAACTTGTGAGAGTTGTTATCGGCGTGCCAAGGCTAGGGGAAGCTCCAGTATTTTGTATCATGGCTGACTCATATCTTGAGACAACATATCGCTCACCCAAAAGGTGATCTTTGGTATAACCGGACCGTTATCGCCAGCGGAGTTTCTGCAATGTTAACTGACTGTGAACCTCGATTCAATCCAGACACTGGTTGTGTATAGGGTTCGTGTCACTGCCAACCAAAAATGGCGGATGTGTTTCGTCAGGTGAGTTGTGACGTGGCAAAAGAAAGGTTTATAACCTATAGACGGACAATAGAGGGCGGCAGACTGAAATGCCATGGAGGCTGCCATCTTTGCAAAAGTATGGCGGAAGCAAAGGGCGCCGCCATGTTTGTATAAAAAAAACATCCATGAACATACGTGAGGTTGTAAGATTGACTAAAACAGTGTAAAACAACCCAATAAAACCCTTACACGGTTTCACGGATATCTTGAAACAACGTGGCTCACCCAAAAGGTGATCTTTGGTATAACCGTTATCGCCAACGGAGTTACATATCAATTCCTTCCATAGCAAAAACGCTCCTTCGAAAACTGCTGTGCCTGTACCCTTATCTCTTAATCTTTTGGATTAACTATTGTGTAAACACAAGTCACACAGGCCTCATGTGTGTACAACGCGGTGGTACAGCGTGTGTTGGGTACCGGTTGATCATGGATATAAGAATTGTTTCCATTGGCTGGAAAATCTTTGTCTACATTTGGACGGTGGTTAACATTGGCCAATCACAATGAAACTTATATTGATAGTAAGCTTAGGAATCACAGCGTCTCCTGTGCGATTAACAAAGTCAAAGGAGGGCGCTAGCGAAAATTATGGCGAGTTGAAAACGGGCAGTACAGCAGAAACTAGCGGAAGCACTGATTCTACACCCAATAACCCTAAGAAGGTTTCATGGCTGAAGCAAAGGGCGCCGCCATGTTTGTATATATAAAAAAAAATCCATGAAAGTACGTGAGGTTGTAAGATTGACTAAAACAGTGTAAAACAACCAAATAACCCTAAGAAGGTTTCACGGACATCTTGAGACAACATATCGCTCACCCAAAAGGTGATCTTTGGTATAACCGTTATCGCCAACGGAGTTTCTGCAATGTTAACTGACTTCGAATCTCGATTCAATCTAGACTCAATTGAAATTAAAACTAGATAGCCCGCGAAGAATGCCAATAGTGCTTTGTCTATAGACTTTTGGGTCGAAGAGGAAGAAGAAGAAGAAGTAGGAACCAAAAATCAGAACAACAAGTGCGTCTTTTCAGCTTCGCTGAACAGATTAGAAAGTGTGTTATCTAATCGAAAGTGTTCGTGTTTTTGTGGTTGGTTCCAGTATTTCGTGATCCTGTTCCTGCTCTTCGGCATGGAGGTTGGAGCTAGCGCCTGGACGTACCTCAACAGGCAGGAGCTTGGCAACAAGATAGGCGACTACTTCGAGTCTCTCGTCACCGACCATTACCCGGACGACGAGGGCACGCGGGTGGCGGTGGACTACACGCAGACCAGTGTGAGTTGTGTCGAGAGAGGGCGCTCTGGTTTCGCACGGGGTAGAGTCCCGATAAAATGGTGTCGCCGTTTTAAATTGTTTGTGTAAAGGGACTCTAGCAAGGGGGATATGGGGATCAGCGGTCGCTTGCGCAAGGAAGAACGCTTTGTTGGTGGTGGGAACCAGCTGATGGATCTCTGATGGGGCTCCGGATTCTTCTAGTTTTCTCTCTCACACTTTCTCTCTCTCGCCCTTTCAAACTATCACTAAATTTGTCTGTGTCTCCGACTCTTCATGTCTGTCTCTTTCCGTCTTTTCGGTTTCTCCTTATGTCTATCTGTCTCTCCGTCTCTGTCTATATTATAATCATGTCTGTCTCTCTGTCTGTCAATCTCTGTCACTCGCTGTTCCGTTTTGTTCCTCTCTGTCTCTGTCTCTGTCCGTCTCTCATCTTTCCCTCTGTCTCGGTGTCTCTCTTTCTCTCTGCGTCTCTGTCCCTGGATCTTTACCTCTATATTTCTCACTCTCTTTCTCTTTCCATTTGCTGTGCAGCTAGAGTGCTGTGGTGCCAATGGCCATGAGGACTGGCTCCGGATTCTTCTAGTTTTCTCTCTCTCTCACTTTCTCTCTCTCGCCCTTTGGAATTGTCACTCTATTTTTCTGTGTCTCCGACTGTGCATGTCTATCTCTTTCCGTCTTTGCTATCTCTCCTTATGTCTATCAGTCTCTCCGTCTCTGTCTCTATATAATTATGTCTGTCTCTCTGTCTGTCCCTCCCTGTCACTCGCTGTTCCGTTCTGTCTCTGTCCGTCTCTCGTCTTTCCCTCTGTCTCTGTGTCTCTCTTTCTCTCTGTGTCTCTGTCCCTGGATCTTTACCTCTATATTTCTCACTCTCTTTCTCTTTCCATTTGCTGTGCAGCTAGAGTGCTGTGGTGCCAATGGCCATGAGGACTGGCTAGATTCGGGCCAACCTATTCCAGAGTCGTGTGGGGTCTACAACTGCACCGCGGATTGCCGGGGTCTTTTCATTGAGGCAAGCACACATCAAACAAAAACCCCAAACCTAAACCCAACCCCAAACCCCAAACCCAAACCCAAACCCAAACCCAAACCCAAACCCAAACCCCAATCCCAAACCCAAACTACAAACCCAAACTCAAAACCCAAACCCAAGCCCAACCCAACCCCAAACCCAAACCCAAACCCAAACCCTAAACCCAAACCCCAAACCCCAAACCCCAAACCCAACCCCAACCCCAACCCCAAACCCTAAACCCAAACCCCAAACCCAACCCCAAACCCAACCCCAACCCCAACCCCAAACCCAACCCCAACCCCAAACCCTAAACCCAAACCCCAAACCCCAAACCCAACCCCCAACCCCAACCCCAACCCCAACCCCAACCCCAACCCCAAACCCTAACCCAAACCCCAAACCCAACCCCAAACCCTAAACCTAAACCCAAACCCAAACCCCAACTACAAACCCAAACCCCAACTCCCAACCCGAACCCAAACACAAACCCAAACCCAAACCCAAACCCAAACGGCAAACCCAATCCCAAGTCCACATTAATGGGCCTTCACCATTTTGTCTCGTTTCTACAACTTAAAAAACAAGCCTACTTTCTTCCTCCATTCCCTCTCGTTCTTTCTCCTCAGGGATGCAAAACTAAAGTCAGCCAGATAATCCAGGGAAATATCTTTACTTTGATCGGAGTGTGTTTAGCAGTTGCTGTCGCACAGGTGAGCCAAAAAATAATAATAATCATCCTGTTTATGACGTCATTTTGTTCATGACGTCATTCAGACCATGACGTCATTCAGTTCATGACGTCATTCAGTTCATGGCGTCATTAAAAACTATATCTCTATGTCTCTATGAAGGAACTATAAATGACTATCTACATTTACAACGTAAACCTTCTAGCTTCTCTGCCTCTGAGAAAAGTCCTCCTAAGCTCAAAATGTCAGGCCCTCTAAAATGTTACAGATTTTCTTTTCTTTTTTCATAGTTATTTGCCATAATTTGTCTACTGGTATCACTTCAAACCTTCCCTGTGGGAAGTAAAACGAATCATCGGACAAGCACCAGACTATTGCCCTTTGCAGACTTGACTTTTGCCGCTTTCGTTAACTCCCGACTCGCAGATCCTAGCAATCTGGTACCCCGTGTTCACAAGAAATGTCGAAGTTCTCGTGCGCACAACGTGTTGAGTCAATGTAGTCGTTCGTGTTGGTTTGTTTTCGAAAGAGCTCATGAGATTGAGTTCACCGCACGGTGGAATGCAGAACCATCTATAGTGCTTTAACCGACAATGTGGGTACACAACGCGTCAGTCTATTCACCGCTACAAGAATGAACGAAGGAATTTCAGCAATTTGCCTTGCCATCTTTGCAAACTCCACGACACTGCATTTCATGTACATGTATATACCCACTGTTACTAGTATTTGTGTTTGTGTTACTGCTAGTGCTACTACTTCTACTACTAGTACTACTACTAGTACTACACTGTACTTCAACTTCTACTACTAGTACTACTACTAGTACTACACTGTACTACAACTTCTACTACTAGTACTTGTATAGTAGACTAGTACTAGTAGTACCACTGCACCACTACTACTAGTACATTGGTAGTACTACTAGGTCTGGTTATACGCATGCAGTACTTTTACATGTACGAGCCAGACTACAGCACTCAAGTATACTCGTCCGTATCAACCCCCAATTCTCTAGTTTCAATCCGATTGTTTCTTTCTACATGACTCACCCGGGTTTCTCTCTGACGAACTTTCTTTCCCGCTGTCCAGATACTCGTGATGATTCTCGCCGGGTGCCTGTGCAGCGCCATACGCCGTGCGGACTTGGACTACGACAAATGCGGCACGGTCTGAAAAACGTTAGGGCGCCCTCTCGTGGCACATCAGGAAGAGCTTTAATTCGAGCATGGCGACTGCATTAAAATAATTTATTCCTTTTTGGGGAGAAATGCTCAGAGAGACTCGATTACGGAGTGATGATTTTAGGAAATGTTCTTTCGAGAAAAAAAAGAAGTTTCGACTATAGGTTATAGAACACCTTCACGCATTACTGAGGCCGAAAGCATTTTTATAGTCGAATCCCTACCAAAAAATGTGTACTGTGAAATTATTATCATAAATAATGCGTCTATTTTGTACTTCATGACGAGAATTGCTTTTGAAGTTTAAAAAGAGCATCATTAATAGATTTAGCTTGGCCTAGAACAAAACAAATCAGCAATATTTTTTACGATTAGGCAAGAAAAAATGAAGTCGAAATGAGACTTTTACATACGCCTAGATGTTTGTTTAATTCGCTGCCACTTTTTGCTTAGCAGATTTCAGTTTGGGTCTTAGCAAAGTCTTGCAAAAGAGGTTGGATCACAGACGGTTCTACTCAGCGAGCCAGAAACGTTGCCACGTCGAGCAGGCGGGGCCGATGGCTCGTGCGTGCGGTGACGTCAGCGCGCCGCCATCTTGGTTGCCAACCGCGCCGCCATCTTGGTTGCCAACCGCACGTCCGAGCACGCGCAGTGCACCCGGCGCGCGCACTGGAATGAACCAATGGGAGTATCTCCTATCGGCGACTCACGAGGGCGCCCTTTTCAATCGACGCCATGCCATGAAGGCCGTGGTGAAAGGTCAATGCACTGCTCGTTGGTGGAGAATTCAAACAGCATGGGAAAAACTACAATTCATTGCAAGACTTGATTTTTCTTTTTCAATTCTCCATTTGCGAAGAAATGCACTGCCAAGCATTCCTTTAGTTAACACCTCTAGTGCTGCCTGTTGCTTGAATTTAAAGGGTCTCTGCAAAAGTTCATTTTCTGCTGTCATCTAGGGATATGAAGTATACAAACACTCTTGGCAACTATCTTTTTCTAATTAGTGGAGTCAAAAATTTGTCATCTTGTTTACCTTTAAAAATATCCTTATAAAAATGGGGACGTTATTGTCAGGAACCCAGTTTAAAAAAAAAAGACGTTCAAACTGCAAACCCTCTGGGTTTGGTTTGATGAAAAACTAATCCACTAAATTATTATGAAGCATATTTTGGCATACATTTTAAATCAACAATTTTAGGGATAAGTTAATCAGAAATTTTCAGAAATATTTGTTTACAACCAATTGGGTTTCTGTTGCATGATCCTGTGATGACATCACAAATTCACTTATGAATATTGAAATTCTCATTAGCGTAACAACTCAAAACTCGGAAATACATCTCCAGAACGAGTGTGAAAAAAAACAACCAGTTTGATTGCTAGCAACATTGCAGATAGTTCTGTAGCATGGATCTAAGTGATACAAAATGTCTATTGCAGCAGCCCTTTAAAGCTTCATTCAGAAAGGCCCGTAGATATTGATAATGATTCTCCTTTAATACAGCTTGCTATAGTGAATTGCAAATTGCATGCTGCGGCTTCTTGGGTAAAATGTGCTCTCGAAAAAACTACACGCCGTACCTTTCTCTCATCTTCTCTAAAATGTCGTCTAATCATTCAGTCTTCACTCACTTTTCTTCTGTCGATGCACCGTGTCAAATATTGGAATAGATTACGACGTTTTGTACGGTACTTAGAAGTAGTTGATTTGTCTCAATCGTATCTATTCGCCTCTTCGAAATCGCTCTTGAATCTTCGAGTTGTACGACACTCGGTTCGTCGGTTCCATCGTGTACAGTTTTTTTCGGTTAGCATCATGGCCGAATCCAGGAGGCAGCTGCGGATGGGATGCGGATGGGATGCGGAAGGGATGCGGATGGGATGCGGATGGGATGCGGATGGGATGCGGATGGGATGCGGATGGGATGCGGATGGGATAAGGATGGGATGCGGATGCGATGCGGATGGGATGCGGATGCGATGCGGATGCGATACGGATGCGATGCGGATGACTTGGTCGTGCTGTGGGCACTGCGCTGCTGTGCGGAGGGTCTCCCATCCGCACCCCTTGCTGGCTTTGGCCTGTAGACTTCCTCTCAAGTCGCCATTTTTAATCGATTTCTGGTTTGTCCACTTGGTACCTTATTCATGGTCATTGACATAGCAATAAACTCATCTGCGCTCGAAAGTCGAAACATACCTCATGTACATATTCAAGAAATGAACATATTCAAAAGACGATTTATCAAAAAAAAACGTCAATTAGTTTTATTTGAGGCTCGTTACTTTGCCAGGAGGTCTATACTGTTTCCAAGGCAATAGATATATTTCACTCATAACTAAGCCACCACCCAAACAATTATGCATTTAGCCACGCCCCCAATTTACCCCTACCCTTTCACTGATGTAAACGTCCCAGAATAGACCATTTACCCGTTCTCATTGTATCTGTAAATTCATGAATATTAATGTAATGTGACGTCATTATGATGTAATAATCATCCCGCGCTAGGCATGGGAATTTTGTTCATCTTCTGAATAGGCTCGGATCTCTCCGTGTAAATAGTTCAAGAATACTGCATAGGCGATAATTACTTCTCGTCTCTTGAGGGCGCTGTGCGGACGCCATCTTGAAAGTACATGTCACACCATAGGACTACCAAAGTGTCCCCAAATCACACCCAAAAAAAACACGTTATAATTTAAAACTATGAACTGCTTTGAAAATTGACAAAATGTTCAATTTGTTTCAAATCAAAATCAGATTTTTTATTTCCAATTTGATCCACTTTTCTTGGAGAAAGGTCCTGCTAAGATCAAAACGTCAGGCCTTCATACTTGTTTTTTTTTTTCATTCTCTGGCCCTCGAAGATAGAAAGTCACGTACAGCGCCCTCAAGAGACTGAATAAGATTGTATTTGTCACTTCGACTTGAATAAATCTTGATAATGGTTGTTTGAAAATCTGAAGCGGTGTTTTCGGCCAATTCAATTGTCTATGATAAAAAAAAACAGCAAAGAATTGTATAGTAAGTATACCGTCAGTTAAAATCTAGGTGTACACCCAATTTTTACACGATCGATTCATGATAACATTGCTTAAAAACTGAGTTTATATCGGTAGCCTAGGAAAGCGAAACGTCTGATTAAAATACTAACAAGTGAAAAAATTATCAGAGAAAAACAAAAGAGAAAGTTGCAGTTTTCGTTGCACCTGTACACGTAACTATGCCCACTCGTAGTCACTGGTGCCCGCCATAGAACATAACAGCGCACACGAACACCACGCATGACGTCATGAATGAATATTCAAGATAAACGGTCACGTGGCAACGAGAGGGCTTTTTACGACTAGCCTCACGAAACAAAATCATTCCCACTACAAAATTGAAAAAAGGAAGTCATAATACCACTCTGAACAAAATATTGGACAATGATGGTACCAAAATGTTGTTCAACTGGGGACAGTGTTGGTTAATAACTATAAACTAATGGATAGCGTCTACCCGAATCAATCTTACAACAATAATTAGTTGTTTTCATGAAAAGGAAAGCGGGGGTGTGATCCCTGGAGATATAATGGCAGTTAATTGCTTTTTACTGGCGCCCCAACCCCGGCAAAGACTAGATGACTATTTTGGGAAGGCCACCATCTGAGGGCTGGCGCGGCGTGGATAGCTCAGATGGTAAGAGTCTCAGATTCAAGTCCCGGTCCAGTCAAAGATTTCTTTGCCAATTTTTAACTTTTGAGTTCCCCAAACATTTCCGATAAAACCAGAAATCAACGTTTTTGGTGAGCAATTCTGCCTCGACTTTTTCACGGTGTGCCTCACGTACCAGAACCCCCACTCCCTTCCGACTCTCGTGACGTCATCACTGCGTCACCATTAGGCGACGTGGTCGTCGTCTGAGCCGATGCACAAGTTCAGCGCAGCCACTAGAGTCAGAACTATCCACGTGATCAGAGAGACCCAGGAGGAGATCTGGAAAGAAGAAAATCGTCCAAAAGAAATTATTTTGAAGAAAAAAAAGTAAACCACAACAACCTTTTTTACCTTAGTTTAAAAGGCCCAATACAACATTGGGAAGATCGGAAAACATCGATGTCCACAGATTTCCTTCTAATTTACAGTTTGTAGATGGTCATGATAGAATCCTCATGTTGAAATCTTACGGTCTGTGATGCTGTACTGTTCGAGAGATCTTCACTCAAACATCGACAAATAGTTTATTACTCGCAAGTAATAAACTATTTCTTACAATACAGAACGTAAACCATGACTTTTTTTTTAACTTTTCTACTTTCTCAGATTACCATTTTGAGCTAAAACCATCGCAGTATTGCTTTTTGGGAATGTTTTAACACACAAACTGTGGCAATCGTTTGACCTTTACCTTTCGAGAAATATTCACTCAAACATCGACAAATACATGTAGTTTATTACTCGCGAGTAATTAACTATTTCTTACACTACAGAACGGTGCAAAAACCATGACGGTTTTTTGCCTTTCCCTACTTTCTCAGATCACCATTTGAGCTAAAACCGTCACAGGGTACCTTTTTCGGAATGTTTGATGGTTAAACACACAAACTGTGGCAATCTTTTGACTTTTACCAATGTTGTATTAGGCCTTTATAAACAGTCAGTCCTAAACTTTTCAGACTTAAAAAAAAAGTTCCTATTTTTTTTTACAACAAAAACAGCACTGTTTTTTCGAGAGATTTTGACTCCGTTCTATTAACACCTTTTGCGCAGGCTCAAGGTCATGTCAGGGTTAATCGAGCAGCACATAATGATACGAGTCAACTGGTCAAAGGTCATACCGTTGTCACCCGAAGGAGTCCGTAGAAGTTGGAGTCCAAGTCGAACAGCTCGTTATACACAGCCTGGTTCTCTTGGCAGCTGAACAATGTTGGACAATAAATGTATAAAATAAATGTGAACGAATGTTTATAAGTGATAAAAATGAGAAAAAAATGAAAAACAATGGTTGCAAAATGCTTTACTGACTAAAATGACCCAAATACGAATATGTGACCCGGCACAGCGACATGAGGAATATCCGACCAAAACACTTTTCGAGTAAACAACGCCTAAAGTCAAAATATCTTCTCAATTCGATTAAAAATCAATTTTTAATTTTTTTTAAAAATTATTTTTAGGAAAGTTAATGTATTGGAGGAAATTTGGATATCATTTGAAAGCTGATGGTACACTCTTTCACATCATTAGAAAATCTCAAAATCTCAAAAGTGGGGGTTAATCTTTATTAGGATATGCCGGGTCACATATCAGAAATGTGGGCCCGGCGTTTCGATCCTAGCAAGACCTTTCTCAAAGGCTTTATAAGCTTCGGTCAAATCTATCTTACTCGTTATAATATCACAGGCATCTAGAAAGAAGCGTTTGGCCCCCAGTTTTCGTGGTGAAAACTCTGTACCTATTAAGCCAGCAAACCTTCAAAATGTGGAAACAATCCACGACCTGGAGTCAGTCGGTTTTTTTGTCAGACGGAGACGAAGCCTGAGCCCGAGCCTAAGCCTTCATTTCGAAAACGTCCGTAGAGATCGAATGCCATTCTGCACAACATGCTCTCTGAATGCAAACGAGTGGATAATTCACTGTGAAAATGTGAGTGAAAATCGCTCCAAAAAGCAAAAAAAGAAAGGAAAAAAAGTGAAAAACATTGTCAAATATGTGAAAACAGCTCAGAGTGGAGTGAAATCCCACTCTTGTAAGGAGCCATATGGAGGACCACTCGAAAAAGAGCTGTCCTCCATATGGCTCCTCTGTAGAGTGGTGTTTGTCTCCATTCTTAGCGATTTCCACACCTCTTACAGTAATTTTCACTCTTTTTGAGCGGTTTTGGCTTTTCCAGAAGAAATGTCACTCTCTGTGCGAGTGGATTATTCGCTCTTTTGCATTCAGAGAGCACCCCCCTTTATAATTCTGGTTTATTAAACGCCACATAGCAGCCAGCGGCTGAATTGCACAGTGATTTACATGGTAATTAAAAATTTAGACATTTACCAATATAGGCCTATTGCACATCAACCTTTAAGACTTAACAATTCATCACAACATAGATATCAAAAAAGCCAAATATCACAAGGAATACAAAATAAAAGTGAGAAATTAAAAAGGGTGGAGGCTGGGACGGGGATTGGGGAGGGAAAGGGGAGGGAGGGAGGAATAGGGGGAGTGAAGAGGGAAACTATAAAACATCATTAAGAAGTCTAGTTAGATATGGCAAGGGGCTATTTCTTAGTCTATTGATTGAACACTGGTAGTCTTCCAGGACACGATTAGATCTCAAGTTCATAGTATGGGAACTCATTGTTTTGTGGAACCATTCGAACCATTCGTTAAATCTACTGGATTTGCGCACGGCAGTAGACCGGTGCACCTGTCTCTGTTGAGCGAGCGAGCGACTTACGTGGAGTCGTCGGGGAGGGACGGACCCGTCTCTCGCAAGGAGTCGCAGAAGTTGGCCGTACCCACGTGGACCAGTATGGACTCGATGAGGACGCACACTACGCACAGGACGTAGAGGATGACGGAGAGGACACGGAAGCACTTGCTGCGGAGAGCACCAGAGAGACACAGAAAGATTCCTTGCATGAAAAAAATGTGCGAGTTTCAAGATTCACGATTTGAAGTAATAGGTTTGCGGTAGCCCCATAGATCTTTGCTTCAAGACTTGTAAACAAACAAAAAAGTGGAAAACAAGGCAAAAGCAATTGATATCACATCGTGAGGTAGCTTTTAATCCTGTTCACGCAAGGAAGACTTTTCGAGCTTAATCAGATGTGTCGTCATCATAATCATATCGAGATGGCGTCATCTAATGTGGCCATGACGTCATCAAAATGTAAGTAGCGCGTTCTGATGGGTGATGTAAGTGACGCCATCAAAATGTGTATACATTGTACACGGCGTTTTTAGTTGACTGAGTGGCGTTATAACAAAATATCTGCGTGACGTCATCGGTTTATGTGCACGAAGTCACGGCTCTTACACGTCCAGCTTCTCGCAGCAGATGTTGAAGAAGCGGTACACGGCGCTGACCAGCGCCACGCAGCTGACGGCGATCTGGGAGAAGAGGCTGAAGTCGCAGCGGGGTTTGTCGCCCTCTACGGCGCCACCGGTCCAGTTGAAGGTTCCGTAGAGAAGGCAGTTGGAGCCGCTAATCTCTTCCTGAAAGGACCGGGGTCGAAATGCATTTCAGTGCAATCTAGTGGAACATTACTCTATGTGTTATGAAAATGTCATGCAATGCAAGCAGGGCAGGGCAGGGCAGGGCAGGGCAGGGCAGGGCAGGGCAGGGCAGGGCAGGGCAGGGCAGGGCAGGGCAGGGCAGGGCAGGGCAGGGCAGGGCAGGGCAGGACAGGGCAGGGCAGGACAGGACAGGACAGGGCAGAGCAGGGCAGGGAAGGGCAGGGCAGGGCAGGGCAGGGCAGGGAAGAGCAGGGCAGGGAAGGGCAGTTCAGGACAGGGCAGGGTGGGGCAGGACAGGGCAGGGCAGGGCAGGACAGGGCAGGGCAGGGCATGGCAGGGCAGGGCAGGGCAGGGCAGGGCAGGGTATGGTAAGGGAGGGCATGACAGGGCAGGGCAGGGCAGGGCAGGGCAGGGCAGGGCAGGGCAGGGCAGTGCAGGGCAGGGCAGGGCAGAGCAGGGCAGGGCAGGGCAGGGCAGGGCAGGGCAGGACAGGACAGGGCAGGGCAGGGAAGAGCAGGGCAGGGAAGGGCAGTTCAGGTTAGGGCAGGGTGGGGCAGGACAGGGCAGGGTAGGACAGGGCAGGGCAGGGTAGGGCATGGCAGGGCAGGGCAGGGCAGGGGCGGGGCAGGACAGGACAGGACATGACAGGACAGGACAGGACAGAACAGGACAGGACAGGGAAGGACAGGGCAGGACAGGACAGGCAGTTTAAAAATAAAAGATTTATGGTGATTTTTTCTTCTTAACTTACCCGAGAGAGGAAGAGGGTAGAAGTGGCCGCCAAACCAGCCGCCAAAGCTCCCAGCAGAAGCAGCGTCTCCAACATCAACAAGAACGTCGACTTACAAGACATGATTTCTTATTTTCGAAAGCAACGACTCGAGAAAAGGTTACACCGCTTCACAGAAAAAAAAGGTATTCCGCCAGAAGACCTCAAATCGCACCTCTACGGCTCGCTTGCAAGGGTCCGTAACGATAAGCACGGAAGAAAGTTGCACCTAAGAATCGGTCGTATTTTTGGGGGGCCCACTGCTCAAAAGGGTAGGTCTGCTTGCAATAATATATCCTCTCTGGAATGAAGACTAACAGGAACCTCTAGCAATAAACTCAAACCAGAAATTTGAGGCCCAGGTAGAATAATCAACGACTATCACGGAGCACCTCGCGTTAACGGACTGTGCTCTTGCACCGTCGAACTCGCTACTTAAACTCTAAAATGAACGTGGGAGTTGGTGTGTTCGCAATTCATATTTTCATTACCCACAGTCACGCTTCGCGCGGTCACGACAAAGATATGTTAAGCCCCCGTGTTTGCACAGCCTAAATCGAATTCCACCAAAGACCGCGTGGGTATTACGTAACAGTCTCTGAGCACGTTCAAAGTCCGGGAAAACGCAAGACTATACGCCCTTTTTATTTCAAACAAATCAAGGGAAAAACCCGACTTTGGGAACAAATTGAAAAAAAAAACAGGACAAAGAAATCTTTGACTGGACCGGGATTTCAACCAGAGATGGTTTTACCATCTGAGCTATCCAGCCGTTTGATGGTAGCCTTTTCAAAACGTCTGCTAGTCTTTGCCGGGGTGGGGGCGCCAGTCAGAAGCATTAAATCACATTAATACAAGAAAAAAATTACCAAAAAAACTTTGGTCTAACAAGAAGTTATCGACTTGCTAAACCAAATTGCGTAATTGAATTATCAGTGTTTATATTAAAGATTTACTTCGTTGTTTGCTACGGTCGATGTCTAGTAGTAATAGGACTACACGTAAATTACAACTGCATGTGGACAAGTGATAATGGATGGATAGTGTTTATCTAGCGATTTATAAAGATTTTCTTTTATGCGATGGAAATTACCAAGGTGAATGATTAAAGGCATTGAGATTGGGTGGACTTGTTTTGTTTTAAAGGTCCTATACAACATTGGTAAAGGTCAAACGATTGCCACAGTTTGTGTGTTAACACGGTGACCATAAATTCCCAAAAAAGCAATACTGCGATGGTTTTAGCTCAAATGGTAATCTGAGAAAGTAGAAAAATGCAAAAAAGTCACGGTTTACGTTCTGTCGTGTAAGAAATAGTTTATTAATCGCGAGTAATAAACTATTTGTCGATGTTGGAGATAAGATTTTTCGAAAAGTATAGCATTCCAGACCGTAAGATTTCAACATGAGGATTCTATCATGACCATCTACAAACTGTGTAAATTAGAGGGAAATACGTGGACATGGATGTTTTCCGATCTTCCCAATGTTGTATCGGCCCGTTATGGGAGTAAATGTTTAGGTCCAACTGTTACATTATTGGGGTGCACAGGAAGATAAGGCAAAGTGGCCAGTTTGGGTACGAGGACCCACGACCTCTGACCTCGGCAATTTGCCGATAAGATCGAGATTATCTTCGCATCGCGGCTGTTGTACGTGCTTTGCGCGCTTACGAAGGACACCAGGCACTTCTCCGGCGGACTATAGCAATTGGTGGGTCACTCGTGATGCCGACCATGGTTACCATGGAGACAGGCGTTAATGATTAATCGACTCGTGCTAATCCCTCCATACGAGTCGGGTATTAAGCGCTCCTTTCAAGGTTAGACCGTGTTTGGGGCGTTAACTTTGCTCTCGAAACAAATGACGTATAACCACTCCCATTTCTAATCTCTCATTAGCAAACTGAGAGACGAAAGACAAGCTTGTAAGCAGCTTGTCATCGTAAGGCTGTTGACTAGAGGCGAGGTTACACATTTTACGCGGTGACCAAAAAATGGGGTCAATTCGTAGCCCCTGTGCTGCGAAATAGTGGCTTCGATGAGTTGTACACCAAAGAGCAAACTCATCTGAGATACGTAAATGCCCGCGTCGATTTCACCAAACTCATCGTAACGTCTGCACCAGAAAGCTTGAGTCGCGGGTTCGAATCCAACTCGAGCTGCCTGTTTGGTTTGTTTTTCATCTGGCATCGGGCAAAGCACTGGGCACTTAGTGTTTATCACGTCGAGCAGGGCAAACCTCAATGAATTACATTCTCCTCGACGCAAACATCATGTTATGGCTATCATTGATGATGATGCTACGATAATGCTCACTATTCTGTCAAATCAAAATCTTAGACTACCATTGAATCTTACTAATGACATGAATGAAAGTAATTAAATGAACAACTGAAGAAACAAAATGAACAAAAACGAGTAAAAAATAATGAGAGAATCTAAAAAACGATACCCTTTACAGATAAAACAAAAATGACTATTCGAAACATAAACAAATGAAAGAAAACTATAAACAGCGCCCTCTACCGATTATAAACGGTTCATCAGGCCATCATTCCCTTCATGAAAAAAAACACTTGTGAAGGTTGTCAGGGAATTTGATATAGATACGAAAAAACGAATTTCTACCATGGGGTAACCATGGGTCCAGTCGGTTAGCATTTCCGGGTCTACCCCGGTCAGCCTCGTTTGGTTATGACGTCATTACCCCTATATCTTGCCAAGCATCAGAGCAGGGTCAATCGGAGGTTAACCCTGGTTAACTCGGCGAAAGCTAACCGAACGCACCGCCTATAGCTACCACGTATGACGCGCGGCCTACGTCGCCACTATCAAACCATTTAAACACAACTACCTGGACAACAATTATCTCTGGAGGGCGCTATACAGAAATGCCGCACCGACAATCATCTCTGGAGGGCGCTATACAGAAATGCCGCACGGAAGTTACGGATACTGTGGCCGTTTACAAAACGAAGACTTGGGTTATGGGCTTAAGCTTCGGTCACATTTCTCTCTTACCAATACATTTACTGTCACGGGCTTTTATAAAAACAAGCAATTAGCCTTAGTTTAGTGAATCCTCTGTACTAGCCAACAAACTTCCAAATTCGGCAATACACCACAATCTGCCTTTTCAGGTTTTGTCAGACGGAGACGAAGCCTAAGCCCGAGCCTGATCCATGGATTCGTAAAGGGTCATAGCCTTATGGCTGGTACCCTGAAGTCGGCCATGCTCTACGGTCTTGGTTACCAGTGGACGCCAGTTAACTTATGTCTTGATATTCCGCTCGCTTCGCTGGTTCCGTGCGGCGACGAACCCGAGCACGGACAGTAGAGTCAGCATAAACCAGAGAGCCAGGGAAATCCAGGACGCCCTCTATCGACCAAGTAGAAAAACAAATCAAGACACTCAGCCTTTATGACGTCATCG
Source organism: Luidia sarsii (assembly GCA_949987565.1). Taxonomy (NCBI): domain Eukaryota; kingdom Metazoa; phylum Echinodermata; class Asteroidea; order Paxillosida; family Luidiidae; genus Luidia; species Luidia sarsii. Next base: position 1,503,296 of record OX465120.1, on the reverse strand, counting down.
AGTATCTACTTTCTGTGGAGTTACTGGATTCGAGTCAATTACTTCCATAGTGAAACGCCAATATGCAATGACGTCATTTGGGGGAGGTTTTGGGGAGCTTTCGGTGAAATGAAGTGTGATAAGACTTGAAGGTTTGCATGGTGGAAATACTAAGTGGAGGGGTTTGCGGTGACACCATTAGCACTTCTCTTTCAAAAGGAGCCGGTAACTCAACGTTTCGGGTAATGTGTGCTCTGCCCGTCGTCGTCAGGAGACAGTCTTAAGTTTCAGAGCCACACTCCTTCTAGAAAGAGGAGTGTTACATGGTGTCACCGCAAACCTTCCATTTGGTTTTTCCACCATGCAAACCTTCAAGTCTTATCTTGAGTTTACCGGCTGTTTTCAGAGCCACACTCCTTCTCGAAAGAGAAGTGCTACATGGTGTCACCGCAAACCTTCCACTTTGTATTTCCACCATGCAAACCTTCAAGTCTTATCTTGAGTTTACCGGCTGTTTTCAGAGCCAAACTCCTTCTCAAAAGAGAAGTGTTACATGGTGTCACCGCAAACCTTCCACTTTGTATTTCCACCATGCAAACCTTCAAGTCTTATCTGAGTTACTGGCTCATTTCAGAGCCATACTCCTTCCAGAAAGAGAAGTGCTACATATGGTGTCACCGCAAACCTTCCACTTGGTTTGAAGTGTGTTTGTTTTTTCATGCAGTTTTCACATTCGAAAATGAATGGCCGACTAGTGCATGTACAACCCGAAGCCACAGCCAGTGCGTTCAGGCCCGGCGTGGCTGTGGCTATGGCTGTGTGCTCACCGTGGCTATGGACAGTTCGTTGACGAAGTCGAACTCCTCCTTGGGGCTGCCCTCCAAAGCCGCGATGAAGTTCTCGGCAGTTTCACATCCGTACCTTCAAAATAAAACAAGACAGAATCGATGACGAAAATGCAATCTAAAAAAAAATTAGGAGGGCCTGACGTTTCGATCCGCATCCTAGCAGGACCTTTAAGAAAGGTCCTGCTAGGGTCGAAACGCGTCATGCAGCAGGAATGCCGTTGCACATTTTTCTCTGATTTCCTTATCCTGTTTTTATTAGCCGTTTACGCAGTAGCAAAATCGTTACCAAAAACCAATAGTTTCTCACTTAATTTGTGACCCGGCACAGCATAATGAGGAATAGCCCCACTTTTGAGATTTTAAGGTTTTCTAATGATGTAAAAGAGTATACCATTAGCTTTCAAATGATATCAAAATATAATATCCTCTAATACTAAAAATTTCCGAAAATCCAAAAAAAAAAAAAATTGATTTGTAATCGAATTATGAAGATACTTTAACTTCAGGCGTTGTTTACTCAAAAAGTGTTTTGGTGGGATATTCCTCATGTCGTTGTGCCGGGTCACATTTGTGGTAAATTTAGTATAGAAACTTACGTGTGAATGATCCGATTCGGTAGATTTCAATATAACCTGCCCTTTTCAAAGGTATACAGAAATCAACATGGGGTTTGAAACATCGAAATTGTTATAAAACCCAATGCGTCTATCCCTCAACTTCACAATCTGGAAGAAATCAAGCAAGACTACGGACAGCAAGGGACAAGACTTACTTCTTAGACGCACCGGCGTAGGCTGCTAACTGGCCGCAGAAGAGATTGAACCCGTCTTGAAGCACCATGCCTTTGGTCAGAGCGAAGACGGTAGCCAAGACGTACACAGGGATGGTTAGACCTCGCACCAGCGACCTGGGGAAACCACAAGGTAATAATTAAGAACGCAGTGGCTGTTGTTACGGCAGTCGTCCGCGTGGTTCCCTGACTTAACAGTATTTGTCAGGATGTTTAGCTCTTGGAACCAGACTATCAGCTAATAGACTGGTTCAACCAGCCTGCAATGCTGACAAATACTGTTAAGTCAGGGAACCACACGGACGACTGCCGTAACAACAGCCACTGCCAATTACGAAAGGGAGGTTGAAAATGCAGAGTATAATAGCTGTGACACCATGTGAAAAGACTCTTTCGAAACTGGGCGTGGCTCTGAGAAGAGCCGGTAACTCTAGTGAGTGTGACTCTGAGAAGACCCGGTAACTCCAGTGAGTGTGGCTCTGAGAAGAGCCGGTAACTCTAGTGAGTGTGGCTCTGAGAAGAGCCGGTCCCTCTAGTGAGTGTGGCTCTGAGAAGAGCCGGTAACTCCAGTGAGTGTGGCTCTGAGAAGAGCCAGTAACTCTAGTGAGTGTGGCTCTGAGAAGAGCCGGTAACTCTAGTGAGTGTGGCTCTGAGAAGAGCCGGTCCCTCTAGTGAGTGTGGCTCTGAGAAGAGCCGGTAACTCTAGTGAGTGTGGCTCTGAGAAGAGCCGGTCCCTCTAGTGAGTGTGGCTCTGAGAAGAGCCGGTAACTCCAGTGAGTGTGGCTCTGAGAAGAGCCAGTAACTCTAGTGAGTGTGGCTCTGAGAAGAGCCGGTAACTCTAGTGAGTGTGGCTCTGAGAAGAGCCGGTAACTCTAGTGAGTGTGGCTCTGAGAAGAGCCGGTAACTCTAGTGAGTGTTGCTCTGAGAAGAGCCGGTAACTGAGTGTGACTCTGTGGCTCGTGACGTCATGTCCCGCACTGCGCCTGCGCGTGCTGGATAGGCGTGACGCGCGCTCGGGTCGGGGCGCACGCGCACTCACGAGTCCAGATCCTCGAGGCAGATGGTGGCCGAACGGTAGAGGGCGCCCAGGGTGGCCAAGCAGAGGGTGATGATCTGGCTGGCGAGGCAGAAGTGACACTTGGAGTCGCCACTGGTCTGGGCGAAGCTGATGTTGTTCCAGGACAAGGGAGGGTCGGGCTCGAAGTCCACCTCGGTGTAGAGAAGGCAGGAGACGCCCGGGATCTCGCCCTGGGAGTTTGGGGGGGAAGAGAGATGGAAGGGATGGCATCACACTTCGATCCCTGTCTGTTTGAAAGTGACCGGCAGTCAATGCTTGGACATTACGGGCGTTGCAAACTCTTGAGGGCGCACTTTTGTGAATCGACCATATTTTGGAAGCCCGAATCTTCCAAGAGGTCAAATGGCTACTTCCAAGCACTTTTCAATACCCATGACCGCAACACAGTTTATTTTAAAATAATTTACCATTTTTTATCAATTTTTTTTTGAAAGGCCTGACATTTCAATTCGAGAAGCCAACTTCCTCGAATGTATAGAACTACCTTTGAGGAAGGTTCGGCTAGAGGATCAAAAAATGCTAGGCCCTCGAAATTTGGGCGGATTTTAGTATCTTTTGGTTCAATCGAATCAATAGTCAGTTTTGCTAAATCTTTCCTAACCCTAACCCTATCCCTAACCCTAACCCTAACCCCAACCTGATCCAATTGATTGGACCTCTAAAATGTTGCCAAAAACAATAGGGGCCTGAAATTATGTACAAAATCTGGCCCCTAAGGTCGAGAACCTGTTTGAAAGAATTTACCATTATTTATTATTTTTTCATTCAAGACAAGATAACAAAATTACACATCTATGAAGATGGAGAATAATTATGATTATTCCCTTGAAATAGCATCTTGAGACGAACTTCTGTACAAAAGAATTACATATCGTGTTCAAATTTGATTTAAACTCAAAGGAAAGAGTTATACAAAAGATGCCGTATACAGTTGCTTGGTTGATTGATTTAATTTAAATTTAAATTTAATTTAATTTAAATTATAGCAACTAAAATTATTATAGCAACTAAAATTATTATAGCAACTAAAATTATTATAGCAACTAAAATTATTATAGCAACTAAAATTATTATAGCAACTAAAATTATTATAGCAACTAAAATTATTATAGCAACTAAAATTATTATAGCAACTAAAATTATTATAGCAACTAAAATTATTATAGCAACTAAAATTATTTTAGCAACTAAAATTATTTTAGCAACTAAATTATAGTTGCTCACTTTATTATTTGCAGGACCAACTAAGTTTTTCTATCCTGTGCAGGGCGAGAGTTCAGAGAGAGGACACAACCCAAAGTCGAAACTTCATGACCCCCATTTTCAAATTTTGAGGGAGGAAAAAGGGGGAAGGAACTTTCCAGCTTACCGAAGCGTTCAAGGTGGTGACGAGCACGGCCAACCCGACGCCGATCACGGCCAGAAGCAGCGAGACTTCCACGGCGGCCAGCGGCCTGGAGACACGGCCCATGATTCGACAAGCGTCCACTGCTACACCAAGACCGTAAAAAAAATCAACCCACAAAACCTACGCTCCAGTCTTCCAAAAAAAAACACCCCAAAACCGGCTACTCATGCGCTGAAACAACCAAGAACCACACTTGGAAGTAACTCAAAACAAAATGTTTCAAACTGCCGACTTGAAAGGGCAACAACTGTAGATAGATCTCAAAAAAATGTAGAGGATTCTGTCTCAACGGCAGTGATACCAAGACAGAGTTGTTCGATGGACGAGATCTCGACAATTTCCAGGAGTCGTGATGAAGTGAACTCTCGCTACCTGATGTTTTTAGGAACTGTGCCAGTGTTCATAATCGCGCTTTATTTATGCCAAAACTCGACATCTTTTTACACTTGAGTCATGCTCGCATCCAGTTACCAAAACTGGCTATTTTTGAATCGACGGGTGGGCGTGAATATTATTGTTTAGTCTTTCGTGGGAGGGGTATCATAAGTTTGACCTCTTGAGCAGCGGGGGACAAGGTGTGGTCGATAAAGAGAAGACGTTTATGAGAGTTTTAGGGGATTATGTCAAGTGATATGGTAGAACATTCCTGCGCGCGCTCGTGTGTCACGGTGTCAAGCTACCCCAACCGACTAGGAACGTGTAGTTCGTGTCAACGATAGAACCGCTCGCGTTGAATTTACCCTGGTGTCAAACTTACGGAGCTGGGAATTACAAATTTTACAGAAATGATTAGGTGGTTGGCAAATATATTCCACTTGTTAACCCCGTTTAAAAAAAATCTCTGATATTCTTATCTTGATAAATTGGTAAAGAAAACTTTGACTGGACCGGGACTTGAACCCGAGACCTCTGGATTAACGTACCAGTGCTATTCCATCTGAGCTATCCAGCCCTTAGATGGTGGCCTTCCCAAAATTAGTCAACTAGTCTTTGCCAGGGTGGGGTGCCAGTCAGAAGCAATTCAACGATTAACTGTCGTATATCTCCAGGGATCACACCCCCTGCTTTCATTCAGATGCAAACAACCGATTGTTGTAAACCTGGCTACAGCAGCTCGGGGATCACACAAAGTGGATGCAGCTTTCTCAATTCTCTCAATTCAAGCAAAAAACTGGGGTTTTTTTTAAAGCTAGTTTGTTCGATTAGCCTTTGGGAAAGGTCTGCTAGGATCAAAACGTCAGGCCTTCCTAACTTTTAATATTCACTTTTCGGTCATTTTAGTCAGCAGTTTGCAACATTTTTGCATTTTTTTTACTGTAATAAAAAAAAAGGTTCATAATAATTGTCAAACTTCGATCACTCGTAAATCGCTCTTCGAGTAATTAGTTCAATAACCACAGGCCTCGTTCACAACGGAACAAGAGCAGGAGGGGTCAAAGTTGATGTCAAAGGTCGAGCGTAGAGGGCGTTGCCTGGAACGCCCGGAGCATGGGCGTCAGGAATCTATGACGTCATCAGTTTCGGTGCCAGAAAGCGAATACAATGCAAGACAAAGGGGGCGTTTCGTACAAAAGTAGTTTATTTTGTTTAAGTCAGACGTGAACAGTCAAATCTAATTGATATCTCGTATAGAATTGAGTAGTATTGGGGGGCGTAAGGTATCATAGGCAAGATGGGATTAGACTTATTCAAGTCCGCTGGGCATTTGTGCTGCACTTGAATAACGAATAGCCTGATGAGCAGGGGAAAGGGGGACATCGATACTGGGAGGACTTTGACAACTCTATGCCGGCCCCATCCAAACCCAACTTTGCATTTGTATCTGGTACCAAATATTAGTTGCTCTGTATGCTATCAAAAAATACACATAGTACTAGTATTCAACTTAGTGGTCACAGACAACTCGGCACTAACCCTAAAAATGGTCTTCGCGAAGTTTATCTCATGCTAAGAATATTTTTCTGTGCTAATATGAGTTAACCAAGTCACCCCCAGATACACGTGGAATATGATGACCTGTAGCCCTTTTTTGTTTAGAATTCCCCCACATAAATATGAATACCGTCTGCTAATATACAAATATGGATCTTGGTTATGATAGGATTACCATGAAAGAACATCTACCCAGTCGAGTTATAATTTTGATCAAAATAGATACCGACCCGGAATACCACACTAAGTAGCCGGCATGCGTGATTTTCTATCCTTGCACGGTACAGGGCGAAAAAAGGTTTGCTATTTCCCCCAACCGTGATAGGAAAAGGAAACAACCCACGCAGCCAACATTCCGTCATCTATTGAAAAGTGAACTGTACAGGAACTACAGTATTCCAAAGTTAACTGGTGTCCACTGGTAACCAATGCCATAGAGAAGGGTTGACTTCAGGGAACCAGCCATAAGGCTATGGACGTTTACGAATCCACGGATCAGGCTCGGGCTCAGGCTTCGTCTCCGTCTGACAAAAACCTGAAATTCTAGGTTGTGGTTTGTCCCCGAATTTGAAGGTTTGTTGGCTTCATAGGTACAGTAGTATTCACCAAGAAACTGGGGCCAAACGCTTGTATTTAGATGCCTGTGACATTATAACGAGTAAGATAAATATGACCGAAGCCTAAGCCCGAGCCTAAACCTCCATTCCGTAAACGGCCGACGACGTCATCATTTTGCATGAGAACGTTATAGCGCCCTCTACTGGTCATATCAGACCACGGGTATCAGCAACATTAATTCATTAGTTAAATTGTACTTTGTTTTAAAAAAAGACACAATAAAAAATACATTTACATAATTAGAAAGAAAACGTCATTGATATTTACATAGCCAAACAAAGTGCTAAAAAAATATGTATTCTCGGTATGAGAAAATATTGACATCAAATTAGGCCGATTTCGGTTTTTCTTAAATAAGGTTAAAAAAGTACAAAAAAGGCAAAAGTAACAAATTAACATTAGTTGCTTAACAAAACAGTTTTCATTTCAATAATGTAAGTATTTTTTTATATGAAAAGTGCAGCAATGAAAAGTGGGGGAAATATTTCTGGGAAAAAAAATCAGTACTAGTGCGAAAATGAACAAAGTAAAAATGATCTATGGACAGAAATCTGGGACTCTGACTATAATATCACTGATGCTACTGGACTTATGCATTATGGTGGTTGTCACAGGGAAGGCACCATACTAAAAATGTCCCTTTACTGGGTGAATGTACTTTTTTACCGAGAAATCACCTGAGAAAGAATGAAGTTAGCATGCACACAAAATAAACAAAATCACAACTTAAACAACAACAAAACAAGCCCACAAAATAAACCCCATGTATTAGTTAAATTGGAAAACGAGAAAACTTGAACAGGATTAGTTGAACCAGAATAGGTTTTGAAATGCTTACATATCCGGACACCATTTCTTAGAGTGGACAAAAGAGGGCGGTATTCAACTTTCCTTGTCATTTGCTGAAAAAAGACACATGCGATGATCACTTGTTTGGGGGCAAAATCTCAAGATATTTTGGTTGGTGAAAATGAAACAGTAAACCACTTGCTATACATGTAAGTATAAACTTTCCAAAAATAGCATTAAGTATATTATTGAATGATCACACATCAACCAAGTGGATTTACTGATAAACAAACCAGCTGTAAATTTGTAGCATTTTTAAGGGAGTTTAAGAAAATTTGGGAACAGACAAGATTGAAGAAAACCTTCATTCAATGATTTCAAGGAAATCTTGTTTTGTAAATGGAGTCATATTTGTTCACAATTCATAACCCAGTGTTTAGTATGATATATACAAGCCCAACCCACTAATTAACATTTTCTCAAATGCCGAGAGCCGACTGGTCAACCATTTTCCAACCTGATGAATATTCATATGAGGGCTCTCGCCAACAACCAATAGAAATTGGAATGGTTTTGATAAGCTCCGCCCACTGACCAAGATCGGGCGGTTCATTGGATGCTCCACTTGGTGTCATTTGAATATTTGGCCCCGCCTCCTCACTGTCTGGGCCCAATTTCATGGAGCTCCTTATGCGTCAAAATTTCCTAAAGCACAAAATGTCCTGATTCACAAGATTGACTTTGCCAACCCAAACTTCACTGTTGTTTCACGCTAAGTAAAGAAATAGCAGAGAACAAGTGAAACGCTATGGGCTTCACATCATAATGTGCTTTGTAAACTCATTTACCCGGAGTTGACTTTTTCACGCTTAGAAGATTTTCACGCTTAAGCGGCTCTATGAAATTAGGTTTCTGGCCTGTGCTTGGTAGGCCGTGTCCAAAACGGGCTTCCCAGAGCTACGGCTAGGGCTATTGTCTTCGCATCTCCGTGTAGCATTTCCAATGAGGGGGAAGACCTAGACCTAGCTCTAGACGCCGTTTCGGACCACGGCCATAGGTGCCAAAGACCCATGGAGGCTTCATTTGAATACTAAGCCCCGCCCCTCGTGATCTGATTGGTCGGCAGTGCTCCAAGTCAGCTGTCAGTCATCCAGCTCTCTACCTCACTGCCTAGTCCATGTCGTAAAAGTTTGTCCCGCAACACCGGTTCTTGTGGCTGCCGAACTTCAGAGTGTAGTACAGCGCCAGAATGAAGATGATGAGGAAGACCTGAAGAGAGAGACGGAGAAAAAAACGGTCGGAGATTTACTACCGAGAGTAAAAAGGATGCATTTTTAATCATCTCGGTTGGCCATTAGGCGCGCAAATGCGATATCTATGCAAATTATACGCCCCTTGATGAATGGGACCAACCCAGGGGTAATTAGCCGTATGGTGTGAATGAAGCAATTGGTAGTGCTATGATAAATGACCGCCTAGATATGGTGACCGTTTGGGTGACCATCGGTTGATTGTATGCCCGCTAGAACACGGTGAATAACTTGAAGCTCAGGCACTTCGCAGTGGGCAACTTTTCAGAGCCCACGCCGCTGTGAAAATCCAAACCGTGAAAAATGGGTGAATAATTGTCACGCTGACCAAATTCGTGGTGATTTCATTGACCCTTTTGAAGTGAATTCACCCTGAACATTTCACCTTATCTGATGATGAGAACCTGCTCTTCAAATTACCACACAACTCATCCGCCAGGCAGTTGTGGTCTAGTCTGTGTAATTGTACACCACAGGCTTGCGCATTGCAGCCATTTACCACCAAGAACGTGGCCTTGAAGAGAGACACAGGGACTTGACAGAGTTGAAGAGCTGAGGACTGCCATGCTGCACAGATTAGTGTGGAGGGGATTCGTTGATTTCGTTCATGACCGCCCAAGTAGGCATTGGCTACGTGACTGTCTATGCTCTCGACTTAGTAGTAGTGAGAAAAAGGGGTAAGGAAGCAGATTTTTGTGGTGACCTGTGGTATGTGAGCCTACACCCCTGTGGGCACTGTGGTAAATTGCGGTATACAGTGTGTGTCCTGTGCGGTAGGTGCAAAGTGTTAGGTTTAAAGGAAATAAGGAATACTTCTACTAAAAAAGAGGAATCACAGAGCAAACTGCATTAGGAATACATGTGTATTTCCAAGCCAAAAATCGGAATCTGTTGTCAAGAGCTTGTAAAAAGTTTATTCCTTAAGTTTATTTCTTCCAAAATAGGAATGGTTGGCAGCTATGGTCTAGGATCCAAATGTCTGAGGCTCTACTTGTTTTCAAGACTCCTACCTGCAGGATGATGCAGCCTATGCACACGGCACCGATGAGGAAGAGGCAACTATTGACAGTCTCTATCATCGGTGTACTGCAGCTCTGCACAGAAGAAAAATCAACAAAACTCCATGGTAGCATCTTTGGGTTGGGTTGGGTTGAGTTGGGTTGGGTTGGGTTGGGTTGGGTTGGGATGGGTTTGGTTGGGTTTGGTTGGGTTGGGTTGGGTTGGGGTGGGTTGGGTTTGGTTGGGTTGGGATGGGTTGGGATGGGTTGGGTTGGGATGGGTTGGGTTGGGATGGGTTGGGTTGGGTTGGGTTGGGTTGGGTTGGGTTGGGTTGGGTTGGGTTGGGTTGGGTTGGGTTGGGTTGGGTTGGGTTGGGTTGGTTGGGATGGGTTGGGTTGGGATGGGTTGGGTTGGGTTGGGTTGGGTTGGGTTGGGTTGGGTTGGGATGGGTTGGGTTGGGATGGGTTGGGTTGGGTTGGGATGGGTTGGGTTGGGTTGGGTTGGGCTGGGCTGGGTTGGGTTGGGTTGGGTTGGGTTGTGCTGGGCTGGGTTGGGTTGGGTTGGGTTGGGCTGGGCTGGGTTGGCTTGGGTTGGGTTGGGCTGGGCTGGGCTGGGCTGGGTTGGGTTGGGTTGGGCTGGGCTGGGCTGGGCTGGGCTGGGCTGGGCTGGGCTGGGCTGGGCTGGGCTGGGCTGGGCTGGGCTGGGCTGGGCTGGGCTGGGCTGGGCTGGGTTGGGTTGGGTTGGTTGGGATGGGTTGGGTTGGGATGGGTTGGGTTGGGATGGGTTGGGTTGGGTTGGGTTGGGTTGGGTTGGGTTGGGTTGGGTTGGGTTGGGTTGGGTTGGGTTGGGTTGGGTTGGGTTGGTTGGGATGGGTTGGGTTGGGATGGGTTGGGTTGGGTTGGGTTGGGTTGGGTTGGGTTGGGATGGGTTGGGTTGGGATGGGTTGGGTTGGGTTGGGATGGGTTGGGTTGGGTTGGGTTGGGCTGGGCTGGGCTGGGTTGGGTTGGGTTGGGTTGGGTTGGGTTGTGCTGGGCTGGGTTGGGTTGGGTTGGGTTGGGTTGGGTTGGGCTGGGCTGGGTTGGCTTGGGTTGGGTTGGGCTGGGCTGGGTTGGGTTGGGTTGGGCTGGGCTGGGCTGGGCTGGGCTGGGCTGGGCTGGGCTGGGCTGGGCTGGGTTGGGCTGGGCTGGGCTGGGCTGGGCTGGGTTGGGCTGGGTTGGGTTGGGCTGGGCTGGGTTGGGTTGGTTGGGATGGGTTGGGTTGGGATGGGTTGGGTTGGGATGGGTTGGGTTGGGTTGGGTTGGGTTGGGTTGGGTTGGGTTGGGTTGGGTTGGGCTGGGCTGGGCTGGGCTGGGCTGGGCTGGGCTGGGCTGGGCTGGGCTGGGTTGGGTTGGGTTGGGTTGGGCTGGGCTGGGCTGGGCTGGGCTGGGCTGGGTTGGGTTGGGCTGGGCTGGGCTGGGCTGGGCTGGGCTGGGCTGGGCTGGGTTGGGTTGGGTTGGGTTGGGTTGGGTTGGGTTGGGTTGGGATGGGTTGGGTTGGGTTGGGTTGGGTTGGGTTGGGTTGGGTTGGGATGGGTTGGGTTGGGTTGGGCTGGGTTGGGTTGGGTTGGGTTGGGTTGGGTTGGGTTGGGTTGGGTTGGGTTGGGTTGGGTTGGGCTGGGTTGGGTTGGGTTGGGTTGGGTTGGGCTGGGTTGGGTTGGGTTGGGTTGGGTTGGGTTGAGTTGGGTTGGGTTGGGTTGGGTTGGGCTGGGTTGAGTTGGGTTGGGTTGGGTTGGGTTGGGTTGGGCTGGGTTGGGTTGGGTTGGGTTGAGTTGGGTTGGGTTGGGTTGGGTTGGGTTGGGTTGGGTTGGGTTGGGTTGGGTTAGGTTGGGTTGGGCTGGGTTGGGTTGGGTTGAGTTGGGTTGGGTTGGGTTGGGTTGGGCTGGGTTGGGTTGGGTTGGGTTGGGTTGGGTTGGGTTGGGATGGGTTGGGTTGGGTTGGGTTGGGTTGGGATGGGTTGGGTTGGGTTGGGCTGGGTTGGGTTGGGTTGGGTTGGGTTGGGTTGGGTTGGGTTGGGTTGGGTTGGGTTGGGTTGGGTTGGGTTGGGTTGGGTTGGGTTGAGTTGGGTTGGTTTATTCACCCACCTTCTCCCAAGGTTCGCCGATGGTCAGACCACACCCTTCTCTCATCTCCTTGCAGCAGCTGTCGGGCGTGTCTGCTTCGCCATAGTTACCAAACTCATGCCAGTCTGTCGCTGCCTGCACACCGCAACATTGCTCCTACAAAACAAAAAACAAAAAAATAAAAACTCTTTAAAACATTGTTAATCAAAATACAAATGCTCAAGACGTCGCATCCGCACTGGACTTTTTGACTCGGTTAAACTAACCTGGTCAATTGAACCGGGGCAGAAGTCAATCCATTAACTTACATGTACCCATTCGAGCCGGGTAAGTTACCTGGAAGGAAAACTTCCCGGGCTGTTCGCACTGGACTTAAAAATGATCAAGTTACCCATTTACTCGGTTAGTTTCCCCAAAAAAACTCCAGTGCGGACAGTACTAAACACGAGGCAATGCTCTCTCAAAAGACAGAAAGGTCCACCTCGGGATTAAAAAAAAATAAAATGAAGCCTTCATACACTGCGCCTTTAAAGGCCCTATAAAACATTGGTAAAGGTCAAAAGATTACCGCAGTTTGTGTTAAACCATTAAACATCCCAAAAAAGAAATCCTGCGAATGTTTTACCTCAAATGGTAATCTGAGAAAGTAGAAAAAGGCAAAAAAACGTCACGGTTTTCACACTGTTCTGTAGTGTAAGAAATAGTTTATAACTCGCGAGTAATAAACTGAGTGAAGATTTCTCAAAAAGTACAGCATCCCAGTCCGTAAGATTTCGACATGAGGATTCTATCATGACCAAACTGTGTAAATTAGAAGGAAATCTGTGGACATGGATGTTTCCCTATCTTCCCAATGTCGTATTGGGCCTTAAAGATTGGAACATACAGTATATGGGTTGGTTTTTTTATCAACAAGCAAGCAGGTTTATACAGCATTTGAATATTACTTTAACATCAGTCAGTTTTCTGTCTCAAAGAGGTTCTGCTAGAATAAAAACAAAAATAAGAACGCTGAAATCCTTGGAATAAACAGTCTGCTCTTTTGTAAGACCACTTGTATTTTTGCTCCGACTCTACTGTCTTTTACCGTTTTTCTAATTTGTTGGCTTTTTACAGCATTGCCCCGGTCAATCAAAGGTGAACGAACTGCAATATATTAAAAATTCCTGTGACATGGTTTATTTGACGGAGGTTGGGGACTGGGGTTTGGTGGAGGGGGAGCGACCGCTAGCAATGCAAGCTCAGCTTTCTGAGATGCTGTCAAAAAAAAAGGACGGAAATATTGCCGGATTTTTCATCATATTTCTATTTCATTCTATCCCGAGGTACCGGCGAGATTGCTACCGTCGGAGTTCCTGACAGGACAGGCGCTTGGGGGATGTGTGAGGTGGCTTGGCAAGGATCTTATTCAGAGGGAATTTCTTTGGGGGGGGGTGAATGTTAAAGACATGCGAACCGATTCTCTTTAATGTGGCATCAAGGCAAAGCATGATCGTGCTACACATTCCTTCTCGGTCCCTCTCTCTCTCTCCTTCTTCCCTCTCCCTCTCTCCCTCTCTCTCCCTGTAGGTCTCTTCCTCTCTTCCTCTCTTCCTCTCTCTCCTTATCCCTCTCCCTGTATCTCTCACTCTCTCCCTTTCTTCCTCTTTCTCCTCCTCTCCCCTCTCTCCCTAACTTCCTTTCTCTCCCTCTCCCTCTTTCACTTACTTTTCTCCCTATACCTCCCCTCCCCCTCTCTCTCTCCATCTCTCTCTCTCTCTCTCTCTCCATCTCTCTCTTCCTCTCTTTCTTTCTCTCCTTCTCTCTCTCTCTTTCTCTCTCTCTCTCTTCCTTTCTCTCCCTCTCCCCCCCTCTCTCCCTCTCTCCCTCCCTCTCCCCCTCCCTCTCTCTCTCTCCCTCTCTTCCTTTCTCTCCCTCTCCCTGTCTCTCTCTCTCCCTCTCTCTCTCTTTCATTTGGTACTATGTGTGCCGACATTTCCGGCAAATCCGACACCCAATCATAGCCGGCAGGGACAGGTGAATTGGACAGTTGTATCGGAAGTTCGTAACGCCCGAGCCAACACGTTTTTTTTTTTTTCGGGATGGGGGTGATGAGGGGTGTCGTCTCGTTCTTCTTCTTGGTCTGTTTTTTTTTTTTTCATCGGCGGCCGACAGTATTACTACTTTTAATGACATCATTCACTGGTAGCCACCACCTACCCATGGCTTGAAGGCTAAGGTATGTGGGTAATAGTGTTTGCATAACCAGTTAGCAAACCCTCTTATTAGCCCAGTGGAATCGATTGCACAGAGTGGAGACAGATAAGGACACCAAAAACCCTCCTCATAGCTTTGGATATATTCTTCCGATCGGTTCACATTCTTTCAGCTCAGTGCCTTGAATAGAATTAAAGGTAGTGCCCCGCAACTGGAGCTGTGTGGAAATTTGGCATAATTACTGATATCTTTTCCTGAATCTCCAATCCACAGTGTGCTTGAGATTCAGTCCGTCAGTTCCCGGTAAGAGAGCCTTTTTTGCGGTTTTCAAATGCAATCTGCCGGGCTCTCCGATTTCGAACTTTCACGAGTCAAAAGGAAAATCGCAAAAAGTTGGAGGGCCTGACGTTTCGATCCTAGCAGGACCTCTCTCAAAGGCGTGATCTTTCTCAAAGGACCTTTCTCAAAGGCTTTGAGAAAGCAGTTTGCAACATTTGTGTATATATGATTATATCATTTATGTAATATTCAAAAGATGCAACTTGCTTGCTGGTTGGGGGGAATCTTCTTTTTTTTTAAATAAAAAAATAATAATATAAATTGGGGAGAGGGGGATGGGGGATGGGGAGGGGGTGGGGGAGGGGGATGAGGGGAGGGGGATGGCCGGATGGGGAGGGGGGTGGGGAGGGGATGGGGGAGGGGGGATGAGGGGAGGGAGGATGGGGGAGGGGGATGGGGGAGGGGGATGAGGGGAGGGAGGATATGAAGAGGGGGATGGGGGAGGGGGGATGGGGGAGGGGGGAGGGGGATGAGGGGAGGGAGGATGGGGAGAGGGGGATGGGGGATGGGGAGGGGGTGGGGGAGGGGGATGGGGAGAGGGGGATGGGGGATGGGGAGGGGGTGGGGAGGGGGATGAGGGGAGGGGGATGGCCGGATGGGGAGGGGGGTGGGGAGGGGATGGGGGAGGGGGGATGAGGGGAGGGAGGATGGGGGATGAGGGGAGGGAGGATGGGGAGGGGGATGGGGGAGGGGGATGGGGGAGGGGGGTGGGGGAGGGGGATGGGGGAGGGGGATGAGGGGAGGGAGGATATGAAGAGGGGGATGGGGGAGGGGGGATGGGGGATGGGAGAGGGGGTGAGGGGAGGGAGGATGGGGAGAGGGGGATGGGGAGAGGGGGATGGGGGATGGGGGATCATCCGGATGGGGGAGGGGGGATGGGGAGGGGATGGGGGAGGGGGGATGAGGGGAGGGAGGATGGGGGAGGGGGATGGGGGAGGGGGATGGGGGAGGGGGATGAGGGGAGGGAGGATATGAAGAGGGGGATGGGGGAGGGGGGATGGGGGATGGGAGAGGGGGATGAGGGGAGGGAGGATGGGGAGAGGGGGATGGGAAGGGGGGATGGGGGATGGGGGATCATCCGGATGGGGGAGGGGGGATGGGGATGGGGGAGGGGGGATGAGGGGAGGGAGGATGGGGAGAGGGGGATGGGGGAGGGGGGATGGGAGAGGGGGTGGGGGAGAGGGAGGGTGGGGGAGGGGGGATGGGGGATGGGGGGAGGGGGAGAGAAGACGAATGGGGACTTACGTCCATCTGGAGTCTGTCCCAGGCGCTGGTGAAGCCTCCTTTGTCCTCATGGCCGTAGTTGGCCATCTCTGTGCGGGAGGACTGGATTATGTAGGCCCTGACAGTGTCCTCCTCGTACCAGAGACCGACGAAGGCAACGATGGAGACAGACACCTCCAGGCAGATGCACAGGACGACCAGGAAGTAAAACTGCAGACAAGATTCAAACAAAAAATGGAAAAATTGAAGAAAAAAAAGCAAAGAAAACTTGGACTGGACCTGCAGTTGATTTCAAGAAAAATGTTGTAAGTTTTGCAACATAGTCTTGTCGCTCTTGCGCCACAAAGACTATTTGGGGCAGTATTTAGAAAAGGCAGCAAAATGTTGCGTACGTAACATTTGAAGTTTCATGAAATCAGTTAATCGGCTGCAGGATTTGAACCCATGACCTCTGGTTTTAGCCAGACCTTTTCCCATCTCAGCTATCCCAGTTACCAGTTCCCAGTGTGTCAAAGACTAGTTGACTATTAGGGAAGGCCACCATCTAAGGGCTGGATAGCTCAGATTGAAGAGCACTGGTACGTTAATCCAGAGGTCTTGGGTTTCAAGTCCCGGTCCAGTCGAAGTTTTCACAGCCAATTTTTTGAATTTGTTCCAAAATTCCCAGTCAGTTTTTTCCTTTGTTTGTTTGAGAACAAAAAATAATTGCCTCATTGCAGACGCAGTACAAGGTGGGGGTTGATAGACTGGGGGGCGGAGATTAACCTTCAAAAGGGGAAGGGGGGAGGAGGATGACGAAAAAAACCCCAAAAAACCCATCAGAGTCTAACCTTGGCAACGCGGAGCTAAGTGAACCCAGAGCTGATTTTAATTTTTCATCGGGGGGGGGGGGGGGATTATTTTTTTTCAGAATGCCACGTGCGGATCTCACATCCTTCGCAAACAGTCATTCTGCAATTTTTTTCATTTTTTTTTAACCGATGACGCATAATTAGGAAGCCAAGCGTGATGTAACAAAGGTCATTAATAAGAGATAGCCCCCCCCCCCTGCCCCGCCCCTTCCCAACCTTCCCACAGTGGATGACTAACGAGAAATTTGAAAAAGACAAGTGCAGCTGTTGCATTTTTTTTTTTTTTTTTTTTTTTTTTTGGGGGGGGGGGGTACTGTTGTACACACATGCGTGCCCAGGGTTTTGTCTGAAATTTGGCAACCAATTATTTTTGCTCAATTGACGGTTTTTAAGCTGTGTTGTATTGAGGTTCCATGGCTCACAGATGGGATAGGGAATGAACACTATGAAGCACTGTAGATGTGCATGTATACCTGCACATACAGTACATGTACATGTAGAAACATGCAGTAATGGGAGATTTGAAGGATTTCATGGCAAGAGTAGCAGAATAAGCGATGGGTTTGCGGTGACACCGTGCAATTTCTCTTTTGTGAGTGTGTGTGGTTCTGGAATGAGCCGGGAGAACTTGACATTTCCAACAGTATACTGTTACAGAGGCACAACTCTACAAGGTTATGTCGTGATGAGGTACAAAATGTAGGGAAGCCAGTTCCTTTCCTCACTGCCTTTCAACCTTCCCCCAGCTCTCAAGACAGGGAGAGTTTTCACAGCTTCTGGTCCGAGTGGGATTCAAAACAGCAACCAGTTCACTTCCTCGCCGCCTTTCAACCTTCCCCCAGCTGTAAAGAGAGCCAGGTACCCATTCACTGCTGGGTGGACGGAGAGAGTTTGCCCAGCTTCTGGTCCGAGTGGGATTCGAACCAGCAAAACCTTCCGCACTGCAGACAAAAGAAAAGTCCCCCAAGGCACCGCCACCGAGAAAAGGGCCCGCGAACCGACCAACCTACCGTGACGAGGAGGCATTTGTTCTCGAAGACGCCGGCGCAGCAGCCGACCAGAGAGACCAGGATGACGATGAACCCGATGATCAGGATGGCGTAGGCGACGTAGACGTAGGAGACGCCAGCGATCAGGGAAGCGTAGGTTCCGTTGACGACGCCGACGAGAACATGGATGCCCACTGCCAAAAGTCCGGCCCCGGTCAGCTGAGAAGACGGAGAGAAAAAAATTCCACAACAAAAAATTAGTGGGATGTTTCAACGCTGGCAGACTATTTTCACAGAAACAAAAAATCGCAAATATTCGGAGGGCTAGGATATTTCAATCAAACAATTTAGCAGAATCTTTCTGAAAGGAAAATATGTTCCTCTTTTTTTGAATGTCATCTGTCATATCTGTTACTATCACTGTCTGCATCTGTTTTTCTGTCTCTCTACGTGTCCTCCTGTTGTCTCTGTCTTTCTCGGTGCCCCTCTACCTCTCTGTCTCTCTCCCTCTCTGTGTGTCTGTCTCTCTGTGTGTCTGTCTCTTTCTGGCTACATCTGCCATTCTTTGTTTCACTGTCTCTCTCTGCTTCTGTCTCTCTTTCTGTCTGTCTGCCGGTGTCTTTCCCTCTCTCTCCTTCCTCTCATCTCTCTCCTCTCTCTCTCCTCTCTCTCTCTCTCCCATCTCTCTCTCTACTCTCTCATCTCTCTCCCTGCCACACTCTCTCTCTCCTCTCTCTGCCTCACTACATGTACCTCTCTCCTCACTCTCTCTCTTTCTCATCCCTCTCTCTCCTCTCTCACTCTCTCCTCTCTCTCTCATCCCTCTCTCTCTCCTCTCTATCATCTCTTTCTTCACTCCCTCTCAGCCTCGCTCTTTTCAATCAGCAGTTATGTACACATAGCTTCCACTGCAGTCTAAAACAGGTTCAAAAATATTCTGAAATTCTCAACTGCAAAACTGAAAGTCCACACATTTAACCAGATCAAGTTGTTCCTGGACAGTGAGAGGGCCAGTGTGTAGTCAGAAATATCCTCAATAATAAGGATGCCATGATGAATCAAGCTAAAAAAAACCTGTACACCAGAACTCTTCAAAAATCCGAAAACGATCGTGATATTTAGAATCTCCAAAATAAAGCGGCTAGGATTACGGTCAAAAGAGAATAGCTTTTCATTGCTTCTGTGAGGTCAGAGAATCCGGACAAAATTGTGAAAAAGAAAAAAAGAAAAAAAAAAGACAACGGCAAGAAAACATTTCAAGGAAGTGCATGGGTTACATTTTTTTTATGCAGATTCCCTCAAAACAAGGCTATAAAGCCACTCAAGTTTAAGGACTAAAGAAAAAAGAAGGAGAAAGAGAGGGACTCAGGAAAGATGGAGATACACATGTAGGACTTGACATTCCTTTAGAAAAAAGGGCAAGATCGCAGGATGTTATCAGTAATTATCATTAATTTTAATTAAAGATCTGATGCTTTATAGTTAGTGGAGAATAATCACAAACATCTTTTCAATCACAACATCGTCTGGGTCATCGCACGAATACTCAAAACCAGACTTCTATCATCATGTACTGTACTTTCGATTCTTGTTATTATTTCTTTTTGTCGTCGGTGCATCGACAATTTGTGTGTGGATGTGTGTGTGTGCGGACGTGACCAAGGGAGTTGGTGGTTGGCGGGGGAACAAAAGAAAAACGATAGCAGTCCTTGGTATTGGTAGTTGGTCGCTCGGACTAACGGCGAGGGGCGGGGGGGGGGGGGGAGGTGGGGGGGGGCACCGTTAAAGGGCTGACTGCCTGCCTTTCCCCAGGCCGGGTTCTTTGTCGTGTGGAACTCAGCCGTGAGTAACAAGCCTCTGGCAGCTATTGAATCCGGCGATGAATAGGCAAGGAAGAGTAAATAAAAAATAAAAAACGCAGCCGTCCTCAAAAAGCCCCTTAGCTACATTTTATATTTACCCTCCCAAAAAAAATGAATTTACATTTTTCATTTTTGTTTACATTACATATCATTACTGACTCAGCTTCGCAAACACATACCAAAATATGTACATGTACATGATAACAAAAATGATGACAAATCCATATTTCTTTCAACAAATTTTGGAAATTCACATTTTGAGATCGGCAATGACGTGAGGATATTGAAAGAGTGAGATTTGGAAATATTCACACTGTATTCATTATGTCGACTCATGTCTCAGCGGAAAAGAGGACTGATGTAATTTCCTTTGACTAATATTGCAGATTTACAAGTCAGGATCTGGGATGGATTTCAGTTCACCAAGCTTTACGATGCATCGTGACTCAACTTACGATGGATAACCCATCGTAAGTTGTGATAGGCCGTATGGTTTCTGACCATTGCTCATTGATCATCTTGCGATCAGTCATGATAGTTTGATAAAACTTGACCACAGGCCTGGTATGTACTGCAAGTGGTAGCCAGGTACACATTGTACACAAGATGGTTCGGTTAAATTTGCTCATGAATATATCTTGCCAAAAATTGGTAGGGGGTTAAGGTTAATAATTAATACAAAAAAACTGTTGAAACTCCTCACTGACTAATTGACAGGTCTGCCATAAATAAATCTCAAAAAGTTTTGATGCTACATGTAGCAGAACCTTTCTCTTTGCCTTTGAGAAAGGTCCTACTGGTAGGTTATTTTTTGAGAAATTCTACCATAAAAACTGAAAACATGTACTACACCCCCAGAACGAGTGTTAACAACAGTTAGATCGTTAGCAACATTGCAAAACAGTTCTGTAGCAGCTATTGCAGCAGTCCTTAAAGTCTGTAAACCTTCATTTTGTAATGGCCATAGTCAACTACATGTACATGTACATGTATGGTACTGTACATGTATGGTACATGTACGGCACATGTACGGCACATGTACGGCACATGTACGGCACATGTACGGCACATGTACGGCACATGTACGGTACATGTACGGTACATGTACGGTACATGTACGGTACATGTACGGTACATGTACAGTACATGTACGGTACATGTACGGCACATGTACATGTACGGTACATGTACGGCACATGTACGGCACATGTACGGTACATGTACACGTAGTGCAGAAGGTTGTTCACTGCACTTTTAATGACTAAAGTGCATGTACTATTGTACTGAGTGCCGGCAATCACTAATTAATCATATTACATGAATCATTAACGTGCACTTACATGTACATGTACATGTACATTAAAACACAAGCTGTGCATATTTCTTAAGAAACTGACAAAGGTGCTTACAACTTGTATAAATTTATACACGTGTACATGTACATTGTGCATGTACAATGCAAATGAACATGTTATCTAATCCAATCATTATGTGTGTTAATTGATACCCGAGAAATCCAACTCACAATGTATTGTAAAGTGTACGTACATGTATGTACTGTACATTTACAATGTAACCATGTTCATGTACATGTACATGAAACCATGTTCATGTACATGTACATGGGTAAGTTGTAACCATGTTCATGTTCATGTACATGTACATGTAACCATGTTCATGTACATGTACATGGGTACAGAGAGTATATGTGACCATGGTTTTCCCTGCATAAACAGTGAGGTGTCCCACCTCACACTTCTGATGAACCACCTTGAAGGTGTTTGTCTCCAAAACTTCCCACGTACCTCAGGGGGTTCAAATCACATAGTATGCAATGTACAGCGTACGTGTACATGTACATGTACATGTACATGTACACTGTATGTACACTGTATGTACATTGTACACTGTACATGTACATACAATTTTGTACATAATGCATAATTTCTTTATTCCACATACATGTACATGTAAATATGTTATGTAATTGTACAATAGGTGTCTATAACGCTGCAATAATACTGTACATGTACAGTGTGTGTACATGTACATGAAATGTACATGTACATGACATGTACAATGTACAATGTACTATTTAGTACATTGTACATTGTACATGTACCGGTACTAGCTTTAACTT